>JAWQEG010001593.1:0-427713 GCA_033782935.1 Petrolisthes cinctipes | reverse complement strand
ATGCAGTAAATCATTTCCCCTTCATCTACCAATCTCTCTCTCTCTCTCTCTCTCTCTCTCTCTCTCTCTCTCTCTCTCTCTCTCTCTCTCTCTCTCTCTCTCTCTCTCACACACAACCAGAGGGCGGTGGTGTGAGTCGATGTGCCCTATGATGGAGATAAAGAGTAAGCGAGTAATTATTACGCCTGCACGACTCTGAGCGGCAGTAAGGTCCAGTTAAAGCCAGGGGAGGAGAGGGAAGGCAAGGATTATACACGTAATAGGATAAATGGACGGCATAAAAGAGCATAATAGCAACTGGCCACACGGGTATATTATTCTAGATGAGATGAAACACGTGAATATCAACAAATCTTAAAAGAAATATTAAGGTTGTTTGTTAGTTACTACTGCATTGTGCCTATATATTTTGTGTGTGTGTGTTTTTTTTTTTTATCGTGATTAAATTTCCCCTATTCCCTTCTATATAATATGGTACTTGATTGATACAGGTTATAAGTTCAATGCTGCATCCAAACTTCAACATTTACCTTATTCCATCTCCACTCCTTCCACCACACTTCACATCCATCTTCACCCACCACACTCCACCTCCACTCCATCCATCTACGCCTTCACCCACCACACTCCACCTTCAACCACCACACTCCACCTCCACTCCCTCCACCACACTCTACCTCCACCACACTCCGCCTCCACTTCACCCACCACACTCCACCTACCACACTCCACCTCCACTCCAACCACCACACTCCACCTCCACCTTCATCCACCACACTCCACCACCACAAATCACACTCCACCTCCACTACCCCACTCCAACCACCAAACACCAGAGAGAGGCAACCCGGAGGAAGAGGGTTATCATCACTCACATTTAACCTTTGATAATTCTAGAGTCTTGGTGAGGTGACGAGGGCAAGGAAAGAGTGACAGCAGGACAGGATGTCATGGAGGAAGTAGGTGTGTGTGTGTGTGTGTGTGTGTGTGTGTGTGTGTGTGTGTGTGTGTGTGTGTGTGTGTGTGTGTGTGTGTGTGTGTGTGTAAATTTCTTTGTTTGTTTATTTTTTTGTCTTTTACGTAAGTGTGTGTGGATTTTTTTTTTTTCGTCTCTTATCTGGGTACGTATATGTGTATGGATGTGTGCATGCTTATATGCGTAGGAATCGACATCTGAAGCAGCTGCACCAAGATACATACTACAGAAACGTTCGTGTATATTTGCACCACCAGGCCGGGATCCACAAAGAATTTACGCCGGTGTAAACCAGAGAAATTCTTCCGTCCGATTTACACTGGTATCCACAAAAGCAATTTGTGCCTCATTAATGATGTCACAGGTGCAAATGAAGACGTAGACGGAATTAAAGATTATAATTCAGGGTTATATATATATATATATATATATATATATATATATATATATATATATATATATATATATATATATATATATATATATATATATATATTATTAAACTACTTTATCAATGAAAAGTTCTCTTCATCACTCATTATTTATGATGTGACATTTGATGTGTTATAAATCAGTTTGCGATTTGATTGACTGGAGTTAAACTTCGCCCTGTGATTGGTTGATGTATTCGGAAAGCATAACTGTGATTGGCTGATCAACTTGGTGACGTCACATCACCTCCCAGAGATAAGCGGGATTCTCACTAGCCCGTTTGGACGGTGGACGTTCACGTTGATGACGTCACGAACGTCCTTGTTTGTGCCCGAACAGTGTGAATGCGGAGCACGTCGCGACCTCCAGGAGACGGCCGACGTCCAACGTTGAAGATGAACTGAATTCATCTTTTTGGGTAGCGACCTTGGCGGTGTTGACCGTTTATAATGTTGCTGGCTCCTCAACATTAGAAAATAATATGAATTAAAGTTATTTGTTCGCAAAATGATATGATTTTATGTAAATAAAATAATAATCATAATATATTTGTGTATAGTTCGTCAATTTATGTACGATTAATAAGAATGTACATTGGATCTGGAGGCTTGGCAACACCGCACTCTGGTGCTGGGTAAACAAACCCACATGTCGTGACTCGTGTACTGTCCATAATCTCCCTCCAGGCAGCATAGTGTATACAACAGAAGCAGCAGACAGTGGATTAACAACATTCCTCTTCATTATTATCATCAATAACGTCTGCTATATCAGATTCTGGGACCTAATACCAAAACAGAATATTTCTGCATTTAATGGAATCTAAATGGATGTTAAAATTATACGAATCACACAAAAACACAGTTGGAAAGTCCATTATTATTTATCTGTCATTGGGGTCATAGGCAAAGGGGGCATATATCACTTATGATATCACATTTCTTACAGAGTCAAATTTGCTTTTATATATAGGCCTATATATATATATTTCATATGAAGGTTAGGTCTTAGGTCTATTGAAGGTTCCTTTGGTTATTTTTGTTTCTATGTCGCCTTGTTGGACGTCCCCCCTCTCCAGAAAGAAGCAAAACTGCTGCAAACACAAGTAAATCCTCGTCCATATCCGGTAAAGTTGACGTTGTGAAGAAACGGCGCCCAACTCCTCCGTGCCCGTCTGGACGTCGTGTTCGTGACATCATCAACGTGAACGTCCACCGTCCAAACGGGCTAGTGAGAACCCTGCTATACTCTTCTATATTCCGGCGTGAGTTACCGTTGTAGAGCAGCGTGGCGTAAATTACACCAGGAATAACTTGATACTCCGACGTAAGTTACACCACCTTTGTGGATCCGGCCCCCAGACTTCAACATGAACCTTCTCAAATTGTATTGTATATTGAAATGTGGCGTATCGTCCCCGTAGAGTTTATGCGATTCAGTTATAATGAAAATAAAAGATGTAGTACATGTAGTACTTGACAGTGAATAGTTCCCACACTGTTTCATACGGTACAACCGGCAACATAAATTCGCGTCCATCTCATGCACTTAATATTGCTAATATGACCAGATAGTTGCATTCTGAACCAGTTCTTATTCCAACAACATACGTAATTTACCATAAGAGAACTATATCTGTCATCTCTGCATTAAAATTGTATTACAACATCACTATAGCTAATACATACGCAGGTGGAAATGAAGCTAACTTATGCTGCCGAATGTACATATAAACGCACATTTCCTAAATACCAACACACCTACTGACATATAGAAGACTAAATAATTACCCACTCCTCTGTATAAACTACAAGACGCACATACACACATACATACACATACGGAACCCTAACTTCACCACTACTGCTACTACTACTACTACTACTACTACTACTACTACTACTACTACTACTACTACTACTACTACTACTACTACTACTACTACTACTACTACTACTACCACCACCACCACCACAGCCATCACACTCATCTACCCAGCCCTCACCCCAAAGATCAAAGGGTCATTAATTAGTGTTGTTCGCTGCTGTAACGACTATAAAGAACAGCCTCCTGACCCGCAGCTGTTTGATTTCCACGTAAACACCTATAATTATCCATCATAAACAAAGGAACCCACGAGACCTGCTAGTTTTAAACCTCAGTGTACAGTACTCACAAGGATCACTTATTTGGCACAGGTTGGAGGAAATGCAGCCTACATTCAATTTTCAGGCATCAGTCGCATCACCTTCCCGATTAAAAAGTTGACTGTCTACTTCCCGAATGGTATACTATAGAGTCTTGAAATGATCAACACAACACAATAACAATATTCCAGCGCCAGGCAATAGGGGCTGTAAATCACAATGGAAAATACACACAGAGAAAGTTACAACAAAGAGGTAGATCATCAAAGAACACAAAGGTTTCAGAAAGGAGGCAAATATAACGAAGAAATATAATTATACCATCAGTACATGGGGGGTTGGTTTAAGTATCAGACACACAATGGAGGTGAGACAGCAGCAGGAGGTTAGTGACCAAATACTTCCTCTTCTGAAACTCTTCACTCACTCAGCAGTTGCACCAAACTCTAATTACAACATCTGAGAGTTACTCTGGCCATCCGAGAATCTGAGACAGAATCCTTGTATTTTTTCTGGGGCTTGTGATCTCACTGACGAATTGGCACTACCTCATTCTTCCAAACAGTGTGATAAAATAAGTCCACTCAAGGTTATTTTGCCTTTTTTTAATTCCTTACAAAAATTGCCCATATTTCCTTCTAAGCAACATGACCTTTGATACATGTTTCGTTACATTTCAGTGTTCATGTGTTGCAAGTAGTTACTTTGCTGTGTAATTCTGGACAATTTGACTTGGCTTGCATTACATTTGCCGAATAAGCCAATGTCAAAAATCCTTTACATTGCCAAAGAGCCAAGTGGTCTAGAGAGTTTGTTTTGGCTTCCCTCATAATGACCTCTCACAGCAACAGCAAACTTTATGTAATACTGTATACATTCCAACAAAAGTGCTGAAGTGAGAGTGACTGGTGTAGTGACTGGTTTGGTAACTGGTATGAAGATTGGTGTAGTGATTGGTGAGAGGGTAGCAGTTAGTCAATGAGCCCATAACAGTCATCAAACGGGATCAATATTGGCATGAGAGCATTTGAGGATGATTACATCAGAGGGAGATATTAGTGAGCTGAGCTGTGGCAGTGTGCATCTGGGGCCTCACTCACACTACCTTATACACCCACCACTCAGATATACACACTATCATATTACCATATACACCCACTACCCATTAATACTCATTAATACCCCTACCACCAGAGTTACTAATACATACTATGTACTTTATAAAATCACCTCTCAGTCAAGCACACTCCCTTACATTACCTTATACACCCAACATTCAGTGAGTTACTCCACCATTGCAGATAAGCTCATACATTATAACCATTTAGAAATACTATGGATGTATAAAAAATTATACCATATTCTTAACAGATATTTATACTTGCTGTATCCCAAACAGTTTTTGAAGTATGAGGTATATATCAAGTGAGTCTCATTAAAAAAAAACAAGGAGACTCTTTCACCTGTGTTTATATAATATTAAAGAAGCAAGTACAGTATTCAGAATACAGTACCTTACATAATTTTAATATTGTGACACCAACGCCTCTTATTATGCTCCTATGCTGAACAGCTCTATACCTACAGACAAAGTGATTATCTAATAGAAAACAGCAAAATCAATATTCTGTGCAGTGACTGGTATGGCAGTAGCCTTGCTAAGAAGACAGAATGTGAATGCATACATTATTACAACAACATTTTGTAAGAATTCAGTTGTAGACTGATGCATTCAACTGCTTTTCAGGTTTAAGCGTAATATACAAATTAATCTTAGAACCTCTAGCAAAAATTATATCACAGCCTAGTCCAGACAATGAGTACTGCAGCCTACAAAATGATGTACAGCCTAACTTAGCCTGCTGGGCTTCTGTTTTGATTGTTTGCTTCTTTCTGTCATTTTTACAGTCCTGTACAGTATTTTTCTTTATCTCATCTGATAAAATATTTTATTGGCTTGGATTTTGTCTTTAGCAATTTATTTTATATCAGAGAGTTGTCTATCCTTTCATGCCTGTAGCCATGAAGAAGTAGTTCAAGGCATGCACTTTCAACCTGTACTAAAAGGTTGCAAAACTGAGTAAGAAAAATATGAAAACTTTTTTTTTTCTCAAAACAAACGAATAGGTGGTACAAGCCAGGTATTCATCACATACAAGTTCAACTGTCTTTTTGTAGTAATTTCATGCTGGCAGCTCCTATAGTAATTTTTGTCTGCAACTCTTCTAACTAAGGCATCTCCATTGATGGGTAAACCCTAAACCTGTGAATGGGATCCACGGACATAAAATTGAAAATGATGATGAGCAAGGCTAATCATGGCCAGAGCAGGCCAAGAAAGCTGCATTATTCATGGCTCAAGCAAATTGCTTTATAAACTGTAAGTTCCTGGGGGGTTGGAAGGGTGTCTGCATGGATATTTACTCAGAAGAATGGTTGGAGGTGACACCAAAAGCTAAGTGTCACAAAGCACAGCCAGACATGTATCCTTAGATGACAATAATGAAGTACTATTTTTGGTTAAGTGTTATGACAATTACCACTTTTGTATAAAAATTGACCTACATAACACAAGTTGTACAGTGCCGGAGTAATGTTCTGTCCTGCTGCCAGCCACAGTGTGCCATCCTTCTGAACCACTTCAGGCTCGGACAACAATTCACCAGATGAAAGTTTGGATTATAAATAACAGATGAGCATCAGAAAGATAAGGGAATCTGAAATTTAATTAGGTGCTTCGTTGTCCGAGCCTGAAGTGGTTCAGAAGGCTGGCGCCCTGTGGCTGGCAGCAGGACAGAACATTAGTCCGGCACTGTACCAGAAACACTGAAATTGAGTACATACCCATAACTCCATACTGCTGAGGCGTGAGTGATGAGACGTCGCCTTGCTGCGTGGTGAGGACTGAAGCCACACTGACTCTATCACTGCTCACCGAGATGGAACTCTGACGATGTACACTCCGGTGGAAACCCGGCGACACGTTACCACTCACGTTGTGAATTTCTGCAACATAACCATTACTCTACAATAAATGACACAATATGCATTCCTGGTAAACAACCATGGTAAATCATAATGCAGTTTACAAAAAACACTGTCCATCTCTCCAACAAACCCACGTCCCTCCACTACAATTACGCTACAGTGTATCACTCCCTTCCCCTAGGAGACTAGGTTATCAAGCTACTCTATAACCCAGAGGCTATCTGTAATGCCACATAATTATGGTGGCTGCTTTGTCAACCATATATAGTCATACGTTTAACCACAGCAGACTCATGATATGAAGATATACTGTATACTGCTACGTAACATGAAGCAGTGATTTCATCAAGGATCCTTTTTTGATGTACAAGCATGACTTCTACCTAAAATTTAACAGGAGTGCACCACATTCACTATCTATACAATTTTGTCATAGATATGAAACAAACAGCAGCAGTCAAAATGAAGTCCAGTGCAAATTAACTAATTGAGAGGAACATGATGCTTGACTATATGGGATGGGGAAAACTATGAAACTGCAATAGAGATGTTGTCTGGGAGTTAAGGCAGGTGGTGTTAAGTGTAGGATAACTGAAAAGGTGCATTATAATAGTGATTTGGACACATGGATTGACTGCAAAATAGGGAATTTACATTCTGTATTTAGTGTATGAAAGCAAGTTTGTGGGACCTGGTGTAAGAGGGAAACCACCATTCGGATGGATCAACTGCAAGAAAGAATACGTGAAGGAGAAGAATGTGGATGGAAGGGGAGGGTTTGATTGAGTAAGGAGGGAGGAGGAAAAGTAAGAACAGGGAAAAATAGAAACTCTTCTGCCATGGCCACCCACTTGGGGGAAGTTACCTTTTCTGGGAATGTAGCATCAGAACTTTAGACAGATAAACAGATGGAAGCAGTGACTAAGGACTTTTAACATTATTAGCTATAAACCAACACAAATAGCCAAGGGGGTTGTTTATTGTTGAAGAGTGGCCTTGCCAGCCAGTTGAAGTTTCTCACCTCCCGAGGGACTGCGTATAGTGATTGGCTTGACCTTCCTGTGGGCACGATTGGTATCATCATGTCGGGCGAGGGCAGATTTTCTTGGAGCTCGGCGTCTTCTGCGTCGCAGGTAACGTGCCACCAGACCAACCAATGCCAGGCCAACACTTACACTCACTATCACCACCTGGAAATAGTTCAGTAGTTAGTATTCTAAAAAAGGCATAACATGAATCATAAATTTCCACATAACAAATTATGATTTATAAATATATACTGTATATATATATGTATTATATAAAAGTACTGTCCAACATCAGGGTTGAATATAGAAGATTAAATATAGTACAAAAAATTAATATGGTAGCCTACAGAAAATTAGCCTCCTGAATAACAAACCAACACACTAATAACTGACCTTTTGTGGACGTGTCAAGTTCCTGACATAGTTTGCCAAAGCTGAGGAGAGGCCAAGACTGGAGGGAGTGGATAACCGGACCAGAGGACGTTGCACCGTTGGTACCAATTGTAGCTCTGCCATACTGTACTACCTTCTGAAATGTCCAGTCTACATTAATTTACTACCCTTAGAAAAATGAAAAATCTGAGCCAAGTTTGGCCATATCTGGCTCTGGTTTTCCTGTTTTCAGCAACCATAAATACTGGGTAAATTTTCCGAGTTACACATGTGCGAGATTTTCTTACTTACTTACTTGTTACTTGTTGTTGGATATTCTATGCCCCGCTCCACCAGCAGATGGTGCTCCGCAGGGCCTCTCTCAATATTATTATACACTATAATCACTTGTAATACTCATATCATCTGTGTCGTAACACTCAGCGAACAGATGTGTTTTCAGTCTTTTCTTAAAAATCATGCAATTTTCACTACATAGTTTTTCCTACAGTTTTTCATGTGATTCGTTTCATTTTAACATCCATTTATTGCGCAAATATCCTGTTTTGGCCATACCCCATCACCCAGCTTTTGGCAAAAGTTGGCTCAGGTTTTCCAATTTTTGTCGAACACAAACTGTGTTAGTTTGTTTTAGAATTAGGCAGACCTGACCTGACTTAACCTAATCTGAACCGTGGCAGACTACCGGGACCTAACCTTAGCAGACTACTGGGACCTAACCTTAGCAGACTAATGGGAGTTGTGCAAGGTAAGATCTATATCAAACTTACTGAAATTTGATCATAAGAATGTACAGTATATCACAGTGAAAATTAGATATTTTGCACATGTGTAATTCGAAAATAATTCCAAATACTGAAAAATAGAAAAACTGACCCATGCTTTGTCTAACCTAGCCTGAGCCAACCTAACCAAACCTCAGCTAACCTAACCTAACCTAACCTAGCCTTAGCTAACCTAACCTGGATCACAGCTTCCTTCAGCTAACTGGTCGACATCTAACCTAATCTCAGCTAACCTAACCTAACCTAACCTGGATATGGGCTTCCTTCAGCTAACCGGTCAACCTCTGGGATTCTATGTGATAAAGTATATGGCCCCAACCAGGCATCCAAAACACAGTGACAGTACATTTATTATAAAAACGTGACCACAGAAGCAAGTTTTTTTGGAGACTCGAGTGGCTTAGTTACTGTACTTAGGGTCGATACCACAGTTGTATTGGTTTGTTAGCTTCCTAACCAACCACATTTGTAAGGCTTCATTATTTTCCAAAAGCTGAGTATCCACATTCACAAAATCTATCAAACAGTTTGATAATGATGATCACTGCATAGTTTATTCACCAAATTCATTAAATAATTCAGCCATAAGGCATTTACACAGCTAAGATTCTTTCGTTTGTGTGCTTACAAACCACTACCAACCACTGTGGAATGGACCCTTATTGATGTTGTGTATGGTGTGACCTCACAGCCATAAATCTGTTTTCCAGGAATCTCAGAATATTAATCCATAATTTGCCCTAATTTATTATCAAAATGTATAAAAACATGAAGTGTATTCATCTAACATTCACACAGCACTAATAACCCTTCACTATATTAGTATGGTAATTATATCAACATTGTTATACAAACTAAGTTAAACACCAAATAAATTGTAATTAACCTTTTAATCAGAGCTCCGTGTGAGATGTCAATGTCAGTCCACTCGGGAAATATGTATGGTAATTTATAATTTGTACATAAATCAGTACACACCAACCATTACTTAATTATACACACACCCACCACCACCAGTCACCACATCCAAAACAAACACACACACACAGACACACACACACACACCGGTGTAGACGACAACACTATACAATCAGCTGATCCAAGTTTCATCTAAATAAAAATAATGATAAAATAAACTAGACTTTTTTAATTAGGTAAATGTATTAGTGGTTATTTTGTACTTGTTTATGTGATCAAGATGTTATATATACTAACATCTTGGGTATGAAAGAATGTAATTATAGTTTTATTTATTTGAGGTATGATAACTCTCTTGGCGCTAAATTCAAAATACCAGGAGTTTTTTTTTTTTTTTTTTTTGCATTATGAGTCTCTGTGGTTGTGAGTTGTGAGTCTGGTTGTGAGTTGTGAGTTTGGTTGTGAGTTGTGAGTCTGGTTGTGAGTTGTGAGTCTGGTTGTGAGTTGTGAGTTTGGTTGTGAGTTGTGAGTCTGGTTGTGAGTTGTGAGTCTGGTTGTGAGTTGTGAGTCTGGTTGTGAGTTGTGAGTTTGGTTGTGAGTTATGAGTCTGGTTGTGAGTTGTGAGTTTGGTTGTGAGTTGTGAGTTTGGTTGTGAGTTGTGAGTCTAGTTGTGAGTTGTGAGTCTGGTTGTGAGTTGTGAGTCTGGTTGTGAGTTGTGAGTTTGGTTGTGAGTTATGAGTCTGGTTGTGAGTTGTGAGTCTGGTTGTGAGTTGTGAGTTTGGTTGTGAGTTGTGAGTCTGGTTGTGAGTTGTGAGTTTGGTTGTGAGTTATGAGTCTGGTTGTGAGTTGTGAGTTTGGTTGTGAGTTGTGAGTCTGGTTGTGAGTTGTGAGTTTGGTTGTGAGTTATGAGTCTAGTTGTGAGTTGTGAGTCTGGTTGTGAGTTGTGAGTCTGGTTGTGAGTTGTGAGTTTGGTTGTGAGTTGTGAGTCTGGTTGTGAGTTGTGAGTTTGGTTGTGAGTTGTGAGTTGTGTTGTGAGTTATGATTCTCATTGTGAGTTGTGAGTCTGGTTGTGAGTTGTGAGTCTGGTTGTGAGTTGTTGTGAGTCTAGTTGTGATCTATGAGTCTAATTGTGAGTTTTAGTTGCGAGTCTAGTTGTGAGTTATGAATTATGAGTCTGGTTGTGAATTGTGAGTCTGGTAGTAAGTTGTGAGTTGTGAGTTATGTGTCTGGTTGTGAGTTGAGTTATGAGTCTGGTTGTGAGTTGGGACATTGAAGGACAACTACTGATACATCCTTAATCAATATGCCATGAAACGGGGCCAGATTAACAAAAAATAATGGTGTCCTGTTGCTTGGAATATAGTGGTTTAGAGGAATCAGTTACTCTAAATTTGCCAACACTACTACACCCTTTTAATTAAAGTTGCCTGGCATGGGACTGACAAAAAAAATTCCTTCTCTACAAACCCATACAGTGGCCACCAACACATGTAGTACTGTATCTCTTAACATTTTGCTCAGTATACTTCAAAAACTTCAAAATACAGAGAAAAATGCTACCTTAATTTGCACTTTGCAGAACTGGCTTAATTTTTTTTACTTCTTTATTTGTTCTGATAATGCAACTGCACCTAGGAACACAAGGGGCGATGGGCAATTAAGCAACCCATGCAGCGTAAATTGCATTCCATTGAAAATAAAGAAAAGACGCACATAACACAGTTTCAACACGAACGCCTGATAGCATATGTGCTGTAGGCTACTTGGGGTGGTATGCAAGAACATTCATGGTGCATACGATGTCATGGTACAAGTAGGATGGCTCTATTGTTCTTCTATCGAGCCATTGTACCGGTACCAAACCATCGTATGCACCATGAATGTTCTTGAATATGGTCCTTGATCTTGAGATCAGCATATTTCGCTGGTTGTTGCGCAAAATTTTAGACCCATACTCAGTTCAGGCCACTTGCATTAACCCTGGTCAAGCAGAGACGGGACTCATAGACACACACCTACTATGCATTTCTCTAGTTCAGTACTTTCTAGATACCTGGGAGCACTGGTCTCCTCAGAACCTTCCTAATTTGGTGAGTGCATGCATTCAGTATGGGAGTCACTTGAAGGTCATTATCCATTTGCCCCCTATAAGGGGGTTCGGGTCTCATAGAACCAAGTCTATTTGCTTGGAAGTGAGTCCGGGTCTTACAGACCCACGTCTACTTTTCGTGTTATTTTGTTATTGGGTCTTACAGACCCACGTCTACTTTTTGTGTTCTCATTTGATCTACCTTTCGTATCACAATAATTTCCCTTAGTACAGGTATTTATACTTTGTTCTTCAGCATGGTCAACGCTGCAGGTATAAATGCATACATAATCTACAATTGCATCAAGAGGACAAGCAAGAGACCAATAGACTGCCACAAGTTTCTTCTTTGTCTGGCGAAGTGTCTTGTCAAACCATGGACTGAAGAACAAATAAGTTTTCCTGGACAACACACAAAAACTAAGCAAGTCATCAAGAGTGTCTTCCCTGAACTGAACAGCCCAGCCAGGATCCCCACAAACCTGACAGCAAGTAAGAGATGCTGGCTGTGTCCTACCAAAGAGGATAGGAAAACTAGAACCCCCTGTATCAACTACAAGATGCCAGTATGACTAGAGCACTCTTCTCCACTTTGTAGGGAGTGTATCTAAGCAGGTAATAGCTTCAAGAAACGTCAGCTTCTCGTGTACTATATACATAAGTTATACTACAATATAGAGTATATACAGTATATATATATAAAACTAAGATTTTCTTGTGTTAGTTTGCAGTTGTGTATGCTAAAAAGTCGGGGCCCCCATCATCGCTGGATGAAGCGGCAACCATCATCAACTTTTTGAACCAACCTAACTTTAATTTTGCCCTTTTTTTTAGTAATGCATATAACACAAAAATTCACGAGTTATTCTGCACGATTAAAAAAATATATATCAAAACTACATATGAGTTGTGTAGGTAAAGGGTCATATTTGCTACACAAAGAATTCCAGTTTAATAAAAGTTTTGGAGACCATGTAATGGATTTCAGGGTTAAGGGACCCTGTGATGTACAGAAGTCAGAAAATTGAAGATAAACAAGTCCTTCAAACATTGCCCTGAAACACCACCTCTCTGGAAGGAGCTCGTTTTGTGGCATGGTCAGGAGGAATCAGAAGCCTCCACTTTTCATACACGATCAAAGGGTCTTTAAAATAAAATTGTGCAGTGGGTCCTCTATCTCACATCATCAGATCAGTCTTTCCTTTACAGAATGGTACTAAATAAAAACAACATTATACCCTTCCAACACAAACAAGAATATACAATATACTTTTATACATTATATTTTTCCAATGCACTACATAAAGGGGAAAAATGTGGAATCCATTAATTAAGGTACTATTTATTGTTCTACATCATAAACTTATATATACATAATGTGTTTGAGTTTATGCATCAGTAGGTACTCATTTTGGATGATAAGAGAGCATGATGTAATACACACACATTATCCCGTAATAAATTATTGGAAGATTCATTAACTACTGTATTATCTGTTCTCCGAGTACATTTCCTACTTACTGCAAATATGGACTTGAGTGACTAGTTTCACTCTGTGTAATTTTAGTTCTGAAACAGCAAATCTAACCTGACTGACATGAAGAGTATCTTGTAGTCTCTCTCACTCTGTGCGTTACAACATATTAACGGTAAACATCAAATTTTCCAATGCCAGTAAATGTGCTCAAGAATGTATTAAAGCATGAAAGGCTGCTGTAAAAGTATGTATACATATATAATATTGATACAATAAAGTTATAAGCAGCTTTGAACCTTAAAAAGTTCAAGACTTTCATGTAATGATGCCATTAGTCCACAAACAATTTAAAGATACATCTGTAACATTATTCCATTGATGGACAAATATTTAGTTACTTGTAAGAACGATACATGATTTTTCTGAATATTAATGTGGCGAAATGTAAGTGTCTGAATAAATAAAGACAATTTTTGTAGGCACAATATTTAATAAAGCTCCCAGAATTTAAAAGCTATATAGCAGTATCTCACATTACACTCACTGCCAGCAGTAGTATAATTTCCCTTCCTCCATACTTTAAATTTAAGCAGCAGGATAAATTGTGTTTTCTTGATAAAGAATCACATTGGAAATATGCTCTTGGATATGACCAAAATAATTTCACTATGATCACATTTCCTTTTATAATTACTACAGTATTGCTTAAAGTAAATATCTTAAGGAAGTCCTAATTGTGTTCATCAGCAATGAGATGTAATCATGGTCTCACAAACCAGGTAAACTTACATTCAGAAAACTTAAAGGATAAGAGAAACAGGAGGACACAAATTATATACTGTACTTTATATAATATAATATATATATATATATGTGCATAATATATATTACCTTCATGACTTATCGCTACTTGTATCACAGACGGCTCGTGACACTCAACATCTAGTAAAAAAAAAAAGAAAGAAAAAAAAAAAAAAAATTATTGCCATTTTGTATACATATTAGTGTAATTCAGTGCTTGGTATCTTAGCTTTAGATTTATCCTAGAATTTTACTTCAGGTAAAGAAAAAATATAATATCTAGCCAGGTTGTACAAACTGAAGCAAAATATATGTCTATATATATTATACTGTATAGTATTTGAATTCGGAATTAGTTTCCTGAATATAGTACACACACTCAACTGTTGGACCAATCAACTGGCTTGGATATTAGCTCTGACACAATACAGTAAGACCTTTTCTAAATATCACTTCTTTTAGCTACCAAACAAGCCTTTTTCTTCAGTCACAGATCATGGCACATAAGTGCTTGGAGGGATTCTATCCAATTTACAAATTGAGACATTTAAAAATTATTCATATGTTTGAGAATGATGCCTCCCAAATTCACTGTGTTATACAGTTTAGTTTAGCATCATTATCTATTTCTTTAATGGTATGGGAGATCAAAACAGACAAATAAAAACTATAATAACCCATAATGGATTCAGAAAGACTATGAAGCACATCTCGAATATTTGAAAGAAAATTAATGTAAAATTGTTGTCAATAAGTTAGTGTAATCCATGAGGATCTTTATATCATATCTATATATAATATTGAAATCATCTATGACAGATTAGTTCCAGACCTTAGTTGCCGAATACCTTTGGTATATCAGTGGAGCTTCAGTTATGCAATACATACATTCATATAAATATTCACTTATACCACTTGTTACCACAACTAAGGAATACCTGTAGTCATATAATATTAGTATGAATATACAGGGGTTTTACTTGCAATGCACAATCAATCCTTGAAGTGGGTTCACAAGTGCTTATACTGTTTTTATAAAAGAATTCTAAACTTTATAACTCTCATTAGCAGTAATATAATTTAAGTATCATAAATGCTTTTAGTCTTTCTGTGCATCTTGAATGTGTCATCACAAGTTTACTGCTTAATTATTACCATACTGTAACGTTAAGTTGATTGTACAAGTTTCTTCATTTTGCCTTGGTGAAAGGAATAGAAATAGTGTGTGAGAAGTGCTTTTACCTGTCTTTTCAAAATATGTATAGGGTTGTCTATAATAAGGTTGTCTTTTTTTAAGAGTGGTTGTTTTTGATGTTCGGGCAGAATGGCTTCCTGCCCCACAGACCCCCAGTACGTTCTGGTCATAGTGAAAAATCAAAATAAAGGAGGGGCTGGCCCTATATGCCTGGGCTACCAAAGTAAATCCAAGGGAGATGGGACCAGAGCTTACTGGACCTGGGAGTCTGGGGGCCTCCAACCGCCAGGGAGATTGGTGGGAAGGTCTTTGATCTTACAGCCAGTGCTGTGGGCCCAAGTCCACGTTGCCACAAGAGTTACAAGTGGGGCTGCACCTTCCACAAGACCAGTCCTGAATGGACCATATGGGGGAGGGAGTGGTTTTGAGCTCTAGTGGATAAAATCTTGGAAAACAAAACTGGCACTTTTGTTTACACCACTTCATCTGTCAAAAATGATATGCTGCGGTTGTACAAGAGTTAAATTGACTTCAGATTTGACACCAGCTGTAGTGAACAGAATAATACTGAGAAAGGATATAGGCAATAGAGGTAACTTGTCTCATCCTTGTCATGCATCCTCAATGCAGAGCATGATATTATATTTCCTGTATTGAAGTTTTAATCCTCCAGTTTAAAATAGTATTTGTTAAAACTTTTCCTCAATTTTGAAACAAAATAAAAAATTTATCAAAGTATTTCAATTGTTGAGTGTTAGTGAGTCAACCTACTAATTCTAGTTACTGTAATTCTATTATGGTTAACCATAGTGATTATTCAAAACTATACAATAGCAAGAGCCTCAGGATTACACCTATAATACAAAATCTTGATCAATGCTATTATTTCATTTTTGGCAATGGAAAATATTTTCTTCCACTTTCTTCCCTGTGGCTTCTGGTGAAGAAATATATGTGCTTTCCATTTGTATTGAAAGCTAGTTTACTGGTATATACACACATAAAAGTGTGTGTAAGATATCTCCCATCACTTATACTTTGTGAGACTTGTTAGAAACAACTTGGCCAAAATAAAAAAATAAATATTTACACTACAGTACTGTAGAAATGTTTGTATCTTGGATAGGAAAGAAAGTATAGAAAACTGAGAAACGTCATTGTTCGGTTTATCAGATCTGGTTCATGTACAATCTCGGTGAAATCTTTGCATCAGAATTCCTTTAAGATTAATTTCAAGGATTGACTGGTGGTGAAGTATTTCTTTACTTTCCATCATTTACATGTTTTACAATATAAGCATCACTACAATATTCTCATCAGAGCCATCACAGAGAGGTGAAAAGATAAATCAATGACCCAATAGCCAAGTGATGACACTTCTATCTATCTATAGCTCTGACTCCTCATTCCCTCCGGATATTCCCTCCAAGGGGGTGGCCACGGCAGAAGCGTCTCCAGTTTTCCCTGTGATGACACTTCATCATCATTATTATCAATACCCCAAGGGGTAGGGGTAAGTGATGAATTTAACATTTAGTTAATCTAATGCAAACTTTTCACTGTGTTTATACATGTAGGAGACCATTTGACAGTAGTAAACGGCCAACTTCTGGAATGATAAACAGTAATAAAACGGCACATGAAAACACACATTGACAAAATCATATTAGTGTAATTTTTGGCATTATATATAACAATATACTGTATATGATGTGCAGCTGTAGGAAATTTGATTAATGAAGGTGAAGAATGAATTTACAAATAGTATTTAGGTCAACCATAAAGAAAATATTCTTTTTATACAGGAAACATTTTGGTTAGATATAGTATTATTAAAATATTAATATTCATATCAATTTCCACACATAAATCTGAATTACAATAATGGCAATACTGGTTTCTTAGGTTCAACAAACGCTTTTGAATAGTAACTAAGATGAGAAATTTGATAGTGTAGGACTCTATTTCTACTTGAATCAGTTCGCATTACCTATTGGAATGAATGAGTTCCATATATTATAAAAGATAACCACAACCTTCTCAAACAATTCATTTGTGCAACTATCCACCAATAGGAGATCATTTCAACATCCAGTGTACATAATGTACTAATGTCTTTCCACATTACCTTGGCCAATAAACCCTGTTCCTCTACTACCTGACAAGTTCATAGAGGATAACTTTGCCCATAATAAGCCCTTCCCCTCTTATAGCAAATTAGCTGACTGATGTTCTTTATCAACAAGTTTAATAGAAAAGTGGCAAGGCTAATGGGCCAAACAATGTGGAAAGATTATTATATTATGAGATGGACCACAGGAACTGAAACCATGTGTCACTGTAGCAATACAACTTTTACCTTCGTTGCTAATTCCTTATCATACCAGTATGCTTACATATGAATCCATCAAACCACACTATAATCAAGCAATTTTTATAGAACTTATTGTTGTTTAACGACTAGATGAAAGTATCCTTCAAGGGGGTATGATGTCAGCAAATTGACAGTTTTCGATTCTTTTAAACAATGCCAAGAAACAATCTACTTTAGTGTAGGTACTCTGCTTTGAAGCACAGTTTGGAAGAATCATTAATCTCCAATTTGTCAACAGCATTATACCCACTATAATGTAATGAATAAGCAGAGAATGCATGAATTAAGTTTTCAAACTTCACTAAATAATTAAATTACTATACACATGCTGTCACAGAAGGGTATTGTTTCTATATTTTACAATCCTAAGGACTGGACTTTAATAAATTTTGATAAATGTAACAGTTGAAAAGAAACTATTTCTGGGTTATAATGACTCCTCTCTATTCATGCAAAACACTTACTTAGTACTGTTGAATTAAATACATTTACAGTCCGACATCATATTATTGGTTTCACTTTTATATTTGCCACTCTCACAGTTCTCCGGAAACACTTCTTTCATGTAATTTGCTAGATAATCCATCACTACTAAGGTGTTCTGTGCTTGACTCTTTAGCACCGTTCCCTGACTGGTGTTGTGGGTCGGAGGACGTCCGCCTTTGTGATTCTGCCTCGTGTAGATGTTGTATCTGATGAAGCAGCAGCTGAATCTTAGATGCATGGTGGGGTGGAATTGATGTCTGCAGTGACCGAAGGGACTCCTCAGCCTGTAACAACATCAAACTACACTAACAACTCTGTCGATATAACGAGACAAAGTTGTATTTACCAATGAGAGTTACAAATGGTTTCCATGATTCTTCGGTGGTAGCTTGGAGCACAAATACCCAATTCATAATTATGTAATAGATAAGCTTTAGAGTTATAGTCTATCATATGACCACCCTTCAAAGTACCTAATGATTGTGCAATAAAGTATATTATTTTCTGTATTCTACTTTTAGCAGAAACTTACCAATAAACTGTCCATCCTTGTTAGATGATAGTGGTGTGAGAGGAATAATGAAGGTAAACACTGACACTGTAATAACAATGGGCTATTTTCATGCCCTGTTGGGCTAAATATTACAAATTAATTTAAATAAGTCAAAATTGTGAGTGTGAAGCCTGTGAAAGAAGAGTGACTATGGTATTTTTTTTCTGCAACTATAAATATACATTCCTTAAGATCTCACAAGCAATGGTAAGAGAAATCTATATTTTTCTATTTAAGAATAACATTTCAAACTTACTTTTCTGAGAAACTCTGCTGCTTCTTCAATTGATTTCCTCCACCTCTCCACTTCTGCTGCATGCAACGCCTCTTGTTGCTGAAGTATTCGAACCCATTCCTCTAGGGGACCACTGCCCAAGCCAGATCTGCAATGTAATCCACCACTACACTATCTTTTCCAGGAACTTGCAGTCCTTTCCTACATCAGCACCCTCATGAATCAAAGTACAGTACTGGGAGAAATATAACAATTGGGTGAGGGAAGTGCTGAGGGAAAAGAGGGTAGAGGGTAGAGTTATTTATGTAATTCTCAAGAAGGTGTTTGACTCAGTACATCAACAGAGTCTCTAGAGCCTCCTGGGAAATAATTGGTGTGATGTGTGGGGAATTAAACCCAACATGGATGAGTGTAAGTCCAAAGTTTAACTGCTGGAATAAATGAAGTGTTCCCTTTGACCCTTGATCAGGGATGGTCAGACTTTTGGACTTTGCGATCTACCATACCACATAATCATCATAATTATGTATTAATATTTGGCCAACTAGGCCACAAAAAATGTCAAGTAACATAATATCAAACATATGAAAGTACAGTTGCTTCATACCGGTATGTTAAAAAGTGAATGTTTTCAATATAAATTTGGTGGGTGGAAGAGAAAGGTGAGAGTCGTATACAAGTTAGCCAGTGCACAGTTACCACGTTTGCATGCTGATGCCAATTAGTATTGAGGGGGAGGCTGCGATCAACAAAACAACTGGTCACGAACGACTGTTTGACCACCACTACGCTTAATTGAAAATGTCACAGACATATCCCAATCATCTAAGTTATAAGAAAAATCCTGTATCAGTCGCAATATAGTGAGTGTTCTGCTATAAGACTGACCTGTGAAAGTAAGTTGTAGCTTACTTCCCTCTTACAGAAAATTTCATCTAATGGTAATAAGTTGAAAATACAATAGTACTCACCTGCTGTCAAAGGGTTAATAGAAATCTACTGGTTTTCAATGTACAACAACAATTATGTTACAATACTAACCTGAACATGGTGGGGTCAATGGTGGGATAAGGAGAGCTACGGTGGAACATTTTTTCCTCCAAAGCCCACAGTTTGTAGTAGAGGAGAGCGTTCAGAGTGAGGAGGACGATCAGGGTGGCCACCACTAGTCTCACCGGACCTTCATTTGAGGAGATGCTGCTGTCTGGTGTAACAATTGGCAAAGCTGCAAAAATACAATGTTCCATCACTCAATGTTTTCTATCACTATTACACTGCAAATTGCTCCTCCGAACTTTCTCTCTGTCTGCTTCCTTACCTCAGGAAAGCATGCAGTATTTACTAAGCAGCTGTATCTCACAAATTTTTTGCCAACCTACTAAATGCATGAATCAAGCATGTATCCGTCACCTTCTATATAATAATAAGAATATAAAAAAGACATACTGAGTTTCCTTGCAGGCATTTGTGTTGCTTTGTGAATATCCTTGACCTTATCCGGGTAGACTTGGGAAGGGAGGACATCCGGTGGCTCACACTTACTACTGCCACGTCCTCGTCGTCGCCGGCGAGTGCGTTTAAGGTTGGTCCGGTCCACCTCCGCCAACAGGGCACCATTGATGTCATTCAGTAGTGTCTCAACTCCACTGTATGCATTCTTGTCAATCACACCTGATCATATAAGGTGGTACCATATGTCTTAATATTAAAGGTTCTCATTCTTATCTATTTCTCTTTGTCAGTATGTGTGTATAGCTCAGTGGTAGCATCCATTAACTCTTTCTTCTTTCCCTTTATATCCATCAGTCAATCTCTCTCTTTATAGAATGGGATAATGTTTGATAACTACAGTATGCCTACAACTAAATACTGTACTAAAAACTGCAATAGTAAATATTGTGCTCGATGAATGGTCATAGTTACGGTAATTCAGAAGCTCCCTTGAAATACCCAATTTTACAGTACAGTACTTTAATATTTATAACAAGAACAATGATAAAATTAACAAACCTTTCATGAAACCCCAGACATTTTTCTTGTACTTGACCATAGACCAGACACTAAGTCTCGTCTCAGTGGCAGACTCCCGGGTAAGACACCAATGATTGGACACAAAAAATGAGTCTGCATATGGAATTCCAGCATTGCATGCTTCAGCATCAACTGTGTAAATTTCCCCATGTTTACTGAATGGAGACAACACCTGCAAAAATGTGATGGTATCAGTTTAAGCATTTTAACAAATACCAGAAAATAAGATTCCATAAGTAAGATTACTTTCAAATTCTATAAAAAATATTGAGTCTGGGACTTTCCTTTTAGCATAAAGAAATAAACTCTACAGACATCATTAAAACACACATCACAATTACAGTAATTCATATCATCAGAGGCTTGGCCAAGGTATTGAGTGACTTTCCCATCATATCCCTTTACTGTTCAGGACTACACAACCTACATACAGCATGTACAGTTGGCAATTAAAGTTCAAAGTATTGGTCATGAATCTTACCTGTGTTTCTGTGACATGAGATACTTTTGGACCAAAACTGTTTGGTGGGAGAGCGAGGGTGTAAGTCACTTGTCGTAACTTCTGGTTAGTTTCAGGGTTACTCTGCCACGGGCTCGCTACAACATCTGATAAATAAGGAAAACATAGGAATATTACTATTGTACAAGGAAATTTACAATTTTCATTAAATACCATTAATCTATGTAGGCTATCTCCACAACTGCAACACTATTAATTCATCACAGAAATAAGCTTTCCATAATGTATTATAATATATTAATCCTATGCCTTATAAATGTAAAGCAAAATATTGTATATACTTATGAAATTCAGTCCATAACCACAAACATAGTAGATATTTGATAAAAATTGGGCTAAGACATGATATTATCGCTTGAAAGTAAAGAACTCTCATAATCTCATACCACTAAGATTAACTCCTAAAGATGCACCTTCATTCACAGTACTGTACAGTATCTCATAAAAATTCTTAAAAACTAAATGATGTCCCTTTTCTAGTGTTACTCAATTATTGGAATTAAATACACATGATGTACCACAAACCATGTGACCACACACATATAACACCATCCAGGACATCCTGTGTATCAAATATTATTGGTACTTATTAGAATCTCACCTGTTGTCTTCCTGGATGTATAAAGATCAAGCATGAATTTAGAGTTGGTGAAGAGCAGAGTGAAAACCGAGTCAACAGGAAGTGAAAATACTGTGTTGATAATCTCACGACCCTGGTGGTGGCTGCTCAGGTTAGGACAAGCAACTGACTCCCCTGTACTTAAGCCTGAAACACATATTTCCATTAGTCAACACAATACAGTACTGAAATAATTAAAATAACATGTTTCCATTGCCAGGTAAGACAGGCCTTATGGCACATTGGTACTGAATTACTTTGAGAACAAAATTCTAGAAATAACATTAACATTAAGTTTTCAGAATAATTACTGATGCATGGAGAGAAATTATATAGGCAATAAAAAATACATTTCCATTGGCTGCCTACATTATTTATAACTTAATTTGTTGCAATAAATAAACATAATTAAATAATATGTTTATTGTTACATGCCAACAATTACTATTCAAAGATTTTTTATGCTAAAAGGGTTATTGTAATACTGTAGTGTATTCTTGTACACCTCCTGAATCAAGATGCTGGCAACCAATTGAAAGTATTAGCATTGAAACCCAACAGACAGACATGAAGAAAAAAAGATAATCTTACATGTCACTTTACTGTCAGGTTCACTCTCAGTTGTGTCAGACAGGTCGGTGGGGATGGTATCATTAGGCTGTGGGGAGGAATTGAGTGATGAATGGTGCTGTGGTGACTTTGTTGGTGAACATGGAACCTGGGGTAACTGGCAGGTGTCTGGTCCCACCACCTCTGATGTCTCTGAGTCTCCACCACTCTTAGTCAGGGGTAGACCTCCCACACTACTGTCAGCTGTGCATGAGTCCTGAAAGGTAGATGAAACATCTTTACAATCATTATCTCAACAACAGAATTCATGGGAAAAAAAAAAAAAAAAAAAAATGGAGGCGGCACTGCTTCTTCAGGATGAGGATGTGAAATATTGTCATTAACCTAATAATGTATGTATGTATGTGTGTGTGTAATGGCAAGAAGCCCAACTATTATAGTCCATACCTGTGCAATTGAATAAGGAGTGAGAAAGGTTCAAAATCATGTCTAATTACATTTGCTGTCATGAGCAATGTCTTTTCATGTTGAGTGAAATGAAGACTTGAATCTTACACTTGCTTATCAAGCAGAGATGCAAGCCATGTTAAGGTGTGGACCTGTCACTCTACCTGGTTGATTTGTATAGTAGGAACCCCAGCATCCACTTCACATCCACTCCCTTCACCAGCTTCTGTCTCCTCAGGGGCTGTTGGAGGAGGTGTGGGTGAGGGAGGTGGAGGAGTGGATGGAGGAGGTGGGTGAGGGTCGGTGAGGTCCTCATGTGCTGTGGTGGGAGCCGAGGAACTCTTGTGTTGTTGCTGAAGAGGATCATCAGTTGTGGGGGAAGGGGCACGGGGCCGGGAGGGTTGCAGACTACTGCGACGGGGACTAGGGATAGGGATGGGTGGAGTGAGGGGCATGTTACCACCATCTACACTGCCAGGGGAGTCTTCAATCCCAGACTCAGAGTCCGGCCATAGTGGTACTGTATGTTCAGGCAAAGAGGGAGGCCACGACGCTTCGGTATTGGTGGGGGGTGAGGTGAGGGTGGCTGCCATTGTGGAGGGATGGGGATGGGGCTGAGGTGAGGGGCTGGGGCACACCAAGCCTGGCATGTCACCTTCCCACACTCACACTACACTAACACTTTGAATTTGGCACTCCTCACCACCTCACACTTCAAGACTGTCAGTTTCTTATTAGTAGTTTACTGTGAGTTCTTGTTGGGCACCCAGCCATGTAAAGAGTTTGTTTTTCACACTCTTGTTTTCTTAAACCAAGGACACAGTATACTCTCTTCACTTTTAATTCATCATACAATTACACTTTTCTTATATTTCATCATTGCGATAAGCAGTTCACTTAGCTACAAAAGTCAACCATATTTCATTAATGAAATATTGACATTCAGAGGAAAATTACCCTAGAAAAGTATTCAACTGTGCGGACGAACAAAAAGGAAGGATAATAACACCGAACAAAACAATGTAAACAAACAAGAGTAACAGGCAGCGGGAGTGACGACACACAGAACGAAAGAACTAAATGACCCCTTGGATGAGACACTGTTCCTACTGTTGCTTGGCCGAGGCTGAGGACTATGTGACCCCCATCTGGTATGTGCACGCAACAACACACACACGCACACACACAAACGCACACATACACATGCGCGCATGCTCTCTCTCTCTCAAACACACACACACACACTTTGTTTGAACCCTTATCTGAGACTGTTGGACACCACGTCAGATAAATTAATTCCATCCATCACGCCTGGGTGGGTCACTACAGTTGCTTCACCTCCCCTTCTTCAGGAAACTCACAAACACACCACCTGCAGGGGCGGCTGGTCGGACACACACACACACACACACACACACACTAACGGATACAAATGGTAAAGCCTGCTGTTGCTCGCACGCCACATAAAAGCTATGACACTGTATATATATAAATTAAATGAGGTTCAGGACTATCATTACAACACTTTTCCTCTTGGCATCAAAGAGGTGAAATAAAATTGTGAGTCCAAGATGATAATATGGAGCGACTAAAGTTAGATAAATTTATGTGTCAGTAAAACTCCACCTCGTCTAAGGGTAAGAAATATCGCATGCCACTTTTGGTAACAGACAGACAAACCAAACCAAAAACATAACCTCCTACACTCTTGATACACTGGAGTGCCTTTATTCCTCCAATGTATGTCAGGAAACAGGAACAAATTAACAACAATAATGGAGGTCTGTTGCTTGGAATAGTTGGGAGGAATCATTTGCTCCCGATTTTCCAGCACTGCACTCGCCTATATACTTAAAGTCATCTTGTAGAAACATCTTCACTCCACTCTGCACTCATGACACACTTCTCACAGCTTTCTTCTCCACCATACCACCAACGTTACTTCCCGAACCCTGCTCTCTCTCTCTCTCTCTCTCTCTCTCACGAAAAACAAAAACAGGTAAAAACTAGACTGTAAGGAAGATAATAATTATATGAGCGTATAGAGAAAGGAGAACTGAATGGAATGTAAATTAACGAGAGAGAGAGAGAGAGAGAGAGAGAGAGAGAGAGAGAGACTACTTCCACATCCCGAGACGAAATGCGATTATTATTATTTTCTTTTTCTTTACCAAGCAACCCAAGCCAACAACCTCTCGTCTGCAGTTGGCCCCTTTATAGTTCTTCCTTCACTCTGCACCCTGGCACTAGTACTAAATAAAGGGTCTATTGCGAGCCATTTGCCGGAGATCCTGTGTTTGGTTGTGGTGGGTGAGTGCATGTGTACCCAGGCCAGCTGTGTACAGGAAGGAGTCAAGGAGTGGAGCTGGGCTGGGCAAGGGCAGAGCAGGGGAGGGGAGAGAAGGAGGGACACTGGGGAGGGGAGGGAGGGAGAAGAGAGGCCAGGAGGGTGGGAGGGACACTGGGGAGGGGAGGGAGTGGGGAAGGGAAGTGAAGAGGAAAGAGAGAGTGGGGGAGGGTAGGATAAGAGGGAGACTGGGGAGGGGAGAACGATAAGGCGAGAGTAAGCGGACAGGAGGGAGACCAATGAGGAAAAAGCAGGAAAGTATGTAGGCATGTAGAGATGGAAGAAGGAGGGAAGGGGGATAGTGAGAGAAAAGAATGTAGAGAGGAAAAAGAGAGAAGATAGACAGAAGAAACAGAAAAAAATGCAGAGAAAAAACAATTACAAAAAAATGGAAAATAAAAATAAAGTAGGGATGGAGAGAGACCAAAGGAAGTAAAAGAAGCAAGGAGGAGTCTGTTTAAGGGAAGAAGCCAAAGAAAGTAGAGTAGCCTATAATAAGGAACGGGTGGGAAATGTGTCAGCTGTGTTCCCCTCCCCCCACAACACAACACAACACACACACCCTCCCCCCACAACACACACACCCTCCCCCCACAACACAACACAACACACACACCCTCCCCCCACAACACACACACACACACTCCCCCCACAACACACACACACACACACCCTCCCCCCACAACACACACACACACACACCCTCCCCCCACAACACACACACACACACACCCTCCCCCCACAACACACACACACACCCTCCCCCCACAACACAACACAACACAACACACACACCCTCCCCCCACAACACAACACAACACAACACACACACCCTCCCCCCACAACACAACACAACACAACACAACACAACACACACACCCTCCCCCCACAACACACACACACACACACTCCCCCCACAACACACACACACACACCCTCCTCCCGTGAAGAAGGCTCATTTAGTTTTAGTGGCAGAAAATATGAAGTTCATCAGATGTAATAATTATACAGTAAGAGTAAAACATTGACTGGCGGGTTTATGTTAATCTCTGACAAACGACAAACGGATTTTGTTGATAGACAGATAGAGGGACAATCTGTGGACTTACTTATATGGTTATTAGATTTGTTTTCTTTTATCATTTAACATCGGGTTACTTTTTACCTAATATCCGTGGACAAACGTCGAACGATTGAATATCACAGGAAGAACTCATCATCTAAGGGTAACAACGTACAGTCGGCGGCAAAAGTCCTGTTGCTATATCTGCCAAGTCATGAAACACAGTAAGGAAGTACAAGCTTCACAGGCTCGTAAACTGAAAAATCAGCACATAATCTGAATTTGCAACCTGGATATTGTAATTGTGTTTGGTGAATGTGTTTACTTGATGATTTGCCTTTATGTTATCCTTCAAGAAACGCCGAGTGAGGTGACACGACTTTTGCCGCCGACTGTACATCGGGAGAAAATGCATCCACTAACTCGTCTAAGTCTTTGTAGAATTCTTTCTTCAAATATCAAGGTAAACGAGACATATCAAACCAATCATTTACGCAAGGTAATTATCTATAATAAGTACGAACTGTAATCACATTCACACACGCACAATACTTAAAATCTGGTAAATGAAAAAAAAAAAAACTGGCGTTACACTGTAGTCCTTCTCCCCTGGTATCCTAAAATAGATGACCTTGCATCCGAGGTATACTTCTGGTATTGAGTCATGGGGTCCAAGAAACCCACACTCGACAACTCATACATTCTGACACTTCATTTATATACAAACACACACACATACCCTGTCATCACAACCACTGACTCATTCACTGGGTAGCAGGAATGAAAGTGAAAACAAAGCTTGCATGAGTCCAGAGCCAGGCCGCATTACTACGAACTGTATACTGGCTCGATCCCTAGTTAGGTTAAATTAATTTAAGCTAGGCTTTACTAGACTAAGGAGCTGGTAAAGACAATGAAACTATTTATAAGGATATCCTATGGTTAGTTTTATAGCTACAGCCAACGCGTCGTTATGAGTTTTTTTGGCATGCACCCCAGAGAGTAAAAAGGGGTCTAGCCAATATACAGTTGGAAATAACGTAGCCCGGCCTGCATTCACACAAATAAATAAATTAAGTTTGTTTTTGGTGTAATCAGTCACTATACGGTTATGGACAAGGCAATGTTTTAGATAACACACAATTTCGTATGCAGGAACATCCAAGGTGTTGACGATGGCTTGATACCGGTACGATGAGGACTGTGTTGTTTGTCTAATTAGTATTCGTACCGTTAACCACGCCGTCGTATGCACCACGAATGTTCTTGAATACGGCCCACAGACTCATAGACGCGAGACTAACATGTAACGCGAAGACCCTCAACATAAAGGTAACATAAGCGTCAAAAGTGTCTTACAGCTCAGCCTTGCCACACACTATTTTGGGGTTAACGACTGACAACAGGTTTTGTGTTAAAGTGGCTCACAAGGTCAAAAAAGTTGAACCTTTGTGCCGTACATAACAAAACTGTCTTTAAGGGCCATTCTTCAAGACTCGGTCTCCCTCGTGGGTGGCTGCATGTTGTAAAGTGTGACCCATGACCCACACAGACTAGTGTTTATTTTTATCGTGGCGAAAATTACACTGATTCCTTTCTAAGTGATATGACTTCGATTACTTTCCAGTCTATAATATAAGTTACAGATAAGTACCTACAGCAGTTGTGAAGATTTTCGTTGTAACTTCTCTTGGGCTGAACTACATATTTTAATGGGGGAGCCAGTGTGTACAGTCACAAACAATAATAAGTAGACAGTAATAAAGCTTTGAACAGTCCAATTCACCAACGAACTAATTATTGTGCATTTATTTACCGTCTCTAGGTAATCAAAGCACACCTGGATACTTATTAGTGCTCGTAACTGTACAGTATGTCTTCGGAAGGTTAGATAAAGATAATAATAATGTGGTATATAAAGGATCAAAGCACCTACAAAAGGAACGGGAAGAAGAGTAAGCCATTGTCCCCATCTGCCATACATACATACACATCCTGCCTCACCCTGGTTAAGACCTTACAAACATACCTATAGCCATTGTCCATCTGCCATACATACATACATACATACACACATCCTGCCTCACCCCTGGCTGGTCTTCCCTACTCTCGTTACCTCACGCTTCCCTTCATCTTTATCAGCCGCATCTTACAATCGTTTCCAAATGTTAGACTTGTGCATTTCGAACCTTCCCAAATCCTCCGTTAGATATCCAATTGTATGTTCTGAATGTGCATTTGTGTATTTATTTATTTATTTTGTTTTTCACAGAGAAGCACAACAAATCACAGAAATAACTAAACGTAACAGTCAGGTAGCGCCTCCCAAGTAGGCTATCTGGTGGCGACTGTATAAACTAAACTAAACTGTTGTTTGAGTCAGAAGGAAGGTCGATTTTATTATCAAACTCAAAGGACTAAAGTACTGTCGAAAGTGTCACTTCCACTGGTCCAGTCATTCATTTCCCCTGTGACGTCAAAGAGAGAGAGAGAGAGAGAGAGAGAGAGAGAGAGAGAGAGAGAGAGAGAGAGAGAGAGAGAGAGAGAGAGAGAGAGAGAGAGAGAGAGAGAGAGAGAGAGAGAGAGAGAGAGAGAGAGAGAGCAGCAGCAGCAGCAGCAGCAGCAGCAGTTGTACATCTTCCCCCAACACACTCACCCATACACCATACATAATATCTTTCTGTATCCACCCTCCATACCTCTGCATTGCATAGACACATTTCGTTTAAAGGAGCTTAAGTCGAAGGACGAAAGATTGACGAATGCACTAATATACCTCGAGTGTGTAGTATATAATTATATTACATGGTTTTGGCAAGTTGTGTGGATAGTCGTATGTTGTGGTCACCATGAAACAGGGACAAGTGTGTCAAAAAATGTGTTAAGGCTGCTGTAGAGGGGAAGCGTTGCCAATTAAGCACTGGTTCCAAGGGAGGGTGTGAATTTTACATATTTGTAAAACTATTGGTATATGAATAAGCACTGGGGTAGTTTTCGGCTACATTCACCATCCTTGTCACGTCAATTGTTTCAAAAAGTATCTACAAATTAGATATTTATACCATCGGCCGAAAGAAACAATACATGAGGGCTAAACTGTCAGTGTTGTGTAGGAGGAGGAGGAGGAGCCTTTAATATGATGAACACGCAAAGGTCCTTCCTTACAGGGTGGGTCAGCTGAGGCGGCTGCAAACACAACACCATCACTACAACAATACTATCTATTACCATGATAACACGACCCAAAGAAAACACTATGCCACTACCATTACCATAAAAACACTACACCACTATCACTACTACCACAACACTACACACAAACGCTAGACCCATGACTGATCGTGCCTGGCTATTTGGTTAAAAATAAAACCGGTCTTGTAACCATGAGTGCAGCTTACAGTAAGCCAGCAGGACACAAACCGTGGGACGCACTGAATACAACAGGTAGGAAAGTGGTGTCATGAACAGGCCTGGGTGGGAGGACAGGTGAGGCAAGGTGACAGGCGATGTGAGGCAGGGTGACAGGCGATGTGAGGCAGGGTGAGAGGCGATGTGAGGCAGGGTGACAGGCAAAGTGAGGTGTAGAGAGATGTGAGGCAGGGTGAGAGGAGATGTGAGGCAGGGTGAGAGGCGATGTGAGGCAGGGTGAGAGGCGATGTGAGGCAGGGTGAGAGGAGATGTGAGGCAGGGTGAAAGGAGATGTGAGGCAGGGTGAGAAGCCAGGTGAGGCAGAGAGTGAAGTTGGTGCCAAGCCATGGAGGCAGACACAGGGTTGGAGTTTAGGGAAGGTGACGTCAACTGGCGCTACAGCATTCCAGGATAGTGAGTTCATCGTCGATCTGTTGTGTCCAGCATCCAAACTACTTCACCATGTCTTCTTTCATCCCCCGTGTCTACAAGTGTGTACAGTCACTCACTATAGCTTCCGGATTTACACTCACGTTCCTCTCCTTTCTCTAGTCTGACCTTAACTGTCTCCCTTCATATATATTCCTTTCTCCCTTGCCCAATTATCTACACCATCAACATTAATTATCATCTTCATAACTACCATCATCCCAACCACCACCTCCACCACCACCACCGTTATCATCATTATTACCACCCAGCTGCTACCCACTCTCCTAATTGACCCATAAACACCACAATTATTCAAGTGCCCGGCACACGCAACCTCACATAGCCTAATTACTCTACAAATATATATAATATGAGAAGAAATTTTACACGTAACACCTGAGCACCAACATACGTCATTAGGAACACTTGTGGACTGGCACACGTGAATAATTACACACTTCTGCCTCTGTGCTCAAGGTATAATCAAATCAAATATGCGATGTATGTATTAAATTCTACAGTGAAAAGATGGAACGGCACCTCCCCTTTGTGTTAATGATAGGCTACCAATGCTATAATTATCCCTGTCAAACAGTGGGAGGGGTGGGGGTATGATAAAGAGGAAGGTGTCACCCAACATTTAGTTCCTTGTTGTCACACTGTCCAACCAACATTACCATTAAAATATTATCCCAGGCCTTTACTACATATGAAATTATTATTCATATATAATTACAGTGATTTCATCAGCTTCCTGTGTCTGTATGTATGTATGTCAGCTTCCTGTGGTGTTATGATTGACCACTACCTACACCACCACCACCACAAACCCGTCACACCAAGCACCTTCTGACCGCCCCATGAAGCTCACACGGAGATTTGATAGGTTTTCTTATTTAGGAATTACGTCAGAACAATCAATTTGATAGCAGACTTGGATTCGAAGTGAAATTTTCTATCAAATAAAATAAAGGAAAATGGAAAATAAAAAATTGGGTTCCGAGCCTGGATTTTGTTAAGACCTCTGAGGAAGCTTTTTCTCATGAACCACAACACTAATGTTTATGAAATTTTGCATGTGTTGCCGAACCAGTGTACGTACTATATATATTAAGGGGCTAGTATACTTTTGGTACCATACATTAGAGCGCCTTGATTCCTCCAAAGTACACCAGAAAACATGACCAGATTAACAAAAATAATGGTGGTCTACATGTAGCCTGGAATTGTTTGGAGGAATCAGTTGCTCAAGTTTTTACCAATACTGTACTACCCCATTAATTAAATTGTGTGCAGGCGTAGAAATTTATAATTATAAAGACCATTGTGTATAAATTACATCTATAGCTCCATCATCATCACCACCACCACCACCACCACCACCACACATAGCAGAGGGCAGGATGGGTGACTCACAAGATGAAGTCAGTGGGTGTATGGGTAGTAATATCAACATTGCCTCAAATACCACCTTCCTAAATACCCACCACTCACACACACACACACACACCGGCTATTACCCCGACCCAATTCCCTCAGTCCGTATGGTATAGAGGATCTTTGTGTATGTGTGTGTGTGTGTTTGATTGCCCGATTGATATTAGGCGCCGCAACAACGAGGTCATATAGCGCCAGGAGAAGGTGATAAAGAGGAACGAAGAAAATAGAAAGTAAATATAGACAGTTGATGAACTGAAAGGGAGTGGGCTGGGGACGAAGGTGCGCCCAAACCCTTAAAGTATTGCCCACATCACTACAGGCAATACCCACCTACGGGTGTGTGTATGTGTGTGTGGGTGTGTGTGTTTTGGAAGGTGGAAATTGGCATCCCCACTCTAACCTTGAGGACCCACCCACCTGTTCTCTATTTTACACCACCCAGCACCACCCTCCCTCACCCAACCCCACCCTTCACACCACCACCACCTTCAACTTCCAATACGGGAGATGTTAGAGGTTGTACAACTATACCTCTTTCATCCACTTGTTTACTCAGGGTTCTATATGTATACTTTACAACATGAACACTCACCCACCAAGGCCATGGAATCAGACCAACGCCAAAACATTAAATATATCACCACAAATCCCTACTGTCGTTTGAGGGTTAATTCATGTAGGCTAACTGCTTTGGAACCATATTTAGCCCACTGACTGACCTTCCTGGTGACAGCCTACACATCCTCTATTAACTATTGTTGAACGAAAGCTTCCCCTAACTTATTAAATCTTCTGACCTTAGTCCAAAAGTAATGATAACACACACACACACACACACACACACACACATGTACACGAACTTATAATGCAGATAAAACACATGTGGTAATTGCTTCACATTTACATACGATACCGGGAAGAGATAGAGAGAGAGAGAGAGAGAGAGAGAGGAAGGGAAAAGAATGGAGATATAAACATACGAAAAGCTAAAGGCAGGAGGAAACTGTAATTGACAAGCTGTTGATAAAATTGACTAGAAAAATATAGTTGGTTAGAGAAAAACAATGAAAATGGGGAAAGGACGAATGAGATATGAGAGACGACAGAGAATGTGGAAGAGGCAAAAAAGGTGTAAATATGGAAATGTTGAAGAAAAACTACACAAGGTTAAACTGTAAGTAAGGAGAGATGGATGAGAAAAGAAAAGTAAGCGATGGTTTGGAGGAGTATGGACAGAGACAGTGTAACATCAATACAACAACATAAGAGGACGAGAAGGAAGGAGGGGTACAGACGTGGGAGAAAAAGGGGACAGGAAGAAGGAGAGACAGAGAGATGGAGAAAAAGGAGGAAGGGGAGAAAAACGAGGGAGAAAGAAAGTGAGACAGAGGGAGGGAGGAAAAAAGGGAAAGAAAGTGAGACAGAGGGAGGGAGGGAAAAAAGGCAGAAAGAAGGGGAGATAGAGAGGAGGAGAAAAGGGAAAGAAAGTGAGACAGAGGGAGGGAGGAAAAAAAGGCAGAAAGAAGGGGAGATAGAGAGAAGGAGAAAAGGGGGAGGAAGGGAAGACTCTAGGAAAAAAAACGGAAGAGGAGGAGGAGGAAGGAGGCGTGGCTAAATATGGCCCAGTCTTGCCCTCCCAGGCTCCCACACCACCACACTACACTACACTAACCCACCTGACAACAACACCACCACCACCACCACCACCACTAACTTTGACGACGACTCTCCTGCCCACCTTCGCTTCCCTCCCACCACACCACCCACATCTGTACCGATAACCTTGGGTAACTCATTTCCTCCTCTCCCATTACACACACACACACATTCTTCCTTCCTCTACTAATGTCCCCGCTGGAGTTTTATTGAATATTTTAAATCGTTTGGTGTAAGTTCTACCTTCGCGGTAAATGTGGGAGAGATATACATGCAGTAACAAAGCTAGACATACTTCCAGTCTACTACTTTCACTCATAATAATGGCATCCACCACTCACAAGCAGCACCAACAGCAGCAGCAGCAAGGTACCATTAAGCTACAGTCTGCTGGCAGGCCGCAAGGCAACCATTACTGTGTATCCCGGCCAGTATCATGAAATACTGTTGTTGTTCTCTGCTAAGGGGCTGGTAATGATATCCGTCAGTTGGAGGTTACTGATGCCTCCAAATTGTGACAAGAAACATTCCCTCTAACTACATGAGTTTCTTTTTGCCACAGTTCGTAGGAACTTATAGCCTTCAAATTACCCGCAATATCACAAGCACTTTCAGGTAGCAAACATGGAAAATTGTCTGTAATTTTCCAGTATTACGTTTAATAGGAGGTGATTTGTGGCGGACCAGCAGGCGAAGAGACACATACCACACATAAACAACAACAACTGAGAGTGAAGGAACCAAGTGTTTTAGGGTTCCTCCATCACAATCATGGTTCACTTGTTCTTTCCAATACACCTGTCTACATCTCTACCACACACTTGAAAGAACCAACTAGTTTGTTGCTGTCTGAATATCCTTTGTATTCCTTGGTATATTTTGGCTATGACCAAGCTATTTTCTCTAGGTAAAGGGAAGCAATACCGACTAGATCTCTTTACGGGGGAGTGTGCCAGGGAAATATGGAAGGAGTTGGGTAGGCAAAGGTGGAGGGTATAGGGTAGGCAAAGGTGGAGGGAGTAGGGTAGGCAAAGGTGGAGTAGGGTAGGCAAAGGTGGAGGTGCAGGGTAGGCAAAGGTGGAGGGAGTAGGGTAGGCAAAGGTGGAGGGAGTAAGCTAGGGTAAGATAGGGGGAGTAGGGTAGGCGAAAGTGGAGGGAGTAGGGTAGGCAAAGGTGGAGGGAGTAAGCTAGGGTAAGATAGGGGGAGTAGGGTAGGCGAAAGTGGAGTGGGGTAGGCAAAGGTGGAGTGGGGTAGGCAAAGGTGGAGTAGGGTAGGCTAGGTAAAGATAGGGGAAGTAAGGTAGGCTAGGAATAGGGGAAGTAGGTATAGGCTAGGGAAAGATAGGGGGGAGTAGATTGGGGTAAGGTACATACATATATGCACCATTCCTTGCAACTGGCTTCAGGTTTGTTTAGGCTGAAGTTGCCGCCCCCACCCCTCTGCTTGACCTTCTCCACCAACAAGGGCGCCACTGCCTGCCTGCCTGCCTGTCCTCTCTGTTTACCCAGGGTCTCCTTCACTCACGGCACATTCCTTTCATCTTCCCCTCATTCTCCCTGTATGGGTTTCCCCGGGTCTTCTCAAGATATTATTAACTCGACACACTGCATTCATTATATCAAGAGTATTGTAAGAGAGGAAAGAGGAAAGACAGACATGAGGGTGGTATAATGTCTACAAATGTACACAGCTCTCTTTGGCAAGTGATTTGAAATAATACATAGAGTTTCCCTCTACAGCGTTTGTTCCTCGATTGCATTTTGGGCACCGGCCGAAACTTTTGACATTTCCAAGGCTAAGTATAACTTGTGTGGGAGTGAACGTTTAGGGTTTGAGTGAGGGAAGGCTGGAGGAAATAGGCCCTCAGTACAGTAAGGGGGACACCTATTGTGGCTCAACTGGAGGGTCAATGATTCCTTCAAACTATACCATTAAAGAGAATATAATATAATAGTACCTGTACATCGGTAGACCTATACGAGGCGGGAATGATATATATATTGCACTGTATTTTAAAGAATAATTTGGCACACAATCTACAGCTCTGCGTTTCATCTGTGCAACATTTACTAGACAACACAACACTGATAACATGGAGGTGGTGGTTTATTTTTTCTCCCTCCGAGATTTCACCAGGTGTAACCAGAGTCAGCCCTGGTGGTGCGTCACTGGGCCGGGGGTCACAAGGGTCGTATCAAGGAAGGAGGGAGGGATGGAAGGGTGAAGGAGAGATTCGTGAGGACTATACAGTAGGCTAGTCCACAAACAAACATTCTAATTCCTTCGTTTTCAATTTATTCTAACATTAGATTTGACCCGATTAAATTAGGGGTTGATGTCCTCTGATTCTCCGTGAACTAGTTGAGGGACGGATGATCCAATAGTCTGACCAGTGGATGAAGGTAAATAAATATACTCTCATCATGTGATAGTACTCGTTCCATTCACCTGGGGAGAAAGGCTTGGTGGGTTGGTTGGTTGGGTGACTGCCCCCAAGGAAAGAAGAAGGGAAAGTTGAGCCGCCACAACCTTACTCAACGCCATGGGGGAAGAAATGGTACGCAGGGGAATGGTGACAAGGAAGATCAGATGGTGGAGTGGTGACAGGGGAAGAACATAAGACAGGGGAGTGATGACAGAGGAAGAACGTAGACATGGGGGTGGTGACAGGGGAAGAACACAGACAGGGGAGTGATGACAGGAGAACAGACAGAGGAGTAGTGACAGGAGAACAGACAGTGGAGTGGTGACAGGAGAACAGACAGTGGAGTGGTGACAGGAGAACAGACAGTGGAGTGGTGACAGGAGATCAGACAGGGGAGTGGTGACAGGAGAACAGACAGTGGAGTGGTGACAGGAGAACAGACAGGGGAGTGATATCAGGAGAACAGACAGGGGAGTAGTGACAGGAGAACAGACAGTAGAGTAGTGACAGGAGAACAACACACACAGGGGTAAGAACACAAACAGAGATATGAGTTGTGGTAGGTATATGGATGAGGGAAGTTTACACCATCATGTTTATCGCTTCTGGAACACATAAACTCTTACAACAACGGACATTTTCCTGCCCCATGGAAAATAGTGTTAAGTTAATACAAGCACATTATCTAAGAGGCAGGCTGATGCAGTTTTAAACTTTTGGACGACACTATAGACCTTCCCTCCGATATGAAAAGCTGTCTTATAGCCAGAGAAAAATGTAAATGATATCAACTCAGTTTATAGAGTATCGTGATATATAGGTACCTTGAAGTCTTACATCCGAAACAGTACATATTCCAGATCATCATATCACATCTGGCACCACAACAACAACAACAGCAACAACAACATCATTCGTCTCACCACAAGTCAGCAGCTGCCATGGACTGCCCTCTTGTCGTCACCCTGACTCAACATTTCTTCACCACAATCAAAAGAATGAAAAGTGTTCATTGATCTTTAACATTACATAGAACCCCTTCCCCTCTCCCTCCGTCGTGTATATATGGCTAAAGAATAATAAGGTGTTTCGTGACACGCCTTGAGTACCGAGTTAACAATCGAGGGTTGACAACATTACACACACACACACACACACATAAAGACTCAGTAGGTATAGGTTGGTATCCATGAGGTTGAGAAGCCCACATAATGCATGTGACTGGGACGCTGACCTCAGTCCTCGGATCCACAGGAAGTCCCACAAAAACACCTTAAGTGAGTCAAATAAGGACAGTCTTCAAGTTTACAAAGTTAACACACAGTACAAGTTAGAGTCTATCACTTTAGCAACCATTTCCTTCGTCCTCAGACCTTCAATCTCTGTTCTCCAGTTAGGTTTGTTCCATTCATATTCTCGGGTGGCGTCTAACCCTTTTAAGCCGAGCTGAAGGACGGAGGAAAACATGACCAGAAGACGGTGGAATGGACGTTAATAATATCATACCCTCTTTAGAGTAAACGTAATGATCTGCACTACAAGTCACTATTCAGACAAGTGAGGTGGAATATACATCACCACTTGTCACACACGTACACAAGAGAATCACTGGACACTGGTGAAGAGAGAGAGAGAGAGTGTAACACTACTCCACCCGCACGGTTCCACTACCGTACACACACTGGGGAGTAAATTACTCCCGGGCCTCCCTGCCGCCCCGGATTCCCTACCAGAGGAGTGGGTAGGTAGGTGGGAAGGGCCTGGGGAAGATGAGTGGGAGTGAGCCGAGTGCACGCGTACCCCTTCAACCAGTGTGTGTGTGTTGTTTTTCCCACATATTCTTTCTCCATTTGAATCCAACGTAGTTTTTCCACTACACAGGTTTCCATTCTGTGAGGATGACACGAATTTGGCCTGACTGAGTCAACATTTCTGCAACCACAGACTGATAAAGTGACCACCCGAGTTGGAAACTAAGGTTGTAAGGCCACAAGTATAATCTATCAACAAGCATCCTGCACCTGTGTAATTGTAGAAAGACGGTGGAAAGTGGAATGGTCCATCGAGATGCTCACTTGACCCATTATTCTCGCACCAAGTTAAAAACCAGTTAGCAACATCTGACAACTATTGCATTTTACTTACACCAGATGATTATTCTTACCGCAGGGAGGCGCTGTTACCATTAAATATTACAAAAGCTATTTAAAAACACCAAACAACACATCAAAGACTTACATAATTGGACTTACGCCAGATAATTTTGTTCGAAGCAGAAAACACCAGTTATTAAAGTTTTAAACTACATTGTTCAGGTTGCAGTGAAATCCTGTTGAAAAGTTTACATTACCATTCAACCCTTCCTTGTGTCTAATATTCACAAGCCTCTCACCAAAACCATTATTTTATATCAAAGAGCATCATTTTGTAGGATAAGTGTGCTGTATAACCTAACACCACTATTCAAGATGCAGTGATAAAAGAAGCGGAGCAAGGACACACACACAGACACACATCCAAGTGGACAGACAAACATATGAAACCAATCACACAACCTCCTTTGTGATAATAAACGAGACACTTCAAAAAACGGGAACACCAGGAGTCAGTGAGTGAGTGAGTGAGTGAGTGAGTGAGTCAGTCAGTCAGTCAGTCAGTCAGTCAGCCAGCCAGGCAGCCAGCCAGGCAGCCAGCCAGTCAGCCAGCCAGGCAGCCAGCCAGCCAGCCAGCCAGCCAGCCAACCAGCCCTACTTATCTGGGCTGAGCTGGATAAGTTAGTGATGGTCATGCCTGATCTTCTGCCTTTGAACAACAGCTGATGACAAGTATATTTCCCTCCATGATCGCTTTTCGACTTTGCTATCGGAGTGAACCAATACTTGCGTTTAAACGTTATACACTATTTAATTCCAACATACCTTAAGGGACCCTGTGATGTAGTAAGAAAATTGAAGATATATGAGTTCTGTAAATATTGCCATGAAAGGGGCTTGTTTCATGGCAGGGTCAGGTGGAATCAGAAGCCTCCAATTTTCATACATGATCACAGGGTCCTTAAAAAGTTGCTCTTACGTTTCACACAAACACACACACACCCAGCGACCTAGTTATGGAAATGGGCTGGCATCACCTTGCTAGACAGAAGGTTAATCTATAATTGCACTCAACACTGATAAACAGGGAGAAGAGAGGGTGGGTGGGTGGATGGGAGGGAAGGAATGGCAGGGGAAGGAAGGAGAGGAAGGAAGGGGAGGTAAGGAAAATGAGGGGAGGGGAGGGGTGGGAGGGGAGGGGTGGGAGGGGAGAGTAGGGGAGGGGAGGGGAGGAAATGGAGGGGAGGGAAGGAAAGGGAGGGGAGGGGAGGAAAGGGAGGGGAGGGAAGGAAAGGAAAGGGAGGGGAGGGAAGGGAAGGAAAGGAAAGGGAGGGGAGGGAATGCAGGGGAAGGGAAGGGGAGGAAAGGCAGGGGAGGGGAGGGAATGCAAGGGAAGGGAAGGGGAGGAAAGGCAGGGGAGGGGAGGAAAGGCAGGGGAGGGGAGGGAATGCAGGGGAAGGGAAGGAAAGGAAGGAAAGGTAGGGGAGGAATAGCATAGAACGACCATTTCCACTATCGAGGGTACGGTTTATGGGCCGATTCCACAGTGGCTTTGGTTTGTTATGATCCTTCCCCAACCACACTTGTCAGTCTTCATCATAGCTAACAAACTCAATACAGTATTCATATCCACAAAATCTGTCAAGTAGTTCTATTATTACCATAGTTTCATAGTGGAGTCAACAAATTCGTCAAATAATTCAATCAGTTCAGTTTCTTTCGTTATGGTGCTTGCAAACCAAAACAAAACACTGTGGAATCGGCACTACAGTACAGTATATATATTCCTGCGCACGGTACGTTATCACAGCTCCATGTTATTATTATTATTATTATATTCCAATTCAAAGCTGCGGGCATCTTAACTCTAATCCCTGGGTACACATAACTACAAACATTATAGATCAGTATTGGGCGAGTCTGCTTAGGGATCTTCAGTGGGGCTCATATTTACAGTATAATAATAATAATAATAATAGGAGACTTTAGAAATGGAGAGGGACGGGAGGGAGTGTTGGGCCATGGAGGAAATGGGGCATGGACGCCATGGAGGTGGTGAGAAGGAGGGAGGGAGGGCAAGGAGTTGGAGGTAAGGAAGGTGGCTGGGAGGGCAAGGAGGAGGGAGGGCAAGGAGGTGAGGAAGGTGGCTGGGAGGGCAAGGAGGAGGAGGGAGGGCAAGGAGAAGGAGGGAGGGCAAGGAGGTGAGGAGGGAGGGCAAGGAGGTAAGGAAGGTGGCTGGGAGGACAAGGAGGGAGGGAGGACAAGGAGGTAAGGAAGGTGGCTGGGAGGAGACACTCGGTACAGGTGAACTCAGCTTGGTGCAATCACACTCAGGCCTCAGTACAGGTGTCACCCCCTACCCAGTCCACCTGTACCAAGAGAACGCACGCGCACACATACACGCACATACACATACACACACATTCATATATACATACTGTACATACACACACACACACATACATACACACATTCATACACACATATATATATACACACAAACAACACATACATACATACATACACACACACGGTCATACACTACCCCTCACATCCCAGTACAGGTGTCATCCTACTGAGTGTATCTGCACCTGACCAGGAATGTGAACCCCAACACAGTGCACCAACACCCAGGTACTCATACACCCACTATAAACCCTTAGTACAGTGTAGGTACAGTCACACCAGGAAAACACATACACACCAAGTACTTGTACTAACCGAGAACAGTAGCACGCACACTCACACCAGGGATATTCTACTCTACACACAAACACTTTCGCCTTTCTGATAATGCAGAAGGTAAACAAGAGGAGCAAGTTTCCCTGAACAAATAATGGTATCCATCACTGAAAACGTCCACACACCTGCACATGCCCAACACTATACCTGACTTGACCTCAATTATATGACATTTGTCACAAATGAAATCCATCTTCCATCTCTGGTTTCTTTGTTACTTCTTCAATGTGTATTTTTTACATGACTCGCTGCTCAGGATTTCACATACTGATGTAGCTGTCATTGCTTACATTATCCACCATTTCAAGTGAATGCTGGCACGTGTTTCTAAGCAAATGTACCTGTGTATATAAAGTATTGTGTGAATGTGTGCAAATATGCATGTGTGTGATTATGGTTGTATGTGTATGTACATGTCATGTGCTATCTGGACTACAATGACAGTGATAAGTTCGTCCGTCCACCTGTACTCTCCTACACACAGCACCCTTGAGTATTGTAGTCATAGTTGTAGCTGCAAGTCACTGGGACTAAAGCTTGGTGCACCTCAAATTAGTTCCTTGGCACCCATGATGATGCTAGAGAAAGCTACAGTCTGGTGTTCAAGTTATGTCTTTCCTCGTCCTCATTATCATCATAACTATCACTTCTCAATACCAGTCAATGCTCACTTTATCATTCATATTATAGGGAAAAGTACAATAAGGAAGAGCAGGGATCAACAATGAATATAGTACTTACCAGATACCAACTTCATGGACACACCCATTTTATAATGACAGATTGGTTGTACAGTACTTTATAGTATGGAGTTCAAGAGTTTGTCATGCATATAGGGGGCTCCTGATGCCTCCTAATGGATTGACACATGGACTTAAAGGGATGGGTATAAATCAACAACTTCCAACAACTGCAGTTTCCAGTTCTTATGTTATCAACATATGATAAAAGCTAAGGCTTTGTTAGTAAATAGGAAGCTACTGATTCCTCCAAACTGTGACAGCAAAAAACTACAGTAATCTGTTTTTTATCACAGCTGGAGGAAACAGTAATTTTTAAGTAATCACCAAAATCAAAATCCCTTTAACTTTCTGGTACACAGGTACTACACAAAATGCAGTAAATTATGCTGTCTTCCAAGGATTCAATTGCTTTCTTGAACTCTTATTAATTTCATATTTTAATGGAGTAATCAGAGTGTATCAGATGCCCGAGTTATTAGTGGCTGGTTTTTCCACGTATACGAGAGGGTTACTTCCATTTGCACATTCATGACAAAATTAAATACAGTCAGGAACATTATTTGTGTCTTCAATTTTACCTTTGACTACCATGAAATCACACTAATATTCTAAATGAGGGAGGCAAAAGGCATACAGGTAATGCAACTGTATTCATATACTGTATGCACTATCACAAAACAAGGATGCAGCTTCACATCAATATTTTTACCATCATACAGCTGCACAACCTTTATAATGATTATTAAGAGATACAATTGCAATGAAGTTAGGAAAAATTATATTTCACTAACCACATTATTGTTATTATATGGATGACTGAAACAAACTTTCATTCCTGACTGTGTATGAGAAATAATAGGTGTCTTGTACTCACATCAATGGAGTCAACACTGAGGAGTTTGGGTACAGCCGGGGCGAGGATTGGGGGATGGCAGTAGGGGAGTGGAGTGGATGAGGCTGTAGTCTTGACATCATCTTCGGTGGAGGGAGCAACATAGTCATCATCATCGCTGGTTAGACCGAGCTCATCACCATAGCTTGAATGTACCCACTGCCACAGCTCCGTTGCACTCATTTGCTACACACCGGGAGGAAAAGTGAAGAGATACATTTAAATATAGTTGAACTCATTTGCTATAAACAGAAAAAATAATGTAGAGGATGTATTAAAATAAAAAAAATCAGATAATTCAGTTGCAGTCATCTGCTAGGCACAGGAACAAAATGAAACATACAAAATGGTCATGCTTCAAATTACAGTCATATGCAACCAACATGCAAAGAAAACATTAGCCGTACATTAACTGCAAACATATGCTGCACATAGGGAAGGAAAATATGAAAGTCACGTACAATGAAGCACTGAAAGATAATACAGTAATTTACATATACAGTATATCTGTTGTTTTTTGTTACACACACCAGCAAGTCGGAGGAGTGTGATTTAAAATAAGCAAAGAATACATGGATTTAGTAATGTAATACTGTATAATCAATCAGAATACACAATCAAAAAGCCATAATACACATCTGAAGCAAACTAAAAAACTGCAGGAAAGGATGTAGTACAAATATAGAACTGTACATCAATATCAAGGATATGTTTGTAAATATTGGTTACACACAAATCAAATATTATTATTACACACTACATAGCAATGCCCACACCAAAATACTTCAAGGTATATACAGTATGAAACATATTAAATAACTAAGTGTTCCATCCTCTTATGCTGTATCTGTTTTCAAAATTAGTCTGGGTGACATTAACACATTCTCTGCACCTTTGGTATTAAGGAAATACACTTGGTGAATAAACTTATACAATTGTTTATAGACAAGTAATAAATTTGATCCAATCCTCATTGTGTAGACACAATGAAAGAGGAAGGATGGTAAGCAAATCACTTCTATGTGTGTTGTAAAGTCACATACTGCCCCTGAGGACTGTGATGGCGTGGAGGTGCAGCTGCCAGGTGGGATGGGATGAGGTAACAAGGTGAAGTAAGGTGTTGTGTTGGGGGTGAGTTGGTAACGGTGGTGTCCCATTCTAAACATACAACACAAACCCCAAGCCATTATTGTTAGTGTGATGCAGCAGTTACAATGGCTACACATGCACATTATACATAGTGAGGTCAAGGATTATAGTGCTTTGAATTCATTCCAATTGGACAGTACACTTGGCCTTATTATTACTGTACAACTACACAATCCTTGGATGACAGGACATTTAATATTGGTCCAAGGGCACTGTACAAGATGTTATCAGTTTCTAAATGGTTGATGTTATTTTCAGCCAGTGTAAATACATAGCAGCCTTTGTTTAAGGGTTAAATTGAAAGAATATCCCCAAATGCAACTTAATTGGCTATACCATCTCATTCATATTGAACCTAACACAGGTTATGTGGAAATATTTACACTTGGTAGGTATAGAGCCAGGTTAGATGCTGGATGGGAATTTTTGAACTTAAAATGTACAGGTCAGTTGTACAGTTATGGCCAAAAATAATTATCCACATATGGGTATTTCAAACAAATTGCTGTTTAATGTTTTCACATTCTCATATTATGTAACTATTTTGAATAGTGAGTATCCAATTGAAGTAAATTAGACAATGCTGCAACCCATTTATTGGATAATTTCCCAGTTAAAAGTTAAAGTTGCAGGATTTCAGTTCTGGCACTATCTCTGATGAGATACTCTCCTGAACGTCAGCCAGGCAAGACTAACTCCCCACCATGGTAGTAACCCCCCAGTAAGCAGTTTTAAACTCTCTGACCTGGGCGAGGCTCGATCTGCCGACCTCATGGATGCGAGGCCAACGCGTTACCACTGTACTAGCCAGAGGAAAACCTATACAACTTTAACATGAGTCACCCAAATGTGGATGAATATTATTGACCACAACTGTACATAAACCACATTTTCAATACTAAAAATGCTTGTTTAAAAAAAATTATTGGTCTTATAATGTGCAATTAACTTGTTAACTGTAATATTTGATAGTGAATTTATCAAGATGACAGGACCAAAGTGGTAGAACAATTCACAAATTCATAAGTACAGTAGCATTAAATTCAACTTAACATCTATTTACCTGATCCATTAGGGCATTCTGCCAGATTCTGAAGAGCATGAGGTAAGTCTTGTCCCTGGAGGCAAATGAGGTGAAGAAGTGTTTTTCTCCATCTGTTCGTACCTCCACTGCATTGGGAATCACCAGCGCAGTCTTCTCCTTTGTCATGGCCACGATGTCCTTACACTTGATTGAAACCTTTCAAAACCAAAAGAAATACAAATTACAGCCCAAGACAAAACATTGTTACAACCAATCATCTACAAACTTGGATAATAAATATATCTTTGAGTTAGACAGCTCTCTAAACCCATTCATTTATAACCTTACACAATTTAATAACACCTTGTTGTTACTTACAAAAGTTTCCCATCCAAATATCTTGGAGTAGAAACAGAAGTAGTTTGGTGTGACATAAAGGCGGCCGTGGACCAGGATATCCTTCTGAAGTGCACAGGAATAGTCTGCATAGGAAGAAGAAACTGTTGTTAGAAGAGGAAACATCACATTTTCTCATACAGTATAGCTGTCTACAATTCAAGCTATACCTGTATATATATTCAGTACATTAAAGATGTGAAAAGTGGTTGGTGATGGTGAATAATGATTTTATCAAAATTAATCACACATTAATAAATGTTTTGATGGCATGCTTTGTGCCACCATTTAGACTTGGAAGCTTCATATTTGACATGAAAATAATTTAATCTTACCAAAGGATAACATAAGGGAATATACAGTTGTTGTTGTTATGTAGAAATATGTGACATTTATTCATTACTAAGTATTACCCAATTATGTTTCATTGCAATAGAAAGACATAAAATCAGAGGCAGAGGACAAACTAGGGCTAATGAGGAAAAAACTGCCTTCTTTTGGATAGCATCAAGGAACCTTGCTGAGGATGACATCCCCATACAGTATAACAACAGGATTCCGTGTAAAGGCAGATATCAGTATGACCTCTTAAAGTTTCAACAAGTGGGAGGATATAAAATATCTCATGAAAATGAAGAAGATTTTAAGTTCCTTGAAAGAATTTATTTTATCTTATGACAGTTATATGAAGGTCCTAGAATAAAGGGATGTAACAGTAACACCAATTATAATAAGGCCTTACGATGCTGTAGTTAAACTGTAAAAAAAAAAAAAAAGAGAACTGATAAACTGTGATACAGTCCTTCAGGAAAAATGAGGTTTCTCAACTTTAAATTTAACTTAGTAATTCTGTCCTTTGGCATAAAGAGACATGTTTTCACTAACCCACAATAAGTCTTTCATCAGATGGTAAATCCTTAAACAATCTCTTGAGATCTTCAGATCTACTCTTGTAAGTAGGGTTTAACATTTTGTACCAAGCCTTATTGCTCTTCTTATCACCAGACTTAGAATCTCTTGATTCCTTCCTTTCCTTGGGAGCCAGACCATTGATGCTACTGTTGATTTCTGGAGTTCGTGGCACATCAACTGACCGACATGATTCTGATGATCGACTCACTGAGTCAGGCTGCAAGGCAATTTTGTATTAATTAACCATTAAATAATGGCTTATAACAATTATATACTGTACTATGACTAACAACTGACTAATTTTGTTCTTGGTAGACAAAATTCTTAATATGAAAAGTAATAAATCCAGTTCAATTAACCTATAAACTAAAGTAAAGCTGACTTTTTAAATATTTTACCGGGATTGGCTTCATATAATTGTGTACGAGACAGGGAAAACTACACGGTGTAATAGTTAACAAGACCAAATCAGTTCTTTTAAATGTAATACATTGGGCTCTTTCAGAATTTGTCCAATAAAATCGTCCCTATCCAGTTAGAAGGATTCAAACTGTTAAACTGGATATACAACTCACCTTACTTTCAGGTTTTCCCTATGTTTCTACCTGACAGACTACCACCAGACACTTCCCTGAGAGCAAAGCTCAGCTCTTTGACTTCACACCTTCTTGTTGCTTCTGCACTACCTACTATATTCCTCAAGTGACATAAGTTATGTAGCAAAACGTCCTTTTATCACATTTTTATTTACCACATCATCTTCATCTGAGATCATATGTCAGCTCCATATAACAGAACTGATCTAATTGGGGTACTTTGACCCTATTCTTTAATTACTCACCAGTTTATCATTTGTGAGTTCTGTTGAAGTTTCAGCAAAGGAACGATCCACACTGCCTTCCCTAGATATGATGCCAGAGCCCTCAAACTTATTGACACGGTCATCACTGCTATCACAGGATGTCTCTCGCATCACCAGAGTTGGGCTGGGCTTGGGGCTTGGGACTGGACTGTGGCTGCAAAATAAATAGTACATACTGTATAACTCTCTCTATAAAATGGGAATATGACCATGAAATGTGTGTATCCACTTGTGATACATAATTTCTCGTCCATACCTGAATTTCATATACAAAAATATAATAGTGACTACTGTAATGGCATATTTTATGCATTTCCAGATCTAGGCTATACCTTAATATTTGCCATTCTGATGATGGCTTTGTCCATTATCAATTTTTGATGCTGAAACATACAGATGACGGGTTTGCCAGTCATAAATATATAATTTATAATTAAATATTTTCCCGTCCCTATTGTGTTTGCTGATGGGTGCTTGGTGTAAAGAGAGTATTGGGAGTTGGTAGATGCTGCTTCTAGGCCTGCTCTTCTCCCAAGCCACTCTCAGTGTATACATAGGACATGTAAGATATTGTGAAGGAGTGGAAAACAGAGAAAAAATATGGTCTCCATTTTGGTATTTTTTACCTGTTTCTATTCATAGTAATGCCCTATATCATATATGGATGAAATGGAAATTTATTCAGTTATGCCATAGATCAATAAAAATTATTCAGTCTTTATTTTTTTATTTTTTTTTTATTTTTTTTACCAGTAGGATGTAAAATATTTGCTTGTCAGCTAACATTCTACTCACCATAATTGCATTGTGTTTATTGCTTTATTTTTACATAGGCTGACATAGTACATTTCTCATTCTTTAAAACAAGACCAGAATCAGCTTCCTACGATCATTAGTAAGTAAACTACGAGTGGTAGAATGACAGCACCTATTTGTGAGAAGACACCCAGCAAAAGAGGTGTCGTGCGTCACCTGTTTTTGACACACTCGTGTAACAGCAAGGGGTTAAGAGTACAGTATGGCTTGTGTCTGGCCATGACTAAGCCATGGGTCAGTCTACGACTCCTTGGTCAGAAAAAAATGTATCATGAATGAACAGTAAATGGAAGTCAAGCTTTGTAAGGGCTTTTTGTAATTATTCACATTGGGCTGGTAAGTGAGTCAGTAAATTGATGGTTAGTAGCTCAGCTGATGTGTCTGAGTCAATTTACTGTCAAGGATTACTTAGTAAATTTTAGTAAAATATTATCTACTAAAAAAATATAATTACTTTACCTAAATTTACCCTCTCCATTTTCAGTGGGCGTTGGGAGAGTGACATGTGTGATGGGTGGAATGCCAGACAGGTCAAGTGGGGTAACTCCTCCACCCGTATGTGGCACACACCCTCCTGAGTCAGCAGGGGTGGATGCATTAGGTGTACCACTGGAGGGAATATCAGTACCCAAATGGGAATGACTGGAAACAAAATGTTCATGGGAACTGACAGGATTTGTTATGTTGGAAGCAGCATGAGGTGATGGTTGTTGTTGTTGTGATTGTTGTTGTTGTTGTTGCTGTTGTTGTTGTTGTTGATGTTGTGGCTGTTGTTGTTGATGCTGTACACTGATATGTGAAGATGAATTCATAGAGCCAGAAGATGAGGAAGAAGTGGAGCTGATGGTGAGATTGGAAGCTGTGGTGTGGGTGGCAGGGGAGGTAGGTTGGGGAGCACTGGTACTAGGCAGAGGGTACGCTGACACTGATGACACAAGGCGCTGGTGATTGGTCCCTGACGTGTCACCTCGACCACCCTCATCATCAACCTCCATGGCTGGGCTACTTAGGCGTCCTCCAGTGCTTGAGAGGAAGATGTTCTCAGCTGATTTCCATCTGAAAGAAATAAAATAAAATAAAGAGTGAAATTTTAATGCAAGTTTATCCTATATATGCTTCCACATAACTATAATAACAACAATGTAAATTAAATACAGTAATGAAATTGTGATACAGTAATCTGAAATCACAAGAACTAAAAAGGAGTAAAATCACTGGTTTTGGAGGTGCTCACTTTTCTTAAATCTTTGCAATTCACAGTTTATATAAATTTCTTAAAGTATATCCATTCCTGACCTTGATTATTTACCTAAATCCACCAAAAGTTAATAACTTCTAAGTTTAATAGTGCCTAATCATCTGGAGAAGTTTAATAAAAATGCATCCATAAGTTTTTGAGTTATCTTGTTCACTAACCAACAACAGATACGCAAGAGTGAAAGCATAACCTTCTGCCTCTGGAAGATGAAAATGTATACGGTAGTACTTTATGACACCGGTCCCCAAATTTCTCCAGATCCTTCAGCTCAGGATATATTCAATACAACCAATACTATTGACAAAATTAATTAGCCTTAAAACTGATTAAAATCATCATGAGTTATAATGACTAGGTTTCTCAGACAACAACCAGCGTGAGAGCACCGAGACACAAGGGAGAGTGAGAGAGTGGCCATGTCAGCGAGAGTTGTCTGATATTGTTGGGTTAGGTAGGTAACCTTTGAGCGTGTGTCCCTGATGAAAGGTCGTAACACCCAAGACTTGACCTGACACACACACACACACACACACACACACGTTCCGCCACCTGGTCTGTCTCGTTACGGTATAAAAAAAAAAAGGCGAGGTAAGAAGAGGTATCCACCCACTCTTCATTCCCCCCTGCCATCCACCACTAAAATAACCTCACCACACCACTACCACCACTAACACAACCTCACCACACCACAACACTACTACCACTACCACCACCACCACCAACATAACCTCACCTCACCACCACTAACATAACCACACACCATACCACACCACGAACAATACCACCACACCACTACCACCACCACTATGATAAGTACCACCACACCACTACCACCACCACTATCATAAGTTCATAATCACCATAACAAAGACAAAACACATGTAAGGCATCGGGATCCACCCCTGACGAGACTAAACTATCTGCTTTTTTATACTTGTCTTTGCCGTTATAAAGTATTGCCTAATCATCAACCTTACCTCGGAGGACACCAACTGCTTATACAATATAGCATGACCACGTACATTAGTCATTTTTTGTGGGTCATCGATTCCTCCAAACATACTAAATATCACACACACACACACACACACTACAATTATTTCACGTCTATATTTTGCCCTCCTGAAGCCAAGTGACTCTTCCTGGTCCGATAATTAATGAACAGGTGAGTGAGGCCATTTAGATAACACGATAATATACGACGCGGTTTCCACTTAACATGAAACGAGCATTTACAAAATCGCTTATTACTCTCCTGTTCAGTCGCAGTCAAAAGTTCTTACCGGTCCATTTAAATCCGTGTCAAACCCTAATGAGATAAAGACACACATCATGGCTAAACAAGTTCATCTATACGTTCAATATAAACTGACAAATGGATAGACAGATAAACAGACAGATAGCCTAGGCGGAATGGACAGATAGTAATAGAAAAATTGGAGATGGAAGGAAGGAACGCATAGATAAATAAATAGATTGAGGAGGGAAGGAAGGAACGGACTGATAAACAAATAGATTGAGGAAGGAAGAATTGATTAAATGATTGATTGAAATTAGGCGTCGCAACAGAGAGGTCATATGGCGCCCGAGCAAGGAGACGGAGGTTGGACATTAAGCAAATGGTAACAAATAATGAAAAAAAAGGGACAGTTGGTGAAGTGAAAGCCCCTTTTAGTCACCTTCTACAACAAGCAGGGATATTGGGTAGGTATTCATGGCCCCCCTAGGTAGGAAAGAACAAAAAATGGACAGATATATATTGAGAAATTAAGACGGGAAGGAAAGGTTTAGTTAGCACTTGAACTTTCATCTCTTCCCAAGTGATCAATATTTTGTGTGCGCGCCACGACCTTCCTTCACTCCTTTCCGGGTCCATCATCTCCCTCCTCCTCCTCCATCTCTGCTTCCCAGGCCTCCCTCCGTTCCTCCAGCACTACAGTATTGTCATCAGCAATGACCAGGGATCAATTAGGTTAGTGTTATCAGCTGTGACTGTCTGTCTGTGCGTATCACCTATGCTTCAATGCAATCGCGACGACATGGTTGACACAGCAAAGAGATTGTCACCATATCTAGCAATCAGATAAGATATATAAAATAAAAATTCACACACACACACACAGACACACACACACTCGAGCCTCAAGTACTAAGAGAGTGGAGTGTGGCCTGGAGATCAATACAGTGGGAGGCAGTAGGCAGGAGGAGGAGAAAGAGGGGAACGAGAGAGTATGTGCCACACCAGAAGCTGCTACTCCTCTATTCCCTTCATCATCCCATCCTATCCTTATGTAAAACTTGTGTTGTTGTTTCCTCGTCGCCTCTCTCTCCCTCTCCCTCTCCCTCTCTCCCTCCCTCTCCCTCTCCCTCTCCCTCCCTCTCCCTCTCTCTCTCTCTCTCTCTCAAATTTGGTTAGCCTACTCCCCCAGCATCAACTCCCTCCCCATCCTACTGTATAAGTTATATTATCCAGTAAGGGAATGATAGTTATAGATTCGGCACATTGAAGATATCATGTGTTTTAGGTATCTATGGGTGGCGAGGCCGTGTACCAACCAGCAAAAGAGTAAAGCGATAACGAGGTAGTGTGTGTGTGTGTGTGTGTGTGTGTGTGTGTGTGTGTGTGTGTGTGTTTTTTTATCTGATCTGAGAATGTAAATAATATAGGTATACTGTCATGCTTATACTGTACACCACAACAGAAAGAAAGTGGACCCCAGTGAAAACAATGTGAAAGGAGGCAGAGATAGGCACAAAGAGGGTGAAGCAAGGAGGTAGGGTGGAAAGGGGACAGGCAAGATAAAAGGGGGTCAGAAAGGGGGTAGTAGGTAAGATAGAGGGGGTCAGAAATGGGGTAGGAGGTAAGATAGAGGGGGTCAGAAAGGTGGTAAGATGGAGGGGGATCAGAAAAGAGGTAAGATAGAGGGGATCAGAAAGGAGGTAAGATAAAGGGGGTCAGAAAGGAGGTAAGATAGAGGGGGTCAGAAAAGTAGTAAGATAGAGGGGGGTCAGAAAGGAGGTAAGATAGAGGGGGGTCAGAAAGGAGGTAAGATAGAGGGGGGTCAGAAAGGAGGTAAGATAGAGGGGGGTCAGAAAGGAGGTAAGATAGAGGGGGGTCAGAAAGGAGGTGATAAGTAAGATAGAGGGGGGTCAGAAAGGTAGTAAGATAGAGGGGGGTCAGAAAGGAGGTAAGATAGAGGGGGGTCAGAAAGGAGGTAGTAGGTAGGTAAGATAGAGGGGGGTCAGGAAAAACAGCCTGCAATGTGACAAAAAGAAGAAAACAATGAGTTGACCCTTGGACGAAACGAAACGACACGACACGACGGACTGACGGTACGTGGGGTGAGTGAGTTCTTGTGACATATCGAGTCTGGCATTAGTCCAAACATAATTATCCTACACATTATATACCATCCACTTGTTTATTGTGTAGTTGGTGTAGTTTTTTTTTTTTTTAATCTTCCCTCTGACAATAATAAATTTATCTGGTTGTAGTGGTGGTGGAAAATTGCTTACAAGTTTCAACCATTGTTATACAGGTTACAGTAGGTTACTCATGGTCACAGGGAATTGTTGACAAAAACAATACCAGCAAAAATTACCTACTGGATACCAGAGAGAGAGAGAGAGAGAGAGAGAGAGAGAGAGATACAGTACGTGTGTGTGTGTGTGTGTAACGTAGCGGGTAAGACTGATGGGAAGAGATGGGTATACAGGGAAGGGCACGTGGGTGAACATGACGGGGGTATAAATATGAGAAAGCACGTCAAACGGTGACCCTCACTGACAATGGTATACAGAGAAGGGCAAAGTATATTTATCACCCTCACTAACAGAGATATATAAACAAGGAGAACGGGGGGGGGGGGGTGGGGGAAGAAAGGAAATGTGAAGGTCGGAATAACGGATGAAAGAAATATGGGAAATGGCTGGCAAAGAAAAGATGTAAACAAAGAAAGGAAATGGCTGGCAAAGAAAAGATGTAAACAAAGAAAGGAAATGGCTGGCAAAGAAAAGATGTAAACAAAGAAAGGAAATGGCTGGCAAAGAAAAGATGTAAACAAAGAAAGTAACAAAGTAATTTCAGTTAAGGGCCCCCGTGATGTAGTCCGAAATTGGAGGTTAGTGAGTCCTTCAAAGATTGCCACGAAACACCATCTACAATGAAGGAGCTTGTTTTGTGGAATAGTCAGGAGGAATCAGAAGTCTCCTATTTTCATACAATATCACAGAGTCCTAAAGTGGGGGTTCTCTTGTTGGTGAATTGGAAGGTCTCTCTGATTCCTCTAAACTATGCCACGAAACAGATCCCTTATTGAGGGCTTCTGTTTCCTGGCATTGTTAGGAGGAATCAAGAGACCTTCCAATAGGGTGTTTTCAAGGCTCCAACATGGCCGAGGTCTGGATAATGCAATGCCCGCGTAATATTTAAAAAGATAAATAATTACATTGTTATGTAATACTGTGAATAGCTGTTACGTGACAAACTATAGTATAAGTAATACAAAGACGAGATATAGACGTTACTTACTGATATTTGTTCTGCTAACCAAATTAAGAGAATTATCCCTTAATGGTAAAGGGGTTAATACATTTTGCCTTGATTCCTCCAAAGTATGCCAGGGCGAGATCAACAAAAAATCATGGTGGTCTGTTGCTTAGAATAGTTTGGAGGAATCGGTTGCTCCAAATTGTGATAAAGGGATGAACGACAAGATAATATATTGTCTCCAAGATTGAGGACTCCTGATTCCCCCAACACTATGCCAAGCAACAACACATAATAAACATTGGGGACCTGTTTTGTGGTGTGGTATGGGGGAATCAGTAGGCTGCCAAGAGACATTAAGGGGGAAGATTTGTGCTCGTAAATCTGAAGCAACCGAATCCTCCAAACTATTCCAAGCAACAGAACACTTATTATTTTCGCTCTTCTGGTCCTGTTTCCTAGCATACTTTGGAGGAATCATGGCACTCCAATGTACCAAAAAAGAATTACCACCTTAAGGGATCTTGTGATATTGTTAGAAAATTGGAGGTAAGCGAGTCCTTCAAATATTGCCACGAAACACTACTTAGATTGAAGGAGCTTATTTCGTGGCATAGTCAGGAGGAATCAGAAGCCACCAATTTTCATACACGATCACAGGGTCCTTAAGGATAATAATAAGAAGCTGGTTTGAGTCTATATATGTATGTCACGCTCAATGTGAATAATTGCCTAATGTGAACATTAGGCAGAGAAATTGCCTAATGTTCACATTAAGCAATCAATTTGCACAATGTTTACAATAGGCAAATTTCTTGCTTAATGTTCACTTTAGGCAAGACTTTCAGATTAGGCAATGGTATTTTGCCTGATGTGAATACGAGTTTGTAAAGGCAAAGCCCTCCATCACGGTTTTAGCATAGTTTGCCCAGGTTAGGTCCCGGTAGTCTGATGCGGTCTAGGTTAGGTTAGGTCAGGTCAGGTCAGGTTAGGTAAGGTCAGGTAAGGTCAGGCTAATTTCAAAATACCCCATTTGAATTGGTAATGGGGCATTTGCGGAGAAAATGCATAGAAGAAAATAGTCTTAGAATGGTCTATATAAGTGGGTAAATTCTAATAATTTTTGTGAGTATTGTAATAAACTGATAATCTTAAAACTGTTTATTCTCCACACAGAGCGTATCATAATGTAAACATTAGGCAATTTTGTTTACATTGGGCAAAATTGAGCTGCATAATGTGAACATTAGGCATTTTTTTGCCTAATGTTGACAATATGTAAACATTGAGCAAGTAGCTTGCCTGATGTGAACATTAGGCAATTTTCTGCCTAATGTTCACATTAGGCAATTATCCATATTGAGCATGACATATATACTTCCCAAAATCACACCACGGCAACACACTCACTGATGACCACCAACCAACCACCAGAAGGGCACAACAACCAACACTACAACAGTACTCCAGTATTTATAAATTGGTTAAAAATGTACCGAATCCCTTCTAAGTAACGTACCGTGTTTATAAAAATGAACCGAATCCCTTCTAAGTAACGTGCCGTGTTTATAAAAATGAATCGATTCCATTCTAAAGTAACGTGATTATAAAAATGAACAGATTCTCTTCTTAGTAACGTGGCGTTTATAAAAATGAACAGATTCCCTTCTAAGTAACGTGTTAATAAAAATGAACAGATTCCAGCTAAGTAACGTGACGTAAGATATATACAGTGTTTATAAGTTACAGATAAATACCTTGTTGTGCAAAATTGTTTGGTGTGTAATTTGTTTGAATCGCATTACATATACAGCACGCGAAGGAGTATTACAGTGATGGTAAATCTGGAGAAAATGCATGATTCCTCCAAACTATTCCAAGCAACAGGGCACCATTATTTTTGTTGATCTGGTTCTCTTTTCTGGAACACTTAGGAGTTATCAAGGCAGAGTAATTTACCAACAGTGTATTACCCCCTTAAGGACCAACGTGATGTAGTCTGAAAATTGTTAGTTAGCGAGTCCTTCAACATTGCCACGAAACACCTCTTCCATTGAAGGAACTTGTTTCATGGCATAGGCTATTCAGGAGGAATCAGAAGTTATCATGTCTTATACACGATCACAGGGTCCCTTAAGGTGGTAATTCTTTTTTGTTACATTGGAGTGCCTTGATTCCTTTAAAGTATGCCAGGAAACAGGACCAGATGAACAAAAATAATGGTGTTCTGTTGCTTGGAATAGTTTGGAAGAATCATTTGCACCAGAATTACCAACACAAAATTTCCCCCTTAAGGATGGGACTGCCAGGACGAGAATGGGGAGGCCGAAGAGGAGGTTTATGGATAGATCTATAGTAAGGGAAGATAAGCAGAGAGTTGGTGTGACAGAAGAGGATACATGTGGAGAACGGGGGAAATGGAGAAGGACCAGGAAGCATTATAATTTAACCTGAATATTTAGACCACTGTACAACTACCTGGGGAAATGTCAACTTTTTAGGAGAGAGAGAGAGAGAGAGAGAGAGAGAGAGAGAGAGAGAGAGAGGAGGGAGGCCTTATTGACGTTTCGATCCTCCTGACCTGAAAATGCATTGACAAAACGTCGTCAACAAAGGCTACAAATACATTTTTTACAGTGTTTTTAACTGTATGTATGTCTCAGTTAGTCCCCTTTTTCATTCTTATTCCCTTCCATGTATCTCAACGTAACATATTTTGAGTACATTCCAGTGTTTATAAGTTGCAGATAATTAAATGTACCTTGTGTAAGTTTGGAGTGTACTTTGTCTTGGTTTGTATTACATCTACAGAAAATCCAAAGAAATCAAATGAAGGAACCGGTACATTTTCTCCAGGTTAAGGGATCCCGTGATGTAGTCAGAAATTTGGAGGTTAGCGAGTCCTTCAAACATTGCCACGAAACACCACCTACATTAAAGGAGCTTGTTTCGTGGCATAGTCAGGAGGAATCAGAAGCCACCAGAGGTCTCATACACGATCACAGGGTCCTTAAGAAACACGTTGTATAGGTAGAGTGTGAACACATTATAGTGGAATACGCTGCCAAGTACTGTACATTCCTCAGCCACCACGTGTTGGTTGCTCCCTAAGGTATGGTGAAATCGGTAGCATCGTATTTTCCTGAAACTCCCTCCTTCCAATTCTACCACAGTTTCCACTCTCTCACATTGTCCCCACTGACACACACACACACCACCAGTTCTGGTAATGGGTAAAAACTCAGTAGGCTACATTTAACAAAGAAGACACAGCCAAAGACAGTAAGGAAGATGGAGACTAGCCTATACAACATGCATCCTCTAAATCGTGCTGATAAAAATGTGAAAAAAAGAAGAGAGAGAGAGAGAGAGAGAGAGAGAGAGAGAGAGAGAGAGAGAGAGGAGGGGGGGAACTGTAGCCTACAAACGGTGTGAGTAAACATGTAACTGCCGTCCATTCATAAAGGAGTGACTTCATTTAGTTTCAGTGAGTGAGGAAGCCTCATGAGCACGCCAAGATGTGTTGGCTGCATCTCGTTTTGTTTGTTGCCTCTTAGAAAACGAGAGTGAATGGCGCCAGAGGAAATGCTGTGAGAATCAGCTTCCTCGAAACTGGACAGATTATATCAAAGCTATTTATATCATATAACCTATGCTATATACATACTCGGGGGAACGAAGAAGTGTTAAATATTATATACCATTTACCTAAGGAGGAAGAGAAATATGAACGAAATATAAACGTGGTAGGAAGGAGGGAAAGAAGGGAGACAGACGGTGTGCAAGGCATGAACGGTTGACGCTAAGAAAGAAAAGAAGGAAAGAAGAAAGGAAGACAATGTGGGGGGAATGGCCGGGCTGAAAGAGTTAGATATTTTGCCAAGTCCAAACATAAGGCTTTTCAGATCCTCACATACTTTTAGTCAAGGCCCAGGTATACCTATATGACTTGCTTTTAGCTTTGGCAGAATCGTGTTCATTTTACGTAACAGTTACACCTAACCAACGAAATTCCCCGAAGTGCTTCAACACATTTCCCTCTATACACAGAAGGCAGAAAAGTTTCGGTACCTACGAGCAGCATTGATTACCATTACATAACCTTCAAAACACTTTCCACTCTTACCCTTTTGTAATGTACTGTAATATATAATCGTTTAATTATCCGGGATACTGGAGTTGATATTTACAGTGTAGCGTTTGATGACACGTTCACATCGCCTCTTTTTCTCGTTGGTAAGGTGGACTTGCATCACACAGGGAACTAATGGTTGCACGGATAAAGGTTAAGGTCGGAGATGCTGGGATTCTAGTCTAATTTTCACGACAAGTAAACCACAAAATAGATATTCGGCAATAAAACCATTCGTTACTTATACAATACTAACATCATCGGTTACAGATGTTATTCGAACCAAGGTGTTCTTTGTTTGTGCATTACCCTGGGATGTATTTGGGCCTCCATGCTAAATTTGGAACATATTTGTTTAGAAATGGTGACGTTGTGTCATTGTAAGTTCCATTTGTCGACTGCAGCAACTGTAGTGTTATGGAAATGTGTGTGGGTGGACCACAACCGTCTGCTTCCCACCATCACCAGACATTACCTACAATTTTTTTTTTTTTTCTTCCCTCTTTGGGGTTTTGTCCAACATGTGGACCGCAAGACCAAAGCAACAACCCGGCAGTATCTTCCTGCTCAGATCACAACTATATGTGCACTGATGAATGTCAACATAACATTCTACAGAAACATGTGTAAGCGACCTCCAGAATTCACAATGAATTTGATTGACAGTGAACATAAACCTGGTAGGTTTCTGTGCCATAATATATGCTAAAAAATATAAGGTTGTATCATTTGCTGCAATAAAATTAATTGCATGATTACCATAGAACGCCACATTAACTTCTGTGGTGATGGTATGGTAGCAACATATTAGTTTATTACACTGTAATATTGCACTATAAGGTATTGTAAGACCGAAGATCAGACGACACTCAAAAGCAGCAAGAGGCAGCGCTTAGATATATACGGTGTTATTATTATTATGGCGTGTAATAAATGAAAAGAAGGATAAATAATAATAACTACACGTGAAGGGACGGGACTTACGAGTGGTGTGATGTTGTATGACTTTTGCCGACCGTGCCCATGACTGTAGAGAAGTCCGGGAACCAAGCTAGAGCGGCGTCCATTGTCCCCTACAGACACTAACTCACGTACACACAAACATACATACACACACAATATCCCAGGCACCCACCACCAAGGTAGCTCACACCACACTGACTGACTGACTTTACCTCTACTACTACTACTACTACTACCCTGCCACTCTACCTTCAGCATCCCCCCTCCTACCTACCTCCCCCTCCCTCCACCTTACTTCCAAACATTTGTGTCTTTCTCTCTCCCCTCCTCCCTCTCTCCCTCCTCCCTAGTTTACTCTCAAACATTTCTGTCTTTCTCTCTCCCCTCTTCCCTTGTGTGTGATTAGATAAAGCAATTTCCTCTCTATATTTTTGCGAGCCCTCATGCCCTTCACAAACTTCACCTACGCCGCCACCTTTACAACCACCTCTCAAGTGAACAGTGGCTAATGGAGTAATGATGTTGGTGTTGTTGGTGTTGTTGTTGTTTAGTGGCACAGTTTGCAGGAATCCACAGGTCACAGGCTCTAGGTTCCTGATAAAATCCTTACTCCCTTAATTAATAGCTAAGTTAATTACAGTATATAAAACCTATGATGTGGGGATGACAGTGGTAGGAGGTGGGAGGTCTGTAAGGGTTAAACAATGACAGTGAAGGTATAAAGAGGACTGTAAGTGTGGAGGGAAGTGAAGCACCGTAGGCTACATATAACAGTTTAGGGGACCAAGGGAGAATGATACGGAATTTGATACGTTGTAATGAAGGTGTGTGGGTGAAGGCAGCGTGAATACAGTACCGGTATATAGGATCTTTGTGAGGGACCATAAGAGGGGGAACCTACTATACGTTTCAGCGCCGGACAGACGGTGTTTTTCGTAAATATCTCTTAAACGAATCGTTGTATCAATATAATATTTCAGCACACTGTCTTTAACACCCGGGCGTAATTTATGGCTGACATACCATATTCCTATATGTGTTATGTTAGGAGTTTACTGAGTGATATTAAGCCTAATCCAGTCATCATATCTAAGGCGTTATAGAGAATCGGACGAGTGTGGGGTACTCGTGTAACCCCTCTACCAACACCCCGAAATCCCCCCACCATTCCTTCCTTCCCTACCCCAATATCTCATTATCCCCCTCCCCGTTTCACTCTTCACCATCCCTCTTCCATTTTTTTTTTTTTTATGACAGTATGTACAGTATATACGTATCGTTCATTAGTAATATTGTTTAATACAGTTACCGTTGTGTGTGGACATGAAAACCAGAGTGGGTCAAATGACCATTAAAGCAATAGCTAATCCCGTTGTTAATGGCCGTATAGCCGGATAATAACCCACGTGTCTAAGGCCACCAGAAAAATGATTAATTTTGGTTTTGGGCAACCAAATATAATCGTTCATTGTTGCTTCATGTGTTCTTTACCTTTTTAAATAACCAATTTATGCCTTAATTGAATATTCACAGTCTCCCGTATCCCCTCCCCCTCTCTCTGAGGTATGAGGTACCCCCCAGTCCGAGGCTATGACTCAAGTAGTGACAGGGTAGAAATCATTGACTGCCGAGGCGCACCTATTAGCAACAATGTTGTCCATTTGCCCCCGTGGATGCAGGACAGCGTTTGTTCTTCGTCTTGCCACATTGTACTAACGTGAAAGCCAGTGATGATGAAGACGATGACGTTTTCCTTGACAGTGATTGTGAATAAATTTTGTTTTATCATGTTTGCATCATTAAATCCTACACTATTATATATATATATATATATGTAATTTGGTGATAATATAAATATAAAAGGGACAAGTCAACAAAATAACATTATATTAACTGGACCAAGTTGACATTTTATAATGAATAGGTACACAGTATCTAATAACTGTGCCTAGAAGGTCCAGACCACAGGTAATGCCAGTACATCGTGTTCACTTGCATGGTTGACCATAAGGACTGCAAACATGGACCTTCTACATACTACATGTGTATGTAAACATGCTGTTGTACAGTAATTGTCAAAGTGAAATACGTCTTGCCTCTATAGAATTGTACTGCACCATACTCTTAGTTAATAATCATATCTATACATATATACATCTACATAACATTCTAATATATAATACAGTGATGGAAGAAAGAGGGAGGGCCACGAGTGATGAGGGAGGCGAGGAGCTAGAGGGAGAAGAGGAGGAGGGAGGGGTGAGAAGGGGGGGGATGTAGTTGTGGTTAGGAATGGTTTGGGAGGGTGTTGGGGGGGCCACACTTTCCTTCGAATGCGTCAATATGACTGGCTGGCTTTGTGCTATTTTTCACGAGTAAACTCCTCGCATAACACATATAGGAATATGGTATGTCAGCCATAAATTACGCCCGGGTGTTAAAGATAGTGTGTTGAAATATTATATTGATACAACGATTCGTTTAGGAGATATTTGCGAAAAACACCGTCTGTCCGGCGCTGAAACGGATAGTAGTCTATATGAAGATACCAAGTAGGGGTGATTGTGAGGCGACAATAATTCTACGTAGGCTACCGTACACTTGAGTTCACTACAATTGAGGTTTTCTCTATTCCTGTTAAGATTTTGTTACAATGACAAGAGGAGTGTGTGCAGAGGTAAACAGAGAAGTGATTGCATGTTGTAAAAAGAGTACCTGGTACAATTAGGTTTATTTATGCTCTTCTTACTTCTAATTACTCACTCCTTATTCCCACCCTCCCACTTTAAGATACTTGTGGGAGTCCCAGTTCTGTCTATAAAGTGGGACAAGGATGACATTGTTTACACTCGCGTCTGTCCGTCTGTGTGTGTGTATGCCACCCCACCACGAGGGAAGAGCCCCCTCTATAAAAACATGGGAACGATGGTGAGGGAGGTGGCACCTTTCCTTGGCACTCTTACTGGGGGTGGGGGGGGGAGCGGAGGGAATGGTAGGTGGTGGAGGTAAGGGATTCATGAGGGGGGGCTGCATGGAGGAGTAAGAGAAGAAAATTAATTGAGATGCATGGAGGAAGAGAGGAAGGAAGAGGAAGTCAAGTAGGAGCTGGATTAGTAAAGAGTAGGGAAATGGAGGAGGAACGGAGTGGTTGGAGGGGGAGTAACGCATAGGGTAACATGTAGGAACAAGAATAAAGTAAGAGAGAGAGAGAGAGAGAGAGAGAGAGAGAGAGAGAGAGAGAGAGAGAGAGTCACTGGGTATTCCTGCAGCGTAGTACATAGTCTGCAATAATCTCAATCCTCAACACTCTGCCCCTCTCTAACTCGATCAAGCTCCATCTAATTCACCTCAGACGTGACTCAAGACTCTCCCTCCCTCCCTCCTCACTTCACTATCCTCCACGTGACATGATGACCCACCATAGCCTATCTACAATACAACCCTCACACACCCCAACCACACTAAATATACGGTACTATACAACGGAAAATGGCACTCATATCATACCACAACAACAACACCATACTACAATAAACTATAGATCACATCAAAGACACCACACGTCCACATCATACCAATATACAGTAGGCTAGATTACATTCATAAAATAACACACCACACACACAACCTCTTACCTCAGCATTCATTCCCTACCTCACCATATCGCACAACTACAGTTCAGTGTGTGTGTGTGTGTGTACCGGTAACAGACAGTAATGGTGGTAATATTGTGGAGAGTAAACACACCAGACAGGCATTCTTTTGGGAACAGCAGTCTGATGGCAGTCTAGATTAGGTATTATAAATCAATGCAGTGTTTATCTCTCTTATACTTCCACTCACTCAGACCATGTCAGCTGGGTCTTGGCTTTGCAACTATATTAATGAAGGGTGACTCTAGATTTGAACAGCTAGGTATGATTTGAAGTTACAACATCGTCTCAACCCCCTTGTAGGAATGGTTGGAAGTCTGTGTGTGTGTGTGTGTTGCCGTCTTCCTGCTGACTACGTGGTCTAGTCCCATCATTACTTACATCCATACATACATACATACATGACTCATAAGGAAGGTATACTGCTCTCTCCATCCATCTCCCTCCCTTCCATCTTAATCCAATCCCTCACACCTTTACTCAAACCACACATGGGGTAATGGTTACATCTATGTAGGAGTAAGTGTAAAAAATCATTACATCTTTTCATCAGTAAGAGTAACTATTAACTCGAATCCAGGGGTTCTAATAATAATATAACTAGATATAATCCATCACAAAAGGCGTGAAAGCATAAAGAATTATCAACATAACATTCCTCCCCATTAATGTTGACATCTGGCGAGACTCTCTTGTTGGCTAACTGGGGGGTTAATGATTCTTACAAATTATGCCAAAAGTAGGAAGGGATTGTATACTACGAGTGCAAGACTGTGTTCATGGACGTTTGTTTGTGTGTTCGCATGTGTCGGAGAGAGAGAGAGAGAGAGAGAAGTGGTGATGGCGACAGAAAGATGAAACCACATTGACCGCACTACATTACACAAAGGTATTATGACACACACACACTGACACACACACACACACACACACACAATGTTCCGGAAATCACGTGTCAATGAACCAAATACCTGGCGGAAATTAGAAATATATACATATATTTTGGTGTACTTTATTCAGCTACCCTACATTATCATTTCCAGTAAAATAAACAAAGAAAATATTCCCCAGAGTTGATTCACACCATAACAAAAATGTAACTGTCTTTATACTTTTTGTTTTTAATCTTGCAACGTTTCATCTCATCCGCTTCCCTCCCCCTCCCCTTCCCCATTGCTTCTCCTCAATGGTCACTTCTTGGGCAATTTAAAGGTCCTGTAATGTAGTGTGGGTGAGTGGAGGCTTGTAATGTAGTGGGTAAGTGAGAGTTTACCAATTCCTTCCTCCATAACGTGCCAGTAAATAACACTCGTGATCTCGAGGGAGTCTATTTATTGCCTGGTGTAGTTTGGAAGATTCAGTAGCAAAACTCCTCACATGCACCTTTAAAAATAAATGTTGACAAATATGCCCACGGTTAGTTACCCTACACGGAAACCGAATAAAAAGGTGGCATGGTCAAGTGTGTGTTTATCGCCTTTCTGGTCTGTACGGGGGGTCACACAAACATGGCAACTGTTACGTATATTAGGCTACAATATCGTCCGACTATAATACCCTGACCCGGTATATTGGTAGACATTGGCCTCGATCACAAAAGATTAAACTCGCCCGTCACAACCTACAGTAGAAGTTGACCTTGAGCTGTCAATATAGGAACGAATTTTCAGTCTCCATTATAATTATTTTTTCACCCGAACGAAGAGTATACCAGGAACGAGGCAATATATAATGGCTAACATATGCAAACATAACCTAAAACACATCATAAATACCGGAAAAATAGCAAAGAAATAAACCACTCTAGATAACAGAATAAAGTGCATAGTGTTGGCGTGTTGTTATCTCGTGTCCTAAAACTCTGCCAGACTTCAATATTTTTACCTTCGTAGCACTTCCAATAAAGTGGTCAATACGGGGCTGAATACCGATGTGTACCCCGTGCCTTTAAGGGGGAGGAGGTACAGTGCTGGTAAATCTGGAGCATATGATTCTTCCAAACTACCTAGCTATTCCAAGCAACAGGGCACCTATTATTTGTGTCAATTTGGTCCTGTTTCCTGGTCATACTTTGGAGGAATCAAGGCACTCCAAAATAACAAGTACTGTTTCCCAGCATACTTTAGAAGTTTAGAGGAATCAAGGCATTCCAATGTAACAACAGTGTACTATCCCTTTAATTCCCACTCCATCCTCGACATGCGATACCTTTCAAGGACATCGTCACCTGACCCACAGCATGATACAATACAGTACGAGCCTCTGTGTTATGAGTTGGAGAAAGGGGGGAGTTGGAGAAAGGGGGGAGTTGGATTTTCGGTGGTATGTGAAATATGTTTGTTTGGACCTTCTTCAGTCTTGGTCAGCTTTCATATGGCTGCAGAACTGTAATCACAATCATCCCCAATTTTATGCATTTATTGTTTTTTCTTTTATAATTTTTATTGTGGTTTATTACAATCACCAAGGATGAACATTATTTTTGTTAGGTTTTAAAGTTATTATACCAGTTCCAAAGGGAAAAAATGAACACTAAATGACAAATCTCAAATTTTATGTTGGTTCCATTTTCTGAAGGTGATCAAGTTAGTTTGCACAATCACATCTATACACTGTAGGCCTATAATATATATATATATATACACTGTATAGGCTACACATGTATCAGCACTTTATTCAATCGCTCATTATGCAACACAGAGCTAATTTGTTTGTTGGAAATTATGCAAGTCCATTATGCAAGGCCAATGTATAAGGTGAGAAAAATTATTCAATGTATTCCACTCATGTATGAGGTACTGTATTGTACAAGACTCTACATGAGTATCTTCACAGATTTCTCTGGACTGAGCTACATAGCGGGCAAAGACATGCAAATGATACACACAGTTGTATTCCTTGTCATTCAAGCCTGAGTTTTAAACACCTAAACCCTACCATTGGGTGGAGTATCTGAACTTGGGCTGGTGGCAATTACAGTCTTATTTCAGGTGCTATTATTGGCTTAGTCTATACACAACACTATAGCCCACTGACCAATGTGATCAACAGTATTACTGAGAAAAACCCACTTTTTATAGACAGAAAGTATTTATTCTGGACGTTTTGGAGGTAACTACCTCCCTCTTCAGCAGTACAGAGTTGAACTCTGTACTGCTGAAGAGGGAGGTAGTTACCTCCGAAACGTCCAGAATAAATACTTTCTGTCTATAAAAAGTGGGTTTTTCTCAGCATGCTGCTCTTCGCGTCATTGTGAATTACCACTCCAACAGTATTACTGATTCTTCCATGATGCTATGAAACATCTTCCCCATAAATAAATGGTGTTTTGTGACACAGCTTGCAACCTCCAATACACTCACAGCTATTGGATGAACAGCTGATTTCTCTGTCAGTGACAGTAGTACTGTATCTACCTAAACTAGATTTAAAATCATACATGCATTCTCTCTACATGGGCATCATGAAGCCCTTTACTGAGGTCCAGGAAACAAACAGGTCACAACTTTCAATTTGGAACCCAACCCCAGAGAAGGGAATGTGAGAATAAATCACAAATATTGTGACCACACCCAAAACCCATGATATCCAAGACTGTGGGGTAGGTGGGTAGGGGGTACCTCCAAAACAATGCATTTCTGAATAAAATCAACCCAAAAATCATTCAAAAGTCTAAACACAGTATTACACAACAGAAAAACATATTGATAACTTAAGAGAGTGTATTGTCTGATAGTACTATGTACCCATTACAAAAACTAGTTAGTGTTAAAGAAAATAAATGTTCACAATTCAATAATCAGTTAACGGTATATAGCCTACTGGACACAGGTCACCATATTCAGATAAGATAATACACAGCCTAACATAGAAGGATACCAAACCATAGAAAGCATTTGCTACTCTAAGCCTAAAAGAGTACAAACAAAATGGACAAATAAATAAAAGGATACAATTAAAAAAAAAACAATACAAGAAACTCATAATGTGATGATGAACATTGTATAAGACTCACTGTAAACTGTGTTGTTGTTGTGTTGTTGGCAGGTGGTTGTTGTGTGTCGTAAAGGGTCGAGTGGTGTGTTGCTGTTTTGTGCCAAGCTGCTGACAATCCTGCTCACAGCTCATTGTACGATCCATAGTACGATCAAACCCCACAGCTGCTGATTGTTGGGACGACGAGGACATGGGCGCCCTTCCTCCTCCTCCTCCTCCTCCAGCAGCAGTAGTGGCAGCCGTAGTAGTAGTAGTGGCAGTAATAGGTCCCGGAGTTTCCATCCTCGTTAATCTTTTTTAATTTACTCTCATGACCCGCCTTTTCTCTACACTAGTCACACAATCACTGCTTCCTGGGGTTAAACTTGTATCCTAGGTCAACATTTTGGTGGCACTGTTCCTCCCCATGTCACTGTGAAGGTCTCTTTGCATCAGACATTTGTCATCTGGATGCAATTTTACCTCAGTTGCTGCCCGGTTACCTTCACTGTACTTTGCATATGACGTGAACTAGAACCTCTTGTTTACTTGGCACATTTTTATGGTTGATTGTGTTAAATACGAGATATTTAGCCTTTTTATTAATTAATCCACGTATGTTCATCTTGTATACATTTAAAAAATACAAGTAGAAGTGTAAAATGGTTAGTGAAAATAACTACTACAACTACCCATCTTGGAAAAATATTGCTTCGCTTTTATTTATTTAAAGGTTATTCTTATTATACAATTGATATCGTTTCATTGTGTCATTTTTCATGACATAAATTACATACATACTAGCAACAAAATAAAATACATTATACAACTGCATAGTTGAACTATTTTATTGATCAATTGTAGTTCTTTGAAGATGTACTTGATTATTTATATTTTCTGATAAAAATCTTATTATTAATTACTTAGTATTCTTACATGTATCATTATATATGTGCATTACAATAATAAATAGAACCTTTAATTCAGTACGGTAAAGCAAGGCCACAGGTGGAGTTGCCGTGTATAAGATCATAATATCTCAGAGTTCAGTTATTTACTTTGTGATTCATCCACATCTTTGAAGTCTTGCAGTTTCAGGGACTACGAAAATTATTGTATCAAGGTAAGAATCGTACGGAATTTTCAGTAATGATAAGATAGGAAAATGAGGATGGAATCAGCTGATGGATCCATAATATTATTGGAACTCAGCTGTGTTGTTGTCTATGGAGCCATGTTGTTGTCTGAATTGACTTTATATCCGGGTTATAATATAGAGCAAAGAAGAGTTTACCAAAAATCATATTTATAAAGTATCTGCAGCTTTATTGGATATGTTAATTAAGTTGTATAGGCATTTTGGTGTGTAAATAATGCATAAATGTGATTGGGAGTGTTAAATTAGTGTATATTTTATTATAATAGGAGTCTAGTACACGAGTGATATATAAGGTCTAGGGAGGCAGCTGTAGGTAGAGTAGACTGGCCTTGTTTACTTGAGACGCAGTTGAACACAAAAGGGAAGAAAGGATGGAGTGTGAAATATAGCAGAAATGTTGCGCTTTGGACTGCAGACCATATCTAAAATGCCCTGGTACTTCCCATGGTCGGATGCAATCAAGAAGCGGGCCATTAGATATTTATTACAACGATATGTGGGTCAGTTTTTGGAAGAGAAGCTGTCCTTAGATCAGCTGACTGTCGATCTGTACAATGGAACGGGAACCATTAAGGACCTGACGTTAGATGTGGATGCATTAAATGAAGGAGCTGATCAACTAAACCTTCCCTTAAAGTTTGTGGATGGATATATAGGAGAAATATGTGTGTCTATACCATGGCAGGCCCTTCTCTCGGAAAGTTGCTTTGTGGAAGTAACTGGGCTCATGGTAACTATCGAGCCCAAACAAAGGGCAGAGGACATATCCATGGTGGATTCTATGATAGAGTCTATGAATATGACCACGTCCATGCAGATAGCTCAGGAATGTCTCAACAATTATGAGGAAGGAAGTGATGTGGAAGATTCATGTGCAAAGGATGCTAGTCAAGTGATTGAAGGCATTGAACATTTTGCTCAGGCAATAGATACTGTACTTAATAGAATTATGGTTCGCTTTGTAGATACAACCATAAGAGTAGAGTACACTCCCAAAGATGGTGTGTCTGGCTTGGCCTTGGAAGTGAGAATAAAGAAAATAAACTACTTTGATGAAGCTGGGCTAGGAAAGACGAGCCCTACCAACGATACCACCAAGTCTGGGTATGAGCAGGCAGCCTTTGCATCAAAGAAATTTAATATTGAAGGTTTAACCATGTATACAGATGAATTTCCAGCAAAGAGTAAAACAATGGGTAAATCAGTAGTAATTCCAGGAACAGAATCCCCGGAGTCTGGATATAAAGTATCTGGCTCGGGTTCTGGTGACTCATTTAAAACAGCAGATACATCACCAGCTGAAGAGAAACACTTTGAGTATAACCATGAGAAGACAGTTTCAAAATTGATTACCAATAGTGCTATGCAAGTGGAACCTATTTTATTTGCCAAACTCACAGGTTGTCAAGAAATCAGCTTGAAACTGAAGCAGGCAGATGTTGTCGGACCTAAAGTGGATTTAAGGATGAATTGGGGTTCAATCATCACATTCCTCTCACCAAGACAAATCCATCTATTAATGGAGTTATCAGAAGGACTTGCATCTCCCGAAAAAGTTGACCTGGAAACAACTGTGCCTGGGATCATTAGAGGAAAGCAAAAGCCAATGGATCCAACAGATTTTAGGAAAGTTGAAAATGAACTGTTGAAAGAAATAAAGTCTCCATCTGTGTCTAGTCATGCCCTCAACATACAGCAAGGCTGGTCTGTGGCTCCTTTGGAAGACAGTGATGATGAGTTTGTACCCATGGCTGCTGGTGGTGGTGGTGGAGGTGGATTGTCACAGAATATGTCCAGTAGTCAGCTCTCTGGATGCTCAGATTTGGACAGTTCTTTTAGCTCAAACATGTCCAGCAGTACAGTAAAGTCCTCTGCTATGGGTGTATCAAGCAACCCACCATTCCGTTACACAGGAGTTGGTGTAATGACCGGAGATCATTCCATCGGTGGAGGACGAAGGAAGAGTGACCATGGAAGCAGCAAGTTGGAAGATCCTTCTGCAGTTATTACTCGTTTCAGAGTACAGATAAGTAGCTTTGCAGCTGTTATTCTTCATGATGATGTTTTAACACCATCATTAGAAAATTCTAACATGGTATCTAAAGCATCAATAGCTGAAATGCAGGGAAAATCTAGTGATTTCTTTTCAGCATTAGGTCACATAGCTTCTTCTGGTTATAGCTATAATATTTTTCAAGAAGCAAAGAAAAAATTCACAGAAGCCTGTCAGATAAACCATTTAAGAATTATGGCAGCCCCTGTAACAATAGTGGGAGTTGAAAAGAGTCTGGGTAATAGGTGGGAAATGGATGTCAATATGTCTATTGGTTCAGCAGAAATACTTGAGTGTCTTGTAGATACAAAAACATCACCTGTTACTGTAGAATATTCTGAATTACTTGTATTTCAAGATAACTCAAGTAAATCGCCCACAGATGGAGTATTTGGTGGACTTGTTGAACCAAAACTAAAAGTGAACATAACAAAGTCAGAAAACTTGGCTCCAAGAGGAAGGACTCGGAAGATGAGTATCCCTAAACTGGATGTGAAAGTAACCCTTGGAGATTGTACTTCTGAAATTGATATGTCAATTGTAGAACGAATTGATGCTCTTATTAACCGACAGGAGGTTTGCACCAAAGCAACAGAAGAACCATTTTCCCCAGAGCTTCCACCTAGTTATATCAATAACCAAGCTTGCTTTAAACAAACCCTTGATGATGCAACTATTCATCCAGAGACAAAAGTGAACATCAGAGCATGTGCTTCATCACTGACAGTGAAGCTGAGATTCCCAGTTCCTGACTTGAGACCAACATCAAACTTGAACAAAGTGCCGTGGTGGAAGAGAAATATAAGGAAAGATATTTTATCATTAGTGTTGGAAGATTTTGACTTTGTTACTTGTGTTGACCCTCACATGCCTTATTCTAACTATGAAATACGTAGCAGTGATATTCATGTGTATTTTCAAGAGAGAGAGGAAGATGTCCCTGTATCTATACTTCAAGCCAATTCCAGTAAAGGGGCTGAGAAAGGATTTGATCTCCCACGTATTGTACTGACTCGACATCCAGATCACTTGTGGAGTTCTCTTGAAGACGAGGTTCCTCAACAGGAGAACATTATGACAAAATCCATGATGGGATTTTTGGAAGAGGTCAATGAGACGGAGCCAAATCCATTCAGTAAGAGAAAAGTTGCAACTCATCAAGCAGGAAATGATGCTGCTGAAGAGCTCACTATCCCAGCAACCAAAGATGAGGTGCTGGAGTTTATAGAAAATACAGTCAAGAATGTTTGTTTCCAAATTGAGGTTCATCTTCCAAATATGCAGCTTATATTACCTTCTAAACACATATGTGAAGTTGTATACAATAGACTTGTTTCAGATTTGCTCTTATGGGAGCCATCTGATCCAAAGCTAAAAAGTCGCACCTATCAACATAGCACCATAACTCAAGGTGGTCTTGATTTGGCATCTGTCTTCATGAATGAAAGTATCTATGAAAGCACAACCCAGTTTACCATGTGTCACTCCACAAGGGTTGATGAAAGTGACAGTGATGAGGGAGAGTCACAGTTCTACTCAGTGTATGAGCACAAAGCCAAACAGAGGTTGAAGCAACAACAACAACATGAAGTACAAAACAAAAAGCAAACTGCTGTTGCCTTCAAACTGACATTGGGTCATGGTGTAGCCAGTGTACGGACACCTTACAGAGACGCCAAGAACAATGTGCTCCCTGGGCAACATGGAGAAGTTATGTTGGTGCTAGAACAAGGCACAATATTTAGTGCAACTGGATATCAAGGTAATCCTGATTTGGGTTATACATGTATTTGGGCTGATGAAGGTCATATATACCACAAAGCAGCCAATATTACACCAGATCGGCCAGTAATATTAGATCCTGATTGTCCTCTCTCCACAGCTGGATTAGATGCTATTCTGTATCCAAGTGATGCTGGGGTTGTCACAAAATTGGGTTCAAATTTTACTAAGGGTGATGAAGAAAACCAGGACCAGATCAGCTTAGCACTCAAGATGGATTTTGATTCAACACGTAACCTTAAAACCATCATCTTGGCAGGATGTTTGAGAGGAGCTACACTTCGACACTATATGTGCAGTAACCCTGAGAGTTGGATTACTCAGTTAGGGGATATGTTTGATGTCAAGGATTATCCTATTGAAGGGTACATACTTCCTGATGTAGTCACTGAAATGAACTTTCATCTTTGGGGTTGTGCTCTAGATTACAGACCCCTTCACCTACCACTGCGTGCACTTCTTACAGTTGATGCTTGTTCTATATCTAGTAATTTAACCATTTCAAGTGATGCCAATGTCTTACACTTTATAATTGAAGATGCAGCACTCTTCTTATCTGACAAGCTCTCTGCACGTGCCATTGACTTAAAGAAGAACTATGTGTGTGTAGCAGATATGGGTGTATTTGAATTGCGTTTGAAAATGGTGGAAGATCCAAAAGAAAAGAAACCAAAGATTGATTTGATTGCCTCAAATAATATCATCCACATTCGCACATGTGCAGATTCTTGCAAGGCTTTGCTGGAGCTCATGATATACCTCGCCAGTGATGGAGACCTGACAAAAGAAGCATCACTTACACCAGAGGCCCTGAGTGAAAGCAGTTCAGGTACCTCATTCTCAGCCACAACTCCAAATGAATGTACTGCTGGAATACTGTCAGACACTCCAGTAGCAAACCCTCAGGAGTTGGAAATGGTCAAAGGTATGATGGATGATGCTATGTTTGAGTCTACACCTTCAATGTCATCAGGTGAGGAGGAAGATAATGACCCTATGTTGTATCCAAAGAAAAAGGTTGAGGTCTTCTTCTTTCCAGATGATGAGATGAAACAAAAAGTAGAATCCAAGACAGTCACCTCAAAAGATGTTCCAAATCAAGAAATTCCAACTGTTATGACAAAAACAGAAGTAGAATTAAAGGAAGCCCTAAAAGAACCTCTTGACAATCCATTTGAAGAATGTAGTTCAGGAACTGATGAAGAGTTTTGTATTATTGATGATGCACCTGGTACAGGCATAAAATCTCCCTCTGGTGAACCACAGGTGCGTATTCTAACTCAAGATCCCATCATCATTATAGATAATCACTTCACTGTACCACTAGGAAAAGTGGACCAGCTCAAAGCACCAAAACATTTTCCTGTTTCTTTATTAAAGTATACACTTCAAGAATTAACAGTAGTGTGGCACATATATGGAGGCTCAGATTTCAAAGCTGATCCAGTCCCTGCAGGTAAAGTACGTCATGTTACCATCAAGGACACCAATGGTAACTCAGATTTAATACATGGTGGATATTCACCAAACACACCTAACCAGATGAGAAGAGCAAAGACAGAACCATGTGTATCCTTGAGAGGTACTGATGTTCACTACTCGTCCGGTCACACGTCCCCAACATCTTTCAAGAAATCTCCTCCTCAGAGTCCGCAACAGAGGGCACACTTGGTCTGGCAAGCTGTAGGTGGTCCTGGCAGAAGGCATGATATACTTTTGGAACTACAGCTTAGCAAAGTTCGGTTTCAACATGAGATATACCCTGAGACTGCTAAACAAGCCTCAAGGTATGTCCTCCTCATTCATGATGTAGAAATTAGAGACAGATTGAAATCCTCCAAGATCAACAAATTCCTGTACCAGTTTTCATCTGAGACTTGCCCACGCCAGGCTCATGCCAATATGGTACAGGTCAAGGCTCTTACCACCAGACCAGATGGAGTGCATGGCCAACAAGAAACTAGCCTCAAGATATCACTTCAACCCATCAGATTACATGTTGATCAGGATGCCCTTCTCTTCCTCTTTAATTTCTTTGAAGAGATCTTGGCGTCTGACAGTGATGGTGAGGTGGGAGAGGAGGAACGGCCCCAGTCTGCCACTCAAGTTCAGGCTCCAATCATGACCATAAATTTAACTCAGGCTTCAAGAATGAATGGAAGTGACTGTCAGCAGCTTCTTGTAAATCTTGAAGAAAGGTCACCAGTGTCAGAATCCGAGGAGAAAAAAGTTAAGGCTGATGGAAATGCTCCTCCCTACTTCAAATCTTTTGTATTCTCGCCCGATGTTCCTATAAGGATTGATTATCATGGAAAGCATATAGATGTAAACTCACAATATGGACCAATTGCTGGCTTAATCATTGGACTTGGACAGCTCAGTCAGTCAGAGCTTACACTTAAGAGCATAGTTCATAAATCTGGCCTTCTTGGAGTAGACAAGCTAATTAGTTATGTCACAAATGAATGGGTGAGTGATATACGCCGCAATCAGCTTCCCTCTGTCTTGAGTGGTGTGGGACCTATGCATTCGGTTAGCAAGTTATTGGGAGGGGTAAGAGATCTCTTTCTCCTCCCCATTGAACAGTACCAGAAAGATGGAAGGTTAGTTCGGGGTATTCAGCGTGGAACATCAGCCTTCACCACTTCCTCAGCACATGCTGCTCTTGACCTCACTGGACGCTTTGTGGGTTGTATCCAGTCTGCAGCAGAGATGATGTATGACATGGTTTCCTCTGGTCCCAGTGTCCACCACCGGTATAGGCAGCGTGGAGGTCAGCCACAAGATATACGTGAGGGCGTAACTACTGCGTACGGCGTGGTGAGAGACGGCATTGGAGAGACAGCCACGGCTATAGTACAGGCAGCCTCAGAAGAGCATCACCACAAAGGGGTGTCAGGGGCCATTGGGGGAGTACTAAGGCAGATTCCTCCAGCTGCTGTGAAACCAATCATCCTGGCATCTGAAGCAGCAGGCACAGTGATTGGAGGGATGAAAAACCAACTTGTGCCAGATGCCAGAAGAGAAGCTGCCGAGAAATGGAAGGCTTAATGCTGTATGGTCACTATTCAATGAAGCTGGGAAGTAAGCTGCTACAATATTTCTACTCATCAGCATTTATAATGAAGGAACAGGGTTCAATAGTATTGTAGAATATTTTGTGATGAATTGATTTTAACCCACAATTTGCTACTTCCCCAAAGTTCTAATTTACTACAGCTACCTGGCAGTTCATTTACAGGTACTGTACTAGATATTCCTGGAATGGAATCATGCACATTGTGCCTCACTTTGTTATATTGATATTAAAGTTAAAAGTTGTTTAATATTAATGTTTTGTGATATTGAAAGCATGTCGTGATGATTGAGTTTTATATACATGTTTATTTTAGTCATACACAGAAAATGTCGGTAAATTATTTTGTTGCAATATTGTTGCACCTGAGTGAATGATAATACTGTACTTCTTTCTTATCTGGAGCTACCGTACTTTGAGTCTCAACATTCATTATACTGTACTTGGTTTAAATGCACACTAAGTCCTAGTGTCTGCTAATGCTGTAGCCTATATTCAATTTGTATGGTAAATAAGACAAATTTTTATTATGACCACTATCCACATTCTGTTGTTGCTATAGTACTAAAAGATAGGTACTAGTACAAGTACACCATGTCTTGTGCAAAAAACAATATATATATAACCACAACATGCATGACATTGGTGGATATTAAAAATTAAATTGGGGTAGTTGGATAGCATATACATGTACTGTATGTGATTCAGTTGGATATGTATGAGAAGGTTGGATATGCAAGATAGCATTGGATTTGCAAAATAGGGTTGGATATGCAAGATAGGGTTGGATATAGGCTACAAGATACAATTGGATCCTGATATGCGAAATGCATTTGCATATGTTAACATGTTACTGAAGATACCAGACATGGCTAGATGTGCAAGATGCAATTAGATATACAAGATTGGAAAATTGGAAGATTATGGTTGGATATACAAGATACAGTAAGTGGCATCATGGATGATACTGTACTATTGAATATGAACAAGACTGTCAAGATCAAGGAAGAATGAGTACCGTACCCTGAAACAAATGGATCAGCATCAGAACTACAGCTTCTTGAGATGGCTTAATTCACAAATCTAGATGAATGGATCAACAAAGTGCAGATAAAAGTACTTGCCTACTTTTTGAAGATTTCCACCAAAGTTCATGAACAAGTAAGATATACACACACATACAGTACAATTGGCTCGGCTATTCCACTTAGATTGGAGGGTATGTGTAGGAAAAATAAAAAATTGGGGTTAAATTTTAAACTGCTTGATTTTGCATTGGTGTCAGGACAAATTAAAGTTATCAAGAATACTCGTAGCACAAAATTTCTGGGACACAATGTTTATCCAGAATCAATTGACTACTTAATAGCCAAGCTGACTGTTTATTGTCATGATATTTTGTTGACAGCAGAAGGATACTTTGTTATAAAAATTCGCACATTTTGTTAGTATAGATACCCTTACATAATCTTTAGGTCAAAAACAGAGGCAAAACATTAATACAAAGTCCTCCTCATACACAGTGGCTATCTTTAACCATTATTTCTAAGTAATGTTTTAGTTAAACTGTTGTCTTTTCCAGAGTGAAGTGAAGGGAGTCAGCATGTGGCAAAGTGCCATTGTGCGTGGAGCTGGTGGAGGTTGTCATCGTGTTTGCAACAGGGAATGGAGCAACAGCATAAAAACACTTCCTCTACTACACACACTCAGGTGAAGCACTGCATTATGCACACTTTGGTTTCATTTATAACTTTCATATGTATTCAAGTTTATTTTTCATATACAATACAGTACTGTACTTGTCATATAAAACACTTGCCTTCAGAAAACACTACACAAACACATGGACCTGTTCCTCATGTCCCATACCTCTACCAACACCATAACCTCCATCACCCTCACTCCCACCTCCATCACCCTTACTTCCAACACCATCACCCCTACCACCATTATCTCCACCTCCATACCCCAGTCTCCTCCTCCTCATATGTACACACACAAATGCAGACACAGTCACTCACATCCTCCAACCCTACCTCAACACACTTAATGCCTGGTTCACCACAAACAGACAAAATAGCCTCCACCAAGTCGAATGTCGCCCTTCTCACCAACTGGAACGCAGAACACCGTTACACATCTATACCACACACACACACACACACACACACACAAAATACTTGGCATGACATACAACACATCTATGACATTCAAACAACATATCACAACCATCAAAAACAAATGCATGCAAAGACTTAAGCCCTCAGATCACTTGCCAGTACAACATTTGGACACAACAAAGAAACCACAACCATAGTGTACAAACAATATATCCGATCACTGATGGATTATGCAAGCCCTGCCTGGTCTTCAAACCTCACTGAGACTCATCTCAACACCCTTCAGAGCATGCAAAACAGCCCTAAAGATAATCACAGGCTGCACAGCTACCACACCTACAGACCACCTTGACATGAGAGGCACACAAACACTTGCTGCAGCCTCCACAAACCCACACCATCCACTACACTACATGGCAGAACACCCACACATGCCAAGGAACATCAAAACAACACCCAATACATGATACCATTCACAAATATTATAATTTCTTACCCTGCCCACCCCAAACCAGTCTCCAGAAACATATCCATACTCAAATCATTTGCCAATCCATCCAAACCCTCAAGAACAACACTCGGCTGCTTGCACGACCTCCTGACATCCACCCATTTGAATCCTCCCTTCCACGTGAAGACCGAGTCCACCTGGCCCTTCAGACATAGCAGAAGAAGCTGGATGGAGCTATTGTGGATGCCTGTGGGATGCAACACAGCACCCCATCTATTAAACACATTATGGAAGACTGCAATGTACACAACCACACTCGCCAACAACACAACATACACTCTCTGAGGGCACTGTGGGAAAGCCCGGAACAGGCCATGACCTTCCTTAGGAGCTCGGAGCTGCTCGGTCAGACAGCTTGAGGAAATTCAACAACAACAACTGTACTTATTAGAGATAGATAGTTTCAGGTCTTTAGCCAATGAGCTTAATATTTATTATGGTAGTACACTGTACCTGTGCCATCTTCTTTTTTAAATCACAACAATAAAAATCCTGTTGCTGACCAGAGCATTCTATTGCCAGGATTCACACATCAGAAGGACCAAATAGGAATCATCAGAAGGGTGCTGGTGTGAATGTGTTTGATCGCCAGAGCAAACTTTTACAAAGGGAGAGAGCAGCCAGAAACCCAGATGTAGCAGTGTTTGATTATTTAAAAGAAGAGGTAAGATACGGTCATTCATGGCTTTTCTTTATATTAATCAAGTTGTGATGATGTGCAATCAACTACATGGTCATTTTTTCTTACTGACTTTTCTTTTGCTTACCCAGTCAGTAGTCTCTTGATAATTTCAGACAATTTACATCAAATTTTTTCACCACTCTTACCCTTGCTTCCCTCAATGTTTGACACACCTTTCTCTTGTATACTGACTTTTAACCCTAGCTCCAGTGCATTACTCATATTAGGTGGGACCACTAAAAACTGTGAGTTACCCTATCTGTATTCATAGTGAATGAATGAATTCTCAAACTTTTGGGTTGTTTTTCAGGTTGGCTATCGTTTATCAGATAGAATTCTGGACATAAAGCGAGAATTGAAGACTGGTTTGGATTTGGGTTGTGGAAGAGGTCATGTCGCAAAGAATATTACTGATGTGAGTATTCTTTTACCATTCATCCTGGACCTATCAAATAGTTCTATTTTAAATATAAAGCTAGGGCTAATTTTTATTCTGTACGAGGCTTCTTTATGTTGGGAGTGATAGAGCATGTACCTCGCACCACTTAATGTAAACCTTTTAGGGAAGGATAGCAATCCATCATACTTCAGCCTTTTAGCATTAGCATATTGCACCTCTTCCCTAAAAAATCGAGCATGCTCAAGTCACTCATATCCGTGTACCTGGACACTGTACCAAAATTTATTCCTTGACAAAAATTTATAAGCACTACTGCTTTACCTCACTGAGTTTACTATGTCCAGTATTACTGTACATCATATATAATGAATTATGTGTATGAAGTTTGGAAAATATGTTCTCAGCAGGAAAAAAGGAGAAGAATATAATTATGTGTATGTATATGACCAGATATACAGTATTCCAAATTAGTCAGATAAACTCTAATCCTGATTTTGTTATAGGTTGAGCTGAGCCACCTGTATATGAGTGATTTCTCCCCGTCCATGTTAGAAGCTGCACAAGTCCCACAAGGCATTGGCTGTACAAAATTAGTTATTGATGAAGAAAAGGAATTTCCTCTAGAATCAGATTCTCTGGATATTGTCATATCTAACCTCAAGTAAGTTATAAATGATATCCTTGCAGATTTTCTAAATTAATGTTTTGCCACAGTAAAATTTGTATATAGCAGAAATTTTTTCCATTGAAATTGGTTGATTCAATGATAAGAGTTGATGCATTCTTTGGAGCCTACAGACAGTTAAAACTTATCCAAAATAATAAGTGACACATGGTTTAAATAGGAGTGTATACAGGAGCACTAAATGCACTAATAAGGAAATGGGCCTTTAATCTTGTACTCTCACCAATCATTAACCCTCCCTTGCATACTACTACAAACTTATATTACAGCCTACACTGGGTCAACAATCTACCGGGATGTCTGAGAGAAGTGCAGAGAGTGTTAAAGGATGATGGGGTGTTCCTGGCATCCATGTTTGGTGGGGATACTCTGTTTGAACTCAGATCTTCCTTGGTGCTTGCTGAGCTGGAGAGGGAAGGGGTAAGTTACACGTCTTGGTTAACAATGAGACAGTGACAGCATTTAACTCTATACTCACACTTTGTATTTCCTGTACTTCAACGGTCATTGGAGATATGTTAAATCCAAGTACAGTGTATAATTTGATTCTGTTGATAAATGTTGGAACTTTTTCAGGGGTTTTCAGCACACATTTCTCCATTTACGGAAATACGGGATGTTGGAACACTTCTCAACCAATGTGGATTCACAATGCTTACCATCGTAAGTACCATACCTTTAAATTTGCTATTAAACTTTAAAGTGCTCATGCATACAGTTCTAGCTTTATTGTACTGTACATTTATTGATCATTATCAAGACCTCATTTGCTTTGGTGAAAACTGAAAATTCAAGTCTGATTTGAGTAAAAATTTATTGATGATTGTGTGCGGAGTGTAATGGTGTACAGGAGTGAAACCTGAAGGACCAGAGTGGAGGATGTAATGAGACTAATATAGAAGCTCTACTTCAAGCCTATTGAAGGGATACCTTCAGCAAATAAAGAAGGCTAACACATACTTGCATGGTAAAATGTCTTTAAAACGAAAGTAAGCTATACAGCCAGCCATTATTGAAAGGCTTATTATTCATTACTTACTGTATGGTATTGTTGTTTTTCAGGATGTAGATGAAATTAATGTTGGGTTTCCAACAATGTTTGAGCTTCTTTGGGATCTACAAGGCATGGCAGAGAACAATGCTGGAGTGAACCGCAAGCCACATCTCCATCGCCAAACACTCCTTGCTGCTTCTGCTATTTATCAAGGTGAATATTAGGTTTTCCAGTTTAAAAGCATTATCCAAGAATTAAAACTTTACTTAATTTTTTAAAGTAAGTGAATCTGAGTGGGTGGTGGCTTAGAGGGTAGAAAGCTTAGCAGTTATCATTGCACAAATGAAGTCGATGCATTTATTTCAATATTCCTTCGATGATGTCTATGTTAGAAGCTCATGTGGAAAGCTTTGATAGATGCTATAATGTAATGAAGATAGTATATACAGTAAGTACACAGAAGGGATACCATGCATTAATTCCACTTCATTCTTTCTGAATGTGTTCCAAGGTCTGGGGGCCTGTTTCGTAATTCAGTGTAAATGATTTTCTGATAAAAATGTAAAATTCTTTCTCATGAACCCAATGATCGAGCTTTGAAACTGTTATGTAATATTATACTGTACTAACAATCTGCTCACAGTTACTCCACTTAATAGATATGCATTGAGTGCCAACAGCTTCTTCCTATTTGACTAGGATAACATTCCTGTGGTTCATTACTGTACACATATTGTACATAATATAATATATTTTTAAATTGTTCCTTATTCCAGAGATGTATGGAAAGAGTGAAGGAATCCCAGCAACCTTCCAGATTATTTACATGATTGGATGGAAACCTGATCCAAAGCAGGTAAATTGGAGATAGTTTTGAGTACAGAATATGAAATTTGATGGAGGGAAAATTCTTATGAAGCTTTTATTTTCATTTGTGTGGGATTAAATACAATTGAAAATTTTGATAGTAAATGTAAATACTGAACATCATTTGACTAAGGTAGGATATCCCCACAATGATTAAGTGGTTAGAATTGCTATTCACTCTCATTTCTTTCTTTTTCCTCTCTTCCCCTTCTTTTCTAACATCAGCCTTATTTCACTTATTTTTTCCCTTCCTCAGTGTTCATTATTCTCCCCCTTTTCCACTTCTCCTTCCCTCAGTAATCTCTTTCCCTCCATCACCTTGCTCCAACACTGTCAATCATGATATCCTTTAAATTCTCATTACAGAAATTAAATCAAGCAGAGAGAGGCAGTGGACAAATCTCGCTCAAAGACCTACACAAACTGGATGACTTAATCCAAGAACAGGGAATGGAGGGAAGAATCAAATTTATGAAAGATTTAGAAAATGATGAAGAAAAGAAATAAATGTGACGTATGAAGGGATAATACACAGGAATCATTCATTAATGGTACGAAATGGAAAGTAAAGAGTGAACCAAAAAAAAATAGGATGAGTGTGTAATTTAAGCATGACAATTTTTGTGAAGGGTATAGTGAATGACTGATGAAGAAAGAATAATTTAGTCATAAATGGGAAATTATAACATACAGTACTGTAAATACAGTACATTGTACATGCCAGGTGAAAGATGCTTGACATCTTACAGCACCCAGTCACATACTCTTGGTCCTTTTATACCACTAGCATCCCTAATAACTATTGGTGATGTAGCCGTCCAGCTCCCAATCAACATTATCACTTGTGTTTGTTTTTGAGTAATGTCTCCATTACAGTATTGACATGCTCCCCTTTTCCCTCTCACCCATACAATGATTATCTTTCTTCATTACATGAGTCTCCAACTGGAATTTTAAGGTTCTCATATTCTCTGCATTGCCCATTTGGTATTTTCATAAGGTTTCTCTTTGTTGTTTAAATTTTTATGAACCTTGTTTCCTGGTGCATGGGTAATGGAAGAAGCAAAGCCTTTTTGACCTGGCTGTGTCACAAATTCAAAGCTATAATTAAACCTAGGTGAGTTGTGATATGACTTGTTATTGAAGAAAGGTATGTAAACCTTGTACAGTATGGTTATGTAGACAGCAATAATATTTGAAACAAGAGTGTGCTTAACAATTCACTGAAGTATTTCCACAGCTGATCATGCAAGTTTCCTTTGTTTATTAGAAATAATTTGAGCATTAAAATGGAAAATGATTTTTATACAAGTGCTGTCACTGAATTCTCATTTCCTAAGATTCAATATAAATGACAACTGTAGAAAAATCAACAGTGTGTTAGCATCAGTGCTTGAGAGATCTGAATCACTTCTGAATAGGAAAGCAGTGCACTTCAAGAGATCAAGTTTTTAGTGAATTGGAGGATACTGTCTCGAGTTGTGCCACAAAGCAAAACCACATAACTCGGACAAGAAATTCTCTTGTATGCACAACTTAGATGAATTTCTAGACTCCTGTTCACTGAGAGCATTGTACACCACCTTAACCTGAATGGTGATAATTATTGGTGTTATCAAATTTGTGCAAGGATTAGCATACAGTATCATGTCAATCTACTAGCATATAAATAGCTGGTATGGTATTGGATTTATTAAGAGCATTAACATCACACAGGCATTATTATACTCTAGTACAGTACCATTAAAGTTATTAAGTTTAATCTTTATATTCAGGCCATCAAATTTCCTTAGGCCACAGTGCAATGTATATTCCCAGCTCTCATATGTTTATACCACTATAATTATTATTGATTTGTTTCCAGTGGCCAGTTATTGTTTTCTCAAATGAATAAGTATGAATGGTCAATACTGAATAATTGTTTTGTAAGCAAGGAGTTGGAGGTAATGAAATGGTGTAGAACTTCACAATTCTTTATTCTTTGCTGTAGAATTTAACACAATTTTTTCTTGTTTTATCTGAGTTTGAAGACTTATCAGCATTACTTAGCAATTAACTCATACTGATATATGTCAAAATATTAGCAATATCTTATCAATGTCAGGTGCAGCATTTTATGGCTTGTATATTTTTGTTGAATAGATTCTTTTGCATGAATTATGGAATATATTTTAAAGTATAACCTGAATGACTAAATAATAAAAGCTATACAAACTAGATAGATTTGTTATACACTTACGAAACACTTTGCTCTCATCTTTGGAGAGGAAAGGTTCACTATATTACATCTTATGGTAATAATTAAATTTGCACAATACCAAGAAGGTGACAGTGACAACTCTCTTGGTGTGACAGATATGAAGTTAGTGATGAAGTGCATGTGAGTGTGGGCTCTATATAAGAAACCTTAGGGTGGGTTGATAATAATATCTAGTAGAGTGACTACACTTAATATAAAAAAAAAGAATAGTTACAATGATTACCTCACCCAGGAGTTTTCTTACATGATGCCCGTTAACTGTCACTTGGTATTGTGACCAGGAGGCATTCACTAGCATAGTATAATTAGTATGTAGGTTTTGCTATTCGTATATTTTTGTTGTACACAACGATTTTGTAATAAAATACCAACCCTTAATGTTTTCTATGTGAAACCTTTTAGAGAAAACAAGGTCAGTAGTGATTTTTCCCTTTTGTGAATTACACACACATTTGATGAATGAACAGTAATATATGTACTAGAGTAAACAAATTATTCCCTATTATTTTTTTCCTTTTCAACATATGCTATCTGCTGCATTAGCCATAGCTCTGTAGAATAAATTTCACCATTTCATTCCTTTAACCACATGATAAGTAGCTTATAAAGGATAATAGTATCAAAAGGATTGAAGGCAACATAACAGGCTGATTGGAGGTAAAATAGAAAGTACTGGTAAATGCCATTGATTAACATTACTAGTGACTTATTAATCAACACACTATGTATGGGTACTTTTGATGGCTTAGTAATATACAGTGAGCATCACCCTCGCTTCAAAAGGGGAAGATTGTTATGCCTGGTTGCCTCATTGTACGGTTGGCCACAGGAATTCTTACATGGTATGGAGAGAGTGGTCATTAATCTGGCAGAACTGCAATGAATGGTCTACCAATGACTCGGTGATAAGCAAAACAACAAACCAAATAATAATGTATTGCAGTTACGTAGTCTTACATTTTCTATGTAGTGTAAACCCTCGAAAATAATAATATGCGTGTGTACGAATTCTTGTGGCCAATAGTACCTTCTACCCAAAACTCGCGCCAATGGTGCCAAGATATCTCTGCCTCATATCCTACACTGACTCCCACAAGAAAAAATGAAATAAATGTTAATGATAGCCAATGTCATAAGTGGCACAGCTAATAGAAGAGTTTACCCTTGTGTAATTGTTTGCAGATATTGAAGAGAAGGGCGAGTTTTAATTGGATAGTCCATACTATCTATAGGCGTCCCCGAAGGGATGGCCACAAATGAATCGCCTCCATGAACCCCTGTTCCCCGTTAACTGGCGTCCCTCCTCCCACCCTCACATACCTCTCAACTCCATTCCTCCACCTCACTCTCGGTCTGCCCCTCCATCTCACTCTCGTACACTCTTAACCAATCTCTTGCTTCCCATACGCTCCACATGACCAAACCACCTCAAGGTGTTCCTTTTCATACACTCCAACACGTCCACACCCACACCACAGAGCTCCCGTACCTCTTCATTCGTCAGTCTGTCTCTCCATGTCACTCCACACGCACTTCTAACTCTTGATTTATGTCTTTCCATCATCGTCCACGTTTCACTCCCGTATGTCAGTGTCGGGATTACCACACTATCATGTAGTGTTTTCTTCACTTCCATACTCATTGCCCTATTCTTTGTCACTGCTTTCAGTGTTCCTACAACCCTCTTCCCCTGTTGTACCCTCTCTCGCATCTCATCCTCTAACCTCCCATCTTTGCTCATCACACTGCCCAAATACTTAAATGAGCTGACATTCTCCATAACCTGTCCTTTTAACCTCACTTCAAAACCTGTGGCTGTACCCCTTTCAAAGACCATAACTTTGCTCTTCACTACATTCACCTTCTGGTTCCGTTTCTCGTACACATCTCCAAACATATTCACCAATCCCTGTAACTACCACTCATCGTTACTCAGCAGGACAGGCAACTTCCACTCACTCCCCTCCCTTATCAGAGGTACACCAACACCCACTGCTCTTCCCTGTATTTCCTTCATAACTCCATCCATGTACACATTGAACAACCATGGGGACATGACACACCCTTGCTTCAACCCAACGTTCAAGTTAAAAAAACTCGCTCTGCTCACTCTCCACCCTGACTGCCGCTCTTGCACCCTCATACAAGCTCTTCACTGCCTCCAGCAACTTTCCAGCCACTCCATATATTCTCAGTACTTTCCACAGACCTTCTCTATCTACTTTGTCATAAGCCTTCTCCAAATCCATAAATGCAGCATACAACTTCTATCCCTTCTCCAGATACTTCTCCACAACACACCTCAAGGAAAAAATCTGGTCTACACACCCTCTACCCTTCCTAAACCCACCCTGCTTCTCACCCACCCACCTCTCTGTTCTCACTCTCTCGATCACCACCCTACAGTATACCTTCCCTACTGCACTAAGGAGACATATCCCTCTGTGATTACCACACACTCCTCTTTCCCCTTTACCTTTATACAGAGGCACTATAATTCCTGATTTCCAATCTTCAGGCACGATTCCCTTCTCCCATGCTAGTCTACACATTTTCCACACCCACTCAACCACTATCTCATCGCCACACTTCATCATCTCACCACACACTCCATCTATTCCTGATGCTTTACCCATCTTTACCCTCTTCAGGGTCTCATTCACTTCTGCCCTTCTGATCTCCACCTCCTCCTCCACTACCTCTCTTCTCTCTCTCATACCCCATTCAACTATGTTTGCCGGCGTTCCACTTCATTCAGCAGTTCATCAAAGTGTTCTCTCCACCTCTCAACTCTACCATGCTTCTCTACAATAACCTCCCCATTCTTGTCTTTCACAACCGTACTACCACATTTATCCCCTTTCCTCGCTTTCTTAATCTCCTTCCAGAACATCTCTCCACTTCTCACTTAAATTCCTTCCAAATTCCTCATCTACTCTTCTCTTACTCTCACTCATCACTCTCTTCACCACTCTCTTTTTCTCCACATACAACTTTCTTTTCTGCCCCTCCACCTTTCCATTTCCTTTGCTACCCAGCCACTCTCTGTATGTTTTCTTTTTCGCTTCAATTAATCTTTTCTCCTCCTCATACCACCATGCTGTTCCTTTCACTCCTCTCCCCTTTCTCTTCACCCCACACACCTCCTCACACGCCTCACACATTTCCTCTCTAAACACTCTACTCACCTCATCCACTTCCTCCATCTGTTCCAGGTCAAACCTTCCTAAACGTCTCTCTGCTACTCTCCTAAACTCTTCTCTATATTCCTCCTCCTGCAACCTCTCCACCTTCATCCTCACTCCTCCACCCTCTCGTCCTCCTCTCGCTCTCTTCACCCACTTCATTTGTGCCTTCAACCTTACTACCACAACATAGTGGTCCGACACCCCTCCCCCAATCCCTCTGTATACTCTCGCATCTACCACCGATTTCCTCACCCGTTCATCCACACACACATAATCAATCAGTGCCTTCCGTTTCACTACCTCATCATCTCTCCTCCATTCCACTCTCCATGTGTACCTGTGTATCCCCTTGTGCTGGAAAAAGGTGTTGGCAACCATCAGCCTCCTTCCCACACACAAGTCCACAAATAACTTGTAACTTGTTATTACACTACATAGTAATTTCCCGCTGGCACTTAGTTATTATTTTTACAATTTGTAGCAGGCAACCTTTATATATATAGTTGAACATATATACTACCACTCTGAGCTTAAATAAATTAGAAATATTCTAATTACCATAATAAACACGCATATTTATGTACAGTCGCGAGCTGATGGAAGGGACACACTTGAAACGGGCCCCGCACTGAGCATAAGGTTAGATGTGTAGTGGCGTGAGCTGCCTAATGCTTTATGTGGGGCTCGTTCAAGTGTGTCCCTTCCATCAGCTCGCGACTGTACACTCGCCAACAGAAGTACTGTCGCCTCTTAAAGGATATTATTAAAGAGGAGGCGTCACCGCTTTTCTTGGCGGCTGTACACTCACACTCACACACTTCCACGCCCGTAGGCTATAGGCATTCATTTATTTACAAGCCACTATATATAGGACCATTTTATATCATCGCAAAAAGTACCTAGTGATCTCAAGTAGATTTATCTTCTCAAATCTTATATATAGCCTTCAGTAATGAAAATAATAAGAGTGAGTGAAAAACATATAGAAAAATACTTTGTTAGGCCAGACAGTTCTTGTAGTCAGAAAGGGAAATGAGACAAAGGCTAGGAATAACAAACACGAAAGAAGCAAAAGGGAAGGAGGGAAAACTTGAAATAATGTGAGTGACTCTGGTCTGAAGGGGCGCCCAAACCCTTTAAATAATGCCCACGTCTGAAAATGATACGATAAAAGGAATGAATGATCTGAAAAGTCAGTTAAAATTAGGAGAGAGGCGAGGGGCGTGGGTGAAGGGAAGGCTAGAATGGGAAATAAGGCTCTGCTGTGTCGCCAAGAAATGGTTATTTTTGGCTTGGGCTCAGGCTGTGAGAGAGAGAGAGAGAGAGTGTGTGTGTGTGTGTGTGTTAGGAGTTACAGTGCTGTAATAACCCTATTTTTGTACGCTATAAAGGAAGAAAGGTCACACACACACGTCCCTTCCTATACATACAGATAGTAACAGATTGTTGTGTGAGCGTCATTTAAAGGGTTTCAGCTGAGGCCAGAGTAAGTAAGGTTATGTGCCAACTACGCTGCCGTCCCCGTCCCTCTACAGTGTGTACATAACTGGGTCACGGTCACCACAACACCACCAACTGGGTCAAGGTCACACCGGTCACACGTAGGCCTGTTCATGTATGTAGGCCTACACCGTTCCTATTAGGTCACCCTGTATGTCCTACATTCCAAACACACACACACACACACACACATACACATACACATAAAATACACACACTCTCTCTCTTTCTCTCTCTCTCTGTGTATACATGTGTGTGTGTGTGTGTATATATGTGTGTGTATGTGTATATATGTGTGTATGTGTATATATATATGTGTGTGTGTGTGTGTGTGTGTATGTATGTGTGTGTGTAATAGTCTCATGTTTACACTGTAGTTTGGAATGCTGCCTGTAAGTCAACACAGTCAATCTAGGCTAATGGTTTTGGTGCAGTGTTCGCGGGACGGGTAACTCATCTTTAACTTAAGGACCCTGTGATCGTGTATGAGAATTAGAGGCTTCTGATTCCTCCTGACTATGCCACGAAACATACTCCTTCCATATAGGTGGTGTTTCGTGGCAATATTTGAAGGACTCATTTACCTCCAATTTTCTGACTGCATCACAGGGTCCCTTAAAGGTGGTGGTGGTGGTGGGACTGGAGTACTGCCATATTACATTCTTAAGGGAATAACACTAAAGCGCCTTGATTCCTCCAAAGTATGCCAGGAAACACGATCAGATGAATAAAAATAATGGTGGCTTCATGGTCTGTTGTGCCTGGAATAGAATGGATAAGTAAGATGTAATAAGTTAGATAATCATACTTACATAAAGAATAGTAAAAGTTTGAAGGATATAATAATAAGCATTTTGTACAGGATTTGTTATTCTCTTTATCTTTAAGAAATAACGATATATTAGATTGGTATGATTGGTATTTTATATTATTATTATTGGTAATATTGGTATGATATATTATTAGTATTATTGGTAACATTGGTATGATATATGATTGGTATGACATGATTGGTATGATATTTTATTAGTATGATAAATTGCTATATTTCCACAGTTAACATAAATTATTATTATTATTATTATTATTATTATTATTATTATTATTATTTATTGCACTCGACTGTAATTTTTAAACATGCTGAGTAGTACAGGATAACATAAATATATCGTATTAAGTTGTACTAATTCAATTATAATTACATATACCTCGTTAATATTTCCAGTATAATGTAGCCTATAATATTTTCTTTATGGAAAACTAAGCTCTCCATACCATACATCACAAATAAAGTTTCATTTCAGATAATATCAACATTTTTTTTTATATGCAACAACCGATTAGATTTATATATATTATTCCACAGCCAACATGAAATTATTACTAAACTTTTGTGTTAATTAATTTACAGGTATATATATTATCCACAAACTAAGTAATGTATATAAACACTGTATGTACATGAATTTCTTATACCTACAGAAGCATAATATTCTACTTACATTAAGGACACCCGTGATGTAGTCAGAAAATTGGAGGTTAGTAAGTCCATCAAGCATTGCCACGAAACACCACCTACTATTTACACTGAAGGAGTTTGTTTCGTGGCATAGTCAGGAGGAAACAGAAGTCTCCAAGTCTCCTACACGATCACATAGTTCCTTAAAGGGAGATTCTCTTGTTGGTAAATTGGAAGGCTACTGATTCCTCCTAACTATACCAGAACACAGACACCATCAATGGTACAATAATAGGGAATCTGTTTCATGATATAGTTTGGAGGAATCAAAGACCTTCCAATTCACCAACAAAAGAATCTCCCCTTAAGGATTCTTGCTTCACTGGTGCATGTGTCAATCGTAGTCTTTGCTAAGTAAATGGGTTAATAATTATAATGACATAATACTACATACACACATAAATACGGTTGGCTATCGAAAAGACAAAGAAAATCTATCTGTCACCGTCAATTATAACTAAATATTTCATTACCAAGACAATAAAATATTATACACACATAAAATGCCACGTTAATAATTGAGACATTATTGCAACAAGCTAAATCTTTTCTTTCTACACATAACGAGTGGCAAGTTGTATGGAAGAACATGTGGAAGCATTAATGACTTTAAGGGACCCTGTGATGTCGTCAAGATAATTGAAGATAAACGATTCCTTCAAATATTGCCACGAAACACCACCTAAATGGAAGGGTGCTTGTTTCGTGGCATGGTCAGGAGGAATCAAAAGCCTCCAATTTCATACACGATCACAGGGTCCTTAATATGGAAGCAATTATTGAACACGTATGCTTTGGGTGAGCAGTCATCAGAGCAGGACATGAAGACCCTGCAACACTAGAGAGAGAGAGAGTATATTGCATGTTTTTTTGTGAGTGTATCTGATCTCTTGACACTCTACCAAAAGTGTCATGTTGTTAAGGATATTACAGTACAGTATAGTTAATGGGTATTGATCTCCCCTGAATCTGTTTTGTAGTTTATGGGGTCTGTTCACTAGAGACGCATAATGTGCATTGTCGCATGTGTGTATGTGCTTATGTGTGTGTGTTTATTTTAAAGCGGGCTGTAATTTTCTCGTCAAATCAGATGGTCTTGTTTGGAGGGTGAGTAAAGCTATGAATACGGTGCAGTATCCATCATCTGTATTGTCGGGTTGGGTAGGTGTAGCACAAATCAATGTCACTGATGATGCATTGGATGTAGACAGAGAGCCTCTGAGTCCATGTCAGTCAGGTACAGGATATCGCTCAGGTTCACTTCGACCCTGCAACTATCACAGCAAACCGCGTCGAAGGTCCCGCCACCTTCCGCGTGTCCTCTCGGCCTTTGTTGTTGTTGTTGGGTGCACGAGGTGTCCTTTCCATTGCACGTCTCAGGAGATGGAGTGTGGGTCTGGTCAGCAGTGGACACAGTGCAGCCAGCACCGTTAGCACCAGCACCAGCACCACCGCCAGCAGCAGCGAGTGTGTGGTCGTCGGGACGGCCGTGCGAGTTCATATTGATCTGGAGGCGAGCAGCGGGACACTAACAGTACGCGGCAGGAGGAGGACTGGCACCCTCGGCCACGGCAGGCAGGCAGGCAGGGAAAGAGGAACTGTGCCAAGTGACGTCACACCTACACTAACCCACCCACTTTTTCATAATGACGTTTCCTTTACTTAATCCCTCAGTTTGAACTAGTGAGGCTTCACTCGTCTGTACACAACTAGAGGCACTTGTAGTACACTTGATATATAAATATTGCTACAATTAGTTATTTTCTACATACTGTATATACCCATAATATTTTCTGACATAATCAAGAGAAAGTGCAGAATGTACCGTAATCAAAATTTAATCATCATAAAGCCTAACCATTGCTATAAACAAGTAATGCTTCTCGTCCCTGAGTGCCACCCACATCCCTGCGTGTAATGGCATCTTAACACTGGCACCACAACGTTTCAGTGCACGTGGCTCACCTGCGTGACTGTGTGCGCTCCCTCACACAACCTACACATGTATGTACTCACGTTGAACATAACAATAGGTAAACAAACTAACCCACGAAATATGATGAGTTCCGTTTTTTTTTTTTTTTTTTTTTTTTTTTTTTTAAGAAATAATTAGTACAGATTAAAGAGAGAAGGAGACAGGAGTCCATGGACAACAAGCAAGAAGGAAAAGATGGACAGCTGAAGAGAGGAAAGGGATTACCTCGGGTCCAAATGGGCACATATATCCTTATAACAATATCCATATCTATATGCAGATAAAAAAAAAAACAACATACGAGGGATGAACTAAGGGAATAAAGTAAAGTAAAAAACGAAGACTGAACAATACAAGAAAAACCCTGTAATAAAATGTAATGAGTATCAATGTAAATATACTAACTCAGTAACAGGTGAATGTAACTTACCTTCCACTCGGTGAGGTGTATATGAGTCGCATCATGTTTGTTTAGTGACCAACTGTATGTAATTATCGTCAGACTCAATTGGATTGGTAAACGCCACTCAAACTTATCGAGTTATTATTTTTAATTTTATTGATAGTGTACTGAGTGTGACATAATCATTTCACGGTGTACTGTTCCACTCTTAAACCAATTTCTATTTCATCGTAAATTCGGTAATTTGGGAAAGTTCGCCAATTAAGGGGGTGCGGGAGTAGGGGACAGGATTGGGAGGGGTGCGGGAATAGGGGAACAGGCTTGGGGTTGGTAGAAAGCCCGTCCCCTATTCCCGCACTCCTCTAACCCCCCCCAAGCCTATCCCCCTACTCCCGCACCCCCAAAACCCCCCGCACCTACCTAAAACCCCCCCCCCCAAGCCTGTCCCCCTATTCCCGCACCCCCTTAAGGGAGTATTCGTATGTATAGTGTATCTGTAAAACTTCCGGCGAATCACACTAATAATTGTTTCCTCGATAACTGCATCTTTGTTTATTGGCCAACTGAAGCGTGGAATAGGCAACGACGATAATATTATGCCTCAAAGAAGGTCACAAACACTGTCACAATCCATAATTTCTAGCCCACCCATAGAATGATAGGAATGCTTCTTAGTTATGAGTAGTATTGTTGTACTGTCCTCACCACAGCACACCACACAACCTTAGACACACACACACACACACACACACACCAACGACGACTGAGACTGAGTGTATGGATAGGATCAGCAGAACCAGAAGAGAAGGAACTTAGAGACAGCTTCAGTCATAAGCAATATAATGCATTGAAGTGGATCGGTAGCATAAGACTGTCTTGTGTATTCTCGTTCGAAGCAGCAGTACTGTGTTGTTGGTTTGACCCTCATCGCCGGCTAAGATTTCGAACCGATGAAATAAGCCTACGGACCATTTAAGTAAGATTTGATTTGAGGATAAAGGAAGACGTATGTATGAATGACATTACAAAAAAAAAAAAAAAAAAAAAAAATAATAATAATAATAATAATAATAATAAAAATTAAAAACTATCGTTCCACCTTCTGCGCGATACAAAATGACACCATGACTGAAGGTTTATGATAACAGCCTTCTCACATTGGTATCCCTACGTATGTTTGTTGTGGCCACATCTGCTCGAATCAAGTGATCAGCACTCTGAATTGAAACAGTAGGAATTGAACTGCCCACAATAACACTGTGTTGGACAGCGAAAAAATGAGGCTATCACGCCAAGTGTTGTGTTCATTTCAACTCCTATTGAATCATGAAACACGCTAAGGCTCGGAAATGGTCAGTCACTCACGATGCGGACATCTGAGCGAATTTCACAGCCTGATACGCCTCATATGCCTCCACCGAGTCTAGGAGGTTACGTAAAACATAGATAAACTCGGTAATAGATCATGTCAAACTATCAGCCTAATGGTAAGGCAACGTAGGGCTTGGTTATATTTATTGCTTTTCCCATACATGAGTCACTTCCTAGCACTAAATGGAAAGACACACTCTCTCCCTCTAAGTTTCTTCTTTCCTTCTGTTAATAATATTGAAGTGATTTGTTTCCTGGCATACTTTGGAGGAATCAGTAACACTCCAATTTACCAAAAGGAGGTCCTCCCCTAAGAACTTCTACTCTATCATACTAAACAAGATAATGTTGTATAAGGAAGAAAAATATTTATAGTCACGATCAAAAGTCCAGATGAATGAAAGTGATATTATGCCATTGGTGTGAATTTTATGAACCAATATTACAGAAATCAACAGGTTTAGTTTGGCATCATTTTTCTCGAGGTAGGTTCCTTCAGAGGTGTTGTAAGACTATTGGGCGTTACTGTACAATCGAGCACCAAAATCTGTAGCCCAGGATCAACTAACACATGTCTGCTGATCCTGCTCTAGCCCACCTGAGTCGAAGCTCGAGATCTGGAGCAGACGGTTTCTGGACGACAGCCCACCCAAAGCCCACCCATTGGTTCGAAATGTGTGTCCATGGCCTTGTGATGGTTTGGGTGGGCTGTCGTCCAGAAACATCCTGCTTAAGATCTCAGGCTTCGACTCCGGTGGGCTAGAGATTGTGGTGCCCGACTGTACACTCACAATCCAAAATTTGTATCCAGGTCTTGTTGAAGTTTCGAATCATTTGACATACTAGTGAACCAATTACACGCTTATCCTGTTTCATATTTGCTTGAACTCGCTTAATACTCGATCAGGCTATTCGAAGCAAGCCTGGATACATATTTTGGATTGCGAGTGTACAATGTAACAGGAATATGGTGTTATATGTGTAGCGGTATCTAATAAGTTGACACAATGATTCAAGTATAACAACTCTGTGATGTAAGTGTGATAAGAACTAGTCAAGTGTAAATTTTATTGTTGTGATTCTTTTGATAATTAATACCCGAACTTAACCCACCTGGACCTCCTCAATTAAAGGCCCCCGAGATGTAGTAAGAAAATTGAAGGTTCGTGAGTCCTTCAAACATTGCCACGAGACACCACCAATTGGGAAGGAGCGTGTTTCGTGGCATAGTCAGGAGGAATCAAAAGTCTCCAATTCTCATACACGATCACAGGGCTCCATAAGTGTATCCAGTAGTCACAACAAATTAAATTAAGAGACATGTTTGGGTTGTAGGAAGCATAAGTACATGAATGGTTTTAAGGGGAGGTTCTCTTGTTGGTGAATTGGAAGGTCTCTGATTCCTCCAAACTATGCCTAGAAACAGACATCCCCATATGTAAAATTGAGGTTGTCTGTTTCCTGGTATAGCTTGGAGGAATCCGTAGCCCTCCACACAATTTACCGACAGAAAATTAAATCTCCCCTTAATCCAAAACACGTAAAATTTTCCATACAGTAAATTATTGAAGGATATAAACCATTGACATATAAGGCAAATCATACACGACAATTAAATATGACTAATATATAATATGTAGACTTTCATCTTATCAGCAATAAAAAAAATAAGAGCGTCATCATCTAAGCACTTGAGTGAGAGGATAATATAGGAGTTTGTGGCGTGTCTAGAGATAAGATGAGATAGTAGTGATAGTAGTGATGATGGTAGTGATAGTAGTGATGATGGTAGTGGTGGTGGTAGTGGTGTATGGAGTATCACAAGGTCTGTATTATCAGTATTAGTAGTGGACTGTACACAGCTAGGAGGTACCACCACCACCAGCAGCAGCAGCAGCAGTACTTGGTGTTATCAGGGTTTTTCAAAGGTGACGCAACAGTAATAACAATAATAACATCAACAAGAAAAATAATAACATCAACAAGGATACCAACAACAACACCACCACCACCAACTACAATAAAACAACAATAACAAGAATAACAACAGCAAGAAAAAGAAACAACAACAACAACAACAACAACCAATGAAGCTGGACAAGGTGTGACCAAGTAGTGTTTTAGATTTTTTTGTTTTGTTTTTTGTCCCTCGTGCCTCCTATTTAATGAAAGAGTTAGTAGGTATATGTAATGTGTTGGTAAATCTGGAACAACTAATTTCTCCAAGCAACAGGACACCTTGGATGGTTGTTAATCTGGTTCTATTCCCTGGCATGTATACTCTGGAGAAATCAATAAAGGGGAGATCTTATATTGCTAGTGAATAATTGGAAGGTCTGTGATTCCTCCAAACAATGCCATGAAACAGATGCCCCTATTAGTACCATGGAGGGCGTCTGTTTTCTGGCATAGTTTGGAGGAATCACATAACACCTTCCAATTATCCTTCCAAAGAATCTCCCCTTAATTAATACACCCTGTGATGTAGTCAGAAATTTGGAGGTTAGGGAGTCCTTCAAATATTGCCACGAAACCCCAGCTAAATGGACTGAGTTTGTTTCGTGGCATTGTCAGGAGGAATCAGAAGCCTCCAATTTTCATACACGATCACAGGGTCCTTAAGGCACTCTAATGCATGTGTACCAAATTAAAGACTCATTTACTTTACCATCAGAAGGAGTAACTATAACTGAGTATAGTACAGTAGCCTACATTTAGACATAGAAATTGGTGATACAGTCTATACAGGTGGAAGATGTTTGTCTCTCTTCAGTAACAAGTTATTATTATTTATGTCTGGTATTTGCTTATCTTCTCCATCACACATCATACTTTCTGTCCCATGGTATACAGGCCTATTGTTGGTGGCAAAGAAATTTCATATTGTGAGGAGCCGAGCATATCACACCTCAATTGTACACTCGCGGTCAGAAATTGAGTCCTGCTGATTTCTAGACAAGATGCACCAATTCCTGTGTTCACCTACTGTACACTCGCCATCCAAAATTTGTATCCAGGTCTTGCTGAAATTTCGAATCATTTGACATACTAGTCAACCAATGACAGCACTTATCCTGTTTCATATTTGCTTGAGCTCACTTGATACTCGATCAGGCTATTCGAAGCAAGCTTGGACACATATTTTGGATTACGAGTGTACAGTCGGCAAAAAAAAAAAAAAAAAAAAAAAAAAAAAAAAAAAAATTGGAACCATGGACCCTTACATTGAAATAATATAAAATGATGCATAGGGGAGTTCCAATACATATTTTGCCGACTGTACATCCAAGGCATTATTATATAGCATCGGGGAAAATAACTATAATCGATTTGGTGGCATTGGTAATAACTTTGCCTGTACTTCTATAGTATAACATGATGAGTGGGATTATATTGTCCTTTGTCGGCTGTAGGTAAGTTCCTTCGGGTTGAACCAAAGGCGTTAGAAAGAGAGAGAAAGAGACATAATTATAACCAATTCATGGGTTAATTGGTGTTTATTATTGATAGATATGTAAGATATAATTAATATATGGTGTTTCATGGATCACTGGAACCATCTAAACCAACAGGCCCTGGGTAGTTCAGGGGAGAGGGATGAGAGAAGTCCTTCCTTCCTTACCAGTGACAGTGGTGTTGGTGTCCCGTCCTCCAGTAGACCTGTCTCCCGTGCCACCTCCCTCACACACCTCAACCACGCCGCCTCTTTCAGCCGCAACTCATCCGAGAGTGAGGACGAGCCACATTTCTCACAACCAACAACAACACATGGTGAACTATTGTCTCAGATCTTAATTATGGCTCTATTATACTGATACGTATTTCCTCCGTTTTCCGTCCATCATCTTCCGATCTAGAGCTACATTTGCCTCGTTTTGCTTCCTCGTTATCCCTGACACCTCACACAACGGGTTGGAGGACGTAGGAAGCCTTAGACTGGCCACAGGACGAAGGAAAATAGCCTCTTGTAACACCAGCTTTAGTCCTTCATTTGACGTGATGTCGTCGAATATAAATATATCTTTTCTCCTCCCTCATCCCCACTCATATACCTTTCAGTATAACCCATAGAAGTATTTGCTATAACTACAACAAACTCATATATAATTAATTATTATTCTAGTCAGATTGTTGTATAATCAAAGTTTAAGGACTCTTATATCAAGAATATTCTATATACCTCACTTTACCTATATTTTGTTTTGGAGGAGGTGGAGGTGGAGGTGGAGGTGGAGCTACATCATGCCCTAAGGACTCTCAGCATCTAGGCAAGGAACTTCTCAACACAGTAGTGGCTCTTCCCATCGAGGCAGTCTTCAATTTCCTCTTCACTCACGATCAGTTCATGGTTGACGTCTACTCCATCAAGAAAACATATGGTCAGCAACATGAACACTTGTTATGGTCACTGTTCACATTAAGGGAGAAGAACAGTGTTGGCAAATCTGGAGCAACTAAATCCTCCAAACTATTCCAAGCAACAGAATACCATTATTTTTGTTCATCTGGTCCTGTTTCCTGGCATACTTTGGAGGAATCAAGACACTCCAATGTAACAAAAGTGAATCACCCCCCTTAAGGACCCTGTGATCGTGTATGAAAATTGAAGGCTTCTGATTCCTCCTGACCATGCCTCGAAACAAGCTCCTGCCATGTAGGTGTCTGTGTTTCGTGGCAATATTTGAAGGACTCATTTATCTCCAAAATTCTGACTACCTCACAGGGTCCCTTAATTAACGTAATGATTAGCAAAGCTGTACTTAAATCTGTACAGTTAATGCCATAATATTACACGTATTTAAAAAGAATTATGTTGTTTGTGTTATTTAGTGATAATGGTATATTCGTTTCAAGCTCCACAGAGAGTTTCCATAAAGCCCATATCTATTTTTATAAAGAGTATGGAAATATTGTAGAATTTTATAATAGCCTATATAGAGATGATTAATTAATGAATATTTGAAAATTGGTTCAACATAACGCCCTTCTATATCCCTACGCAGCAGAGAGAGAGAGAGAGAGAGAGAGAGAGAGAGAGAGAGAGAGAGAGAGAGAGAGAGAGAGAGAGAGAGATATGTACAAACTGATATATGATTCGAGAATATCATTTGTATAGAGAGAGAGAGAGAGAGAGAGAGAGAGAGAGAGAGAGAGAGAGAGAGAGAGAGCTATGTACAAACTGATATATAATTTGAGAGTATCATTTGTATACAGATGTGGTTCCTAGTGTTTGGGAGGAGCAGGAGGATGGAGCCAAGAGTCGTGTTGTCACCTACACCATGGGTCTCCCACCATCAAACTTGGGACCCAAAGTCTCATATATCAACGAAAAACAGGTCAGATAAAAACAATTACTAACACCAAACACAGGGGATTAATAAATGTCCTGCATAGCAATGAAATGTAAAGTGTTTGGAGATAAGTATAAACAGTGCATAGGACGTATAATTATATCTTTATTTAATTCGTTCTCTCTCAAACTGTACAGACCATTCAGCCAGAGACCCATCCAGGAGACATGTATGTGGTGGAGCTTGAGGCCAACAATAATGGAATCCCTTATGCTGATTCCTTCTATGTGTTCAGCCACTACTGCATCACCAGGGAGGAGGACAACAGGACCCGTCTTACTGTCTGGGTTCAGGTCAAGTACAAAAAGACCGTCTGGGGGTTTATGAAAGGTCAATATCAAAGACTTAATAATAATGAATACAACATTACTATGTACTACTACTACTATGTACTATTACTACTCCCACTACTACTACTGCTACTATATAATAATAATAATAATAATAATAATAATAATAATAATAATAATAATACAGTAGGCATGAAAAAGGCACAAAAAAAGTTATTGACTTTATACTTTAATCGTTGGAGGTGTAAGAGTGTGATTTAAATATTTTATACTTGATTGTTGGATTGCAGGTGTAATTGAGAAAGGTACATACAATGGAGTAGAAGCATTGTTGGCAGAAATAGCAGTGCAACTCACAGCTCAGGCAGACAGAATAGCCAATCCCAAATCAACCATTAGACGCAGACGGAGAACAAACGCTGACAAGACCAGGAACACCAGACATACTCCTTCAGCTCCTCACTCACGTAGGTGTACAGTTGCAGACACATGAAACAGATACATTTGAAACGGAGGTCCCTCAGAGAGCATAAGGAAGGACTATATAGCCTCTATAAACCAACCACGTCATGTCTCCTTCCTTTATAATTATGCTTGATGAGGGACATTGTCTCCCTTGGTCCGGTTACATATGTCCACAATTGTACAGGAAATGGCCGAAGGAAATGAAGCAAACATTGTAGGTAGTTTATACTTGTGACAAACCTTCAAGTAACATAAGCCACTGAGATACTACTGTATATTTCTTTACTCTGTTCACAGAAAGTAACAATGAGAACACAAGTCTTGTGAGTTGGTTCGCAGTGCTGGTGTTGACATTGGTGGCAGTGTTGGTCGCTGCCAATGTGGTTCTCTACAAAAGACTGTCCATTCTGGAGTATAATTCTGCCCCATCCTTCACCCAAACCAATCCATCAGCCACGAGGTATGAAATAAAGACACTGGTGATTAAAGTATAATATTATTATAAAACAATCGATAGTTTACTTTTGAATATGTAATACGTTGTTAGTTGGAGGAGAGGGAGTACTAAGTAAATACCCTGCACAAACTGGCTTGCGCAGTGAAGTATGTGCGTGTGTAGGGGTTAGTTTATGGCCCATACAGCTCCACAAACTACCCCCACACACGCACAAACTGCACTGTGTAAGTCAGTTTGTGCAGTGTGTTTGCTCAGGGCCGCTAAGAGTGTATGGTGGTCGTTGGAGTAATATCGTGCATGAGTCCGGTTTTTCTGAAGGTGTGTTGTGATTCCTCCACACAGAGTGAACGTGGCGGGGTCGTGGGAGACTGTAGCCAGGATCCTACAGCGTCAGGAGGATCTACACAGGTACCAACTTGACCAGTGGAAGGAACAGCTGGAACGAGCCTCTCAAACCCTCGCTCAGGTCAGTTCATATCAGACTGTACATTGCATGTATTCCTTGGCCATGGTACATTGGTTACAGTCTCTTGAGAGTGCTTTCTTGAAATGTCGTTTTGTGTTGAAATATTATTATCAATATCGGCAATAGCTAAACTCATTTTCCCTTCAAGTCGTGGATGGACCTCAAGGCCAGGGTTGGAAAAATAATATCAGAAATAAACACAGAGAGAGATATAGTGTCCAGTGGAAGGCGTCACATTCACATTCACTCGCCCTTTCAAGACCATGAAGTTAATTCTCATCTCCCCACCCCCACTTTACTTCTTGCATTCACAACGAACCCACTTCATTTAGCCTTTAATGTATAACCTTTAATTCAGTACTCTACATGATCTCCTTTTCGTCCCCGTCCATGTGTGTGTGTGTGTGTGTGTGTGTACAGGTGGAGGGCTGGTTACAAGATATCCTTATCACCATCCCACAACAAGAGAAGAACCTCCGTGAAGCCCTGGAACACCAAAGCAGACAAATCTACCACCAAGTCTGGCCTCATAACTCACCTCTGGACTCACACACCTGGCCTCATAACTCACCTCTGGACTCACATTCCACCAAACCCAGGCAGCAGCAACAACAACAACAACAAACACAAGACCAACAACACGACACATTCACACCAGAAGACAAGACTCACCTTCCTACCGAGTCGTGAGGAAAAAGTATTGTTTGCCTTCACTCCCCGGACCGTCTTGGGTTTACTGATAATGTACCAAGTAATTATTGTATAATATATATATTTACAAAGTTTTCAGTTCGACGAATAACACGTCGGCTCTCAGTTAGAAAATGGGATCACAATATTTTTTTAGTCCCACGAATGATGTAAAATAAGAAAGACTTACGTAAACTGTAATGTGAACTACAACGAGTTCAATAATACAATACACAACAATGTAACGTGTTTTTCTATTCACACACTCACCAGGACAGAGCACTGAGGAACACCACTATCTATTGTCTTTAAAGGAAAAACACTGACCGTCTACAAGAATAACTACGAGTATACTGTATTGTAGAGTGGTCATAAAGACATTCAGAGATAAAGATGTGGAGGGAAGAAGGGAAACTGAATGGGGGTTATAATTGGAGATTAAAGCTATATATGTGTCAGACTCTATCCAATGCTACTGATATGCCTCTAGAAATATTTAACACTATCTGCCTTTTTCACTTGCTTGTTAATCGCTTTTGTAATATAGTGCCATAAGGATCACGTTGCTTGTCACTCTGGTGTTGTTATTATCCCCCACTACTCCTCGGGGTCTAGGGTACACGTCCACCGGAATTCTTGACCCCATTCGTGTATCCACAGATTTGCAACTGGAAGTAAAAAGTAATATTGTCAGTGTCTACTTTTTATTTTATAGTCTATGTTTCTATTGCCAAACGACCCAATGCCTCGTGGGGTGTAAATAAAAATACTGAGCATGTGAGGAATTGGTTGTCAATAAGTTAAAATATGAATATTGTTGGTGAGAGGGCCGCTATAATGTGAAATTAGAGGACTACTGATTCCTCCAAACTAAGCCAGGAAACAGAATTCCTCCGTATGAAACAATAAAGGGGATGCGTTTTACAGCATAGTTTGGAGGACCACGTAGCCTCCAATTTGCCACAAAAGGTTACTTCCCTTTTTTAATCGGCCGAGTAACCAGTTGTGGGCGAATTGGAAACGTAACCCTCCAAACTCCCCCATAAAACACATCCCTTCTATTGTCTCATACGGAGGGATTCTGTTTCCTGGCCTAGTTTGGAGGAATCTGTTACCTCCTCATTCCCACAGCAGGTTCCTTCCCTTAAAGATCCAGTGATCGTATATGAAAATTGGAGGCTTCTGATTGCTCCTGACCAGGCCACGAAACAAGCTCCTTTAATATAGGTGCAGGTGTTTCGTGGCAATATTTGAAGGACTCGCTAAGCTCCAATTTTTTAACTATATCACAGGGTCCCTTAAGTCCCAAGAGAAATGGTGAGAAACTCTAGTTGTTGTTCTCTGAAATATTGGTTTATAATGTGCACCCTCACGGTTTACTTATAGTAAGTCACCTGAGGCATGGGGACTTTCGACCGTGTCTGTACAGCAGGCGGCAAAAGTCCTGTCGCCAAATCTGCCAAGTCATAAAGTAAGTTTGGAACTATAAGCTTCACAGGCTCCTTAACTAAAACAATAAGAGAAGGTTATTAGTTTGTCCCCTTGATATTGTAATTTCTGTATTATGTTGAATGTGTTGGTTCAATTATTATCCTTTATGTTATCCTCCAAGAAGCGCTGAGGGAGGTGACACCACTTTTGCCACCGACTAACTGTACAATGAATACGTGTGTACACATGTACTGTACTCACTCCACTTCTCGCCAAGTAGGACGGGACAGGCAGCATGGACGGTTCTATAGTCTCCTTTGCCGCTACGCTTAAGATTGAACCAGAAGAGTGCCGACCCTGCTCTGGCTGGAACACCAATACCCAGCATCGGGAACACTGTAGACCCTCCTGCCTCAACGTCGTTCAGCTGACGAGCCACATGGTAACATAGAAATAATTAGATGTGATTATTTTACTCGGGATATAAAGGGCGATAGTAGTATGAAGGGAGGATTCTCTTGTTGGTAAACTGGAAGGCTACTGATTCCTCCTAACTATACCAGACAACAGACGTCCTCAATGGTACTAATAGGGGATCTGTTTCGTGGCAGTGTTTGGAAGAATCAGACACCTTCCAATTCAATAACAAAAGAATCTCCCCTTAAGGACGAAGTACAGTGTTGGTAAATCTGGAGTAACTGATTCCTCCAAATTATTCCAAGTAGCAGTCCATTATTATTTTTGTTCATCTAATCCTGTTTCCTGGCATACTTTGGAGGAATCAAGGGGCCCTAATGTACCAAAAGTGTGTTACCCCCTTAAACTTTATCTACGACGAAAACATTGTTCGTTGCTCAGTTCCCATTATTTTACAATGCGAATATAACGACGAAAATTGTTTACGTCGAAGATAAAGTTTAAGGGGGTAATTAACTTTTGATACATTGGAGTGCTGTGATTCCTCCAAAGTATGCCCGGAAACAGGACCATATGAACAAAAATAATAGTGTTCTGTTGCTTGGAATATTTTAGAGGATTCAGTTGCTCCAGAATTACCAACACTGTACTTCCTCCTTAATATTACCAGCCAAGATAACACACGTATATATACTGCAGTAGAAACCTCGATATACAATGAATAAATATACTTGTGTTCACTATATCTTCATTTTACACTCAGTCCCTCATTGAAGACCATCAAATGTTTTCCCAGACTTCTGTTATTCATTTCAATATAGACTATATAATAAATTTTCTGAGCCTGTGTTTAAGGGGAGATTATCGTGTTGGTGAATTGGAAAGTCTCTGATTCTTCCTAACTATGCCAGGAAACAGATACCTTAATGTTACTAATAGGGAATCTGTTTCTTGGCATAGTTTAGAGGAATCACAGACTTTCCAATTATTCACCAACAAGATAATTAATCTCCCCTTGAAGGATATCGAATAGGTTAGAATAGGTTTAGTAAGGTTTGTGTAAGTACAAGTTATTTCCCCTACAAACCACAATTTCCTCTACAATTATAGTACAGTACAATATAAATCCTCATTATTGCCAACTCACATAAAAGAGCATAGTTGCCAGACGGTCTCCTTGGTGGGGGTCCTTATCCAGTGATTTCTGTGTAGTATCAAAAAATAAAAAATAAAATAGCGTGTTTTTATAATTATATACCTTGGATAGATATGCTATAACTACATATATGATATAATTATTGTATAACATGCACGTGTTGCTTATATGTAATGATCACACATTGAAAAACAGAAAAAGTTTCCCATCGACTTACCGGATAAAAAAAAAATAAAATAAAATCAGGATATAAACAAATAATATATATAATCTCTCACGTTTCGGAGATAATAATAAAAAAACAAAAACAAAGTCAATATATAAACAATGCAGTCAAATTAAAATCTCTTACGTTCTGAAGATCACGTTATGAAGATAATGATAAAAAATAAAAACAAAAACAGAGTCAGGATATAAACAATGCAGTCAAAATAAAATCCCTTACGTTCTGAAGATCAAAGAAGTCGACGTGAGCATCATAGTGTCCTCCTATACCGTAGTTGAGTACATGTAAGTCCTCAGAAGTGTATGTTGTCAGTCCAGTCATGTCCTCGATTCGGGCCAACACCTTGTCCACCGTGATGTCATCCCCGCGCCTCACCCACGCCCTGTTTGTGTGTTTGGTAGACATTCGGTGTTTTGGACTACTTTCTTCGACATGAATTTTGAGGTATATTTTCGGATTCAGCATCAAAATCTACATCAAATACAATAAAAATATCTGAGAAGTAATGAAGAAAAAATATTGGCCCCCCCCCAAAAAATTGATGATCTGGTTTTGACTGTTGTACCAATATATATACTTTGTAAAGATCATATAGCCCTCATGGACCCCGTGATGTAGTCAGATAATTGGAAGTTAGTGAATCCTTCAAACATTGCCACGAAACACCACTTATACTGAAGAGGCTTAATTGTTTCGTGGCATGGTCAGGAGGAATCAGAAGCCACCAAGTCTCATACACGATCACTGGGTCCTTATCTTGTTAGACTTGATCATCAATTTAATTCAATGCCGACGGGGAGACGTATAGATGAGGGGCCACATTTACCAGGTAATAAATAAATGAATAAAACTGTATTCACACTACAAGGCGTATGAACAGACGGTCTCAGGAATTCGTATACAAACATTGGTTAAAAAGGGGTCTTTATTCTTCACATATTGTAGGGATTGTTCTGCTGACTGATTCAAGTATTAGCCAAATAACATTACTAGAGAAGTTTGGTATTTGGAAATTAATGAACTTAATTTTCTAGTTGTTATGAGCCCTTGTTGTCACAGTGCATGGTTTATTCGAATTTCTGAGGCCAACTGTACTTACGTCTTGCCAACTCGAGCCAAGGACTTGCGAATCTCATGTGTTGTGAAGGAGTGTATCATTGTAGTGGCCAGACGAGGAGTGGAGATGTGTTTCACCATAGCCATCTCTGTGTGTGTCAGTACGTCATGATACACGATGATGATGGGGTCAGACCACACCAACTCTACCTTGAAGGGCATCAGTTGGTGGTAACCCGATACGCCGAACACATATCCACACTTGAGACCGAAGAAGGCTTCTGGAGGCTGCGAGTGGAGGACATTATTAAGAAATTGTTAAGAAACGAGGCTGGAAAACAATAAATAAAAAACTATACCAACCAAATCTAAGGAAAAATGTTAAGGGGAGATTCTCTTGTTCGTGAATTGGAAGGTCTCTGATTCCTCCAAACTATGCCACAATACAGATCCCCTATTAGTGTACCATTGAGGGCGTCTGTTTCCTGGCATAGTTTGGAGAAATCAGTAGCCCTCCAATTTACCAACAGGAAGATCTCCCCTTAAGAAGCTATGCTAACCAAATGACCAAGAAACCATTAAATAGCACGGAAATAAGTTAAGCTATATTAACCAAAATAAAGAACAGGGAAAATTAAAAAGGTATGAAAACCAAATAAACAGGAAAATTATGAAAAATTAGTCTTATTGGTCTTGATTGTATGTAGAGTACTAACCAGGATGTCCTCCCCACGACACAGACGACGGTAGAGTTCATCGACTTGCTTCACCTGGTCGACGCCGTCCTGACCCTCATAAATCTGTTGTTGGAAGGACGTTGGAAGCCCCAACCCCGAGAACTTGCTGTGCACTGCGTCGTCAGAATCACGTGCCATCTTTGTTACCAGGTTTCGCTGTAATGGAAGGCAGGGGTTATTCTCAGAGTATATATAATTATTGTGTTCCATCTTCCTTGTGACAGTATAAGCGTTTGATTAAGGGGGTATACATAGTAGTACAGTGTTGGTTTATCTGGAGCAACTAATTCTTTCAAACTATTCCAAACAACAGGCTACCTTTATTTTTGTTAATCTATAGTCCTGTTTCGTGGCATACTTTGGAGGATTCAAGGCGCTCCAATTATATTATTTCTACTTGGGATCTACTTAGGACTAACCATCATGGAACGCGTTGCCTGCTGACGTGTGATGGCGTCAATCTTGTCCAGTTCCTCCTGAGTGAGTGGTTGACGGGCGTGTAATAACTCCAGTCCCTTCTTGTACCACATTTCACTCAACTCAAACTCCAGATTGTTGAAACTCTGCTGGGCCAGGCGGAAACAGTCACTCGCTGCAACAATGGGTCACATATTATAATTATATATCACTATAGTTGTCAATTAATTTAGGGGAGATTCTCTTGTTGGTGAATTGGAAGGCCTCTGTTGATTCCTCCTATTAAACTATGCCACGAGACTGCATGATCCACTATTAGTAGCATTGAGGGCGTCTGTTTGGTGGCATAGTACATTTGGAGGAATCAAAGACCTTCCAATTTACCAACAAAAGAATCTCCCCTTAAGGGATGAGATGGTGTAGAGTCTGTAGACAAAATATTGTGTGTCGTACAAGGTTAGGATATCGTCTCTCTCTCTCTCTCTCTCTCTCTCTCTCTCTCTCTCTCTCTCTCTCTCTACGCAAACGCTACTCTCACATCATATATCCATTTGCACATAGCTCACTGTCTCTCTCTCGCTCTCTCTGTACACAAATGCTACTCTCACATCATATATTCATTTCCACATAGCTCTCTCTCTCTCTCTCTCTCTCTCTCTCTCTCTCTCTCTCTCTCTCTCTCTCTCTCTCTCTCTCTCTCTCTCTCTCTCTCTCTCTCTCTCTCTCTCTCTCTCTCTCTCTCTCTCTCTCTCTGTATACAAACGCTACTCTCACATCATATATCAGTGAGGAACTATGGTACACAATATACTGTAGTTCCCTCAGTCAGCCAAAATATAACTAAAAGGTAACCTATGATTTGAACGACTAAACAACAGAAGGTATAGATGGAGAATTGTGTTTATAATTATAGTAGTTCAAAGCACAGAGAAATTACCGGTATAGTCATAACTGTGGCTGACTGCATGAGGGAATGAAAAACGTTTGTGGACCTGATAGGACATGGACGGCCTTCCTTCCCATGATGTCCCCCTCCACCAGATCGTCTATGGTGAGGTTGTAGGTGTCTTGTAGCTTGACCAAGGCGTATGCTGCACCGTTCACATCAGCTTCAACGGGAACATCAGTACTCTCACGCAGCAGGGTCAGGTTGGAACGCACATCTGCTGAACAAAGATGGGGTTGATACATATATATTATAGGTATGATGAACAAAGATGGGGTTGATACATATATATATTATAGGTATGATGAACAAAGATGGGGTTGATACATATATATTATAGGTATGATGAACAAAGATGGGGTTGATGCATAGATATGTTAAGCAAAGATGAGTTTGATGAGTAGATATGTTGACTAAAGGTGAGGTCAATGTATTGGTATGTCGAGCAATGGTGAGGTGGTGTACAAGTATGATGGGCAAAAGTGAGGTTGGTGTACAGATATGGTGATAAGTTAAGGTTAGCGTACAAGTATGTTAGGCAAAAGTGAGGTTGTGTGAGTGGGTTTATGATAAGGTGTTGTGTTTAAGGGGGTATATAATTCACTTGTGTTACATTGGAGTGCCATGATTCCTCCAAAGTATGCCAGGAAACAGGACCAAATGAACAAAAATGATGGTGTTCTGTTGCTTGGAATAATTTGGAGGAATTGAATGCTCTAGATTTACCAACACTGCACTTCCACCCAAATAATTATGTGGCTGGTGGGTGGTGCATGGGTGAGTTGCTATGAGAAAGCTTTGTGTTTGACGTTTTCTGGTTTGGGCTGACCTAATGTGGGCGTGTGGTGAAGGGCGTCCAGGACAGTGTTATACTCCTGAGTGAGGCGACGAAGGAACAGATAACTATTGATGGGGTTGTTGACGTAATCCGCCTCCCCTTCCTCCCAGCTCTCCACGTATCTGCAGAAGAAAACCCGATTCCAATGTACTGATTCTGTTATAGTCTGGTGAGGTCTATATGGATTATGGAAACGAGTATATGGGTTGTGAAAGGAAGTATGTATATATCATCCACTTCACAATTAGGATAATTAAGATATAGCACAACAAATCATATGCGTAAAATAATAATAATAATAATAATAATAATAATAATAATAATAATAATAATAATAATAATAACAATATTAATAACAATAATAATACGAAGAAGAAGAAGAAAAAGTAGAAGGAATAATAATAATAATAATACCGTACTGAAAGAGCTGTATTGTTTGTTTTAGATTATAGTCATTATACCGTCAGTCAGTAAGGTAATGTCAGTCAGTAAGGTAATGTCAGGTTATGTCAGTCAGTCAGTCAGGTTATGTCAGTCAGTCAGTCAGTCAGTCAGGTAATGTCAGTCAGTCAGTCAGTCATGTAATGTCAGTCAGTCAGTCAGTCAGTCAGTCAGGTAATGTCAGTCAGTCAGGTAATGTCAGTCAGTCAGTCAGGTAATATCAGTCAGTCAGTCAGTCAGGTAATGTTAGTCAATCAGTCAGTCAGGTAATATCAGTCAGTCAATCAGTCAAGTAATGTCAGTCAGTCAGTCAATCAGTCAGTCAGGTAATATCAGTCAGTCAGTCAGTCAGGTAATATCAGTCAGTCAGTCAGGTAATATCAGTCAATCAGTCAGTCAGATAATATCAGTCAGTCAGTCAATCAGTCAGTCAGGTAATATCAGTCAATCAGTCAGTCAGTCAGTCAGTTCCAAGGTAGGTATAATATCCGATATGCCAGAATCCAAACCCATGTAAGGTTCCGGTCATTAAGGCTTATTATTACGACACGGTCAATGAGTCTTACGGTATACATCAGACAGTAACCCGGGGATTTCAAGGAACTGTACTATACGATATTTATTTATTTTTTTTGGTACAGGGATTTTGAGGTAAGGTGCACCGAAATTTTAGGTATCGGGGAATTTTAGGTACATGCAGGGATTTTGAGGTAAGGTGTACGGAAAGTTTAGGTATCGGGGAATTTTAGGTACAGGGATTTTGAGGTAAGGTGCAGGGAAAGTTTAGGTATCGGGGAATTTTAGGTACAGGGATTTTGAGGTAAGGTGCACGGAAATTTTAGGTATCGGGGAATTTTAGGTATTGTCTACTAGGAAAGTTTAGGTACCGTACTGGGATTTCGAGGTTACTAAAAGGTGCAGGGAAATTTTAGGTATCAGGGATTTTTAGGTATTTTAGGTACAGGGATTTTGAGGTAATCTGCAGGGACATTTTAGGTATTGTACTGTGACATTTTAGGTACAGAGAATGATGAACTAATGTCTATAACGTAATTGCAAGGGTGTATAGGAAAGTGTATAAGTGAAAGCAGCTGGAGTCATTCTCTGTACAGCGGGCATCAACCTTACCATATTTTTCCTTCGTCTTCCGGTGCAAGAATTAAAATGCCTTCCTCTGACCTCCAGCTTGTTGTCAGCCCACAGATAGAGGACAAAGAACGGAGAGATGGAGCAAAGCAAAGCAAAGCAAAGCAAAGCGTGTCTGTGCAATACTCGTAAACTTTATTTTATTTGATTAAGGGACCCTGTGATGCAGTAAAAAAATTGGAGGTATATGAGTCCTTTAAATATTGCTGCGAAACACCATGCACCTCACCTATAGGGAAGGAGCTTGTTTCGTGGCATAGTCTGAAGCAATCAGAAACCTCCAATTCCCATACACAATGACACAGGGTCCTTAATGTGACGAAAATGCACCGATTCCCCTCCAACTCCAAGTACATGTTTCGCGTTTACGCATATGCTTATAATTATTGTGCAGATGAGTATTAAGTTGTGTTGATAATTCGATGTCATTTGTCGTGGATTTCATTACATTTATCGATAAAGCCAAGAAATATAAACAAAGGAGTAGATATATGGATTTTATTGATTTGTGTGTGTGTGTGTGTGTGTGTTTGTAGCTGTTGTTGTTAATGTTCTGGGACAGAATGGCCTCCTGCCCCACAAACCCCCTGTACGCTCTGGCCGTAGTGAAAAAAACAAAATAAATGAGGGGCTGGCCCTAAATTCCTGGGCTGCAAAAGCACATCTCAGGGAAATGGGACCAGAGCTTACTGGACCAGGGAGTCTGGGGGCCTCCGACTGCCAGGGAGATTGGAGGGAAGGTCTTTGATCCCACAGCCAGTGCTGTGGGCCCAAGTCCACGTTACTACAAGAGCTACAAGTGGGGCCGCACCTTCCATGAGACCAGCCCTGAAGGGACCATAAGGGGGAGGGAGTTTTAACTGCTGCATGCAAAGGGATAATGCACCCCCGTGTGCTGGCGGTCCACACAGCAGTGAAAAAAGGCCTCCAGTTGTAGTACACCTCACGTGGATTTTTAATCCATGTGGGCAGATCTCGTTAAATCTACTAGAAAGTGACCAGATCCTACAACAATCTTTATTCTAGCCCTGTGGGGGATGGCTAGTATTCACAGAGAGTAATGTCAGCCCCCCTGGGCAGTGTGTCATTTGTTGTGGGTTGCATGAGATTTATCGATAAAGCCAAGAAATATGAACGAAAGAGCAGGTATATATTCGCCAGGTTAAATAACAGGATCAGGATATACAGTATATATGACACCAACGTAACATCTAACACCACTGCATGTAACCAACACACACACACACACACACACACACACACACATGACCTTACCCTCTAATTGAGATTACGGTATGTGATGTGTGCCCAGACTAAAAATCTTACAAGCGGGTCACCTCTACACCCTAATATGAATATCAGTAGGGTCAATGATCTATGTTATAACTCTCAGTGTGAGTTCGTTTGTTTAGTGAAATAATTAACCTATACTTTCTGCTCAAACGATCGAGTGTGTTGATGTACAGTTGTGATAATCAACCCTTTAGACAATGGTCCATGATTTTTAAAGTTTTATTTTGACTAACACCAATATTTTGTTTCTGGTGGAAAAAAAACAAGACTGATATTCAAAGGTGCATTAATATATATATATATATCACAGTTTCTTACACCTATGTAGAAAATTATGTATTCATGCATATGGAGAGAGACACGTTACACACATATACGTACATATAGGTAGAGTTTTTGTACACCGTTTTATCATTATATTTCAATTATTTTTATATAGATAGTTTTTAATCTCAAATCCTATCAAAGAGAGAGAGAGAGAGAGAGAGAGAGAGAGAGAGAGAGAGAGAGAGAGAGAGAGAGAGAGAGAGAGAGGTGGGGAGGAGATCGAGTAGTAGTAGTAGTAGTAGTAGTATAAGTGTAGTAGTAGTAGTGGAGTATATAGTTAGTGTCGAGAGAGGATAACGGGTGAATGTGTTGAGGCGGCCATGTGCATCCAAGTCACAGCACCTACCATACCTAGTGTAACCAACCAGTCACGTCGCCTTCTACTGTACATGTTGCTAGTGAATTGAAAGTTAATACTGAAGCCTCGATCCAGACTACAGCACTTGTCTTGAGAAAAACCCCACTTCGTTCATTACACAGCATCAAAACTGAGTCACAGAAGCAGGTTAATTTATTCTTGGAGAACCATATAAATTTAATAGGAGGAGTAAATATAGCGATGATATAAACAGCACATTATTATATTCCAAACGTTTCGACATTCCAGTGTGTCATCATCATCAGTGTAGGAACGTTGGTATACGCTATTTGCATGTAGACTTTTATCTAGAAATTAATTGATGTGTATAATAATTATCAGCGCTGGTTCTACTCGATCCTACTGAGTCTGTTTCGTGGTGTGTCTTGAGACCAAACTGTGCCTTATGTTCATTCTTGTGTCTTCTGCATGGCTTCTTAAAGTTGCAGTGAATTGTATAGGACACTCAGAAAATTCCAATAACACGGAGAACGAAGGAGAGATGTACAAAAATACAAATATAATAGTTCCTGGACTGCCCTAGATAGCCATGATGCAATGCTCGAGTACCGTTGTTCCTACTTACGATTCAGTGTAGTGCAATTGCCTCCACTCCAGCTGTCCCCAGATAGCATTACCAATTGAATGTTCTCTTCCTGTAAGGTTTTTAATCGGAAGGGGGAAGCTGTGAAATACCTTTATTACACAAGTAGAAACTCAGAATAAAGACTTTCTTGGCCTCGCTGACTGTAGGTACTGGTGACATGGAAAGGGAAGCAATCAAGCAACATCATAACTATATTATAACAGTATGTGGCTGCAGAGAAAGAAATAGCCAGTGTATCCTAGCTACTTTCTGCAGAGAAGTACTCGTCAGTGCAACTATATTAATTTTATCTCTACATCTACTGGACCCGTGTTGTACCTTAAGTTTAATTAAGATTGGCAGCTAAGTTAATATATATAATTACCAGCGACTGTTCTATATTGCTAGTCCCGCGTACTTCAAAGGGGGAATTGCCTACAAAGATATGGGTAATACTTTAATTTTAAAAATTTTGGCTGGCGCCCCTCCAAACCCAAGCCCTTGGCTTAATTAGAACCTTCATTATATTTCAAGAAAATGGACAAATAATAGGGTATAATTTAATTCAGGTCAATAATGCAAACTAGTACTGGGCCAATAATGGTAATACAAAAACTAGTACTGGGCCATATAGGTTAACTTGAACTAGAAAATATACAAGTAAAAGGATACAAAAATAAAAGTAATAACAACTTACGTACCGCTTAATGGCTTCTAGTCTGTTCTCCTCCTTGGTGATGTAATCCTGCAGTATGTCAATAACAACATGTTCTGTCTGTACCAATTGTGCCACCGTCACTGCTGAGGTGTGTACATCCCCAAGTCCCAGAGTCAAGTCACTTGTCATCAACATTACCACCACAACAACACCAACAAACAAGTAACACTGCCTGGCACGGAAATTCATCGTTGTTGTATGTTATTTACTGTTTTTATTAATGTTGTTGCTTACAAGGCAAATTATTTGCTATTTTAGATTAATCTAACTTGACCGTGGATGTATGCTTTGCAATGGCTGGAGACAGTTGTGAGTGATTGAACCTGCATGAAGCGACTACACTGTATATGTCACGTGGGCTCGTGGCCAGGAGCGGAGAGAGAATGAGCAAAGAGCCCAGTGGGGAAGAGGAGCCGAGGAGGAGGGATGGTAGGAGGGAGACAGTGAGAGATTGCCATGCGGTTACTTACAGTTACCATGGGAATTGACCACATTACCGGAAACAGGGAGGAAAGAAGATTGCGCTAGACCAAAAACACCATATGCCACAAAAGAATAGACACAAGGAAATAAGTGTGAGGCTTGACGATGGAAGAGAGGTGAGAAAGGCTCGGGACCACTTTACTGGAAGCATCCTCACTGTTCGGCAACATTGTACAATAAATACGCAAGTCTACCTGCTTGTGATAAAATAAATAAGATCCAGCCTATTTCATAATGAGGCATTTTCAGTAAAAAAAAATTATTCCATCTATCTATAGCTCTGTGACACCTCGTTCTCTCCGGGAACTCCCCCCAAGGGAATGGCCACAGCAGAAGTGTCTCCAGTTTTCCCTGTTCCAACACTCCCTTCTTACATGGTTAAACCCTACTCTGACCCTCACGTTTTTCTCCCTTACATACTCTTCCACTCTGTTCTGCCATCTAACTGGAGGTCTGCCTCTCACACCAGGTCCCACAACTTCACTTCCATATACCTTCTTTACAAACTCATCACCTTGCATTCTCTCTACATGTCCAAACCATCTCAATGTATTAAGCTTCACCCTCTCAACCACTCCACACTCATTACCAATTGCCTTCTTACTCATACATCTCTCTTACACACTCTCATTACTTTATCCATCTCACCTAGTAAGGCCACAACATCCTCTCAAGTAACTCATTTCCACTGCACCTATTCTAGACTGATGAGCCCTACTCCATGTCCATGTCTCTGACGCATATGTCAGTGTTGGCAGGATTATACTATTTCTTAGTCCCCTTTTCACTTCCATACTCACATTTCTACCCTTCAGAATCCTCCCCAGTGATTCTATGACCTGTCTACCCCGCATTGCTGTCTCCCTAATTTCTCCTTCCATACTTCCATGTTTACACAGAACTGTACCCAAGTTCTTAAACTCCTTCACTTCCTCCATCATCTCACCCCTTTGAGTTATCTCACATTTAGTCCCAGTTGGTACTCCCACTCTGTAAGGTGTGGCAAAGTCAATCACTTCAGTTTCTGCACTCTCAAATAACATCACCTACACCTTACTTTTAGCTATATTCGCCTTCAGTTTCCTTCGATTACATAAGGACTGAAACTCATTTACCACCCTCTGTAACTCACTTTCACTCTCAGACATGAACAGTGTCATCCGCAAACAAACTTGCCACCAAGGACCAATATACTCCATTCAGCCTCAGCTTCGCCCACAGGCCATTCACTTTGGCCTTCATCTCTATCATACAATCATCCATATAGGCCTATATATTGAACAGCCATGGTGACATAACACACCCTTGTCTCAGTCCTACACTAATAATAAAACTCTCACTTAGATCGCCCTCTACCTGCACATATGCTTCTGCCTCTGCATAAAAGGCCTCAATGCCTTTCTCAACACTTTTGTCATAGCTCTCTTATCAACCATATCGTATACCTTCTCCAAGTCCATGAAAGCAGCATACAACTTCCTACCCTTCCCAATATATTACTCCACTGTTGCTTTTAATGCAAATATCTGGTCCACACATCCTCTACCCTTTCTGAACCCTCCCTGTTCCTCACCAAATTTATTCCCTGTTCAATCAGTCTTTCAATAAGAACCTTCCCATATACCTTTCCCTGGTACACTAAGAAATCTTATTATTCCCCTATACTGTAGCTACCACCTTTATCCTCCTTCCCCTTATATAGAGGCACAATTATGGCTCTCCTTTACTCCTCTGGCACCTCTCCCTGCATCCGAGCCAATGTGCATATAAGCAACATCCACTACCTCCCCCACATACTTTAACATTTCAGCAGTTATCCCATCCACCCCTGGGTGCCTTTCCCATCTTCAACTTTCCTAACCTCTTCCCTTCCTAATTCTCCCTGTACACCCTGTCGTCTACCACCTGCCTCCATCCCCATGCATGTCACCACCGCCACATCATTTATTAAATGATCAAAATGCCTCTTCCACACTTCTTTCACTTTCACTCACAGTGACTCCATCCTCTCACTAGCAGACTTTCCTTCTCCTCTTTCTCTTTTAACCTCCATGAATAATTTCTTTTCTCTAAACTCCTCCACTCTCACCATCCTCTTCACTTGCCTCTTACATACATTGTATTCTCTCTTCCACCTCTGCAGTGTTCTCCTATATGCTTTCCTTTTCTTCTCTACTGCATCTTTCACTTCTTGCCCCTCTTGTGTCTTGTATCCATTCCTCTTACTACTCTAGCATCCATCCGTAATCTTTCATCCACAGCTACATAATCAATTAAACTATTTTGTTCTCCATCATCCCTTATCCATGTATACCGGTATATCATCTTGTGCTCAAAGGTGTTGGCGAAGAACCCCCCCTCTCTGCACAGATGTCCACCAGATACTAATAATTCTCATTCACTCCTTCCACACCCTATTTACCAACAACGATGCTTACTTTCCCATTCATGTTACCCATCATTACAATTCTCCTCCCAGTCTCAAACATCCATTCAGCTCCTCCCCGAAATCTTTTCCTTTACCTCAGTCTTCTTGTTCTCATTCACGGATGCATATGCACACACCCATGCATTATTCACTAATCCAATCTTTCTTTTCATCCATACTACTATTGTCCCACACCATCCATGTCAATGTCCATGTACTACCTTCTACACTTTCGGCGATAACACCACTGCACACCCCTCCCTCTTCCTTTACATTTCTCATCCATTCCTGCCAAAATTACACCTCCCTCCAGTCCCTCCCACATCACACTCCTCCACTCCCCATCCTTTCATATGTGTCTGTCACGCCCATCACATCCACTCCTCCATATATTGTATATTGACTTATATACTAAAAGTCAATATGTGTAGGCAATACTGGTACCTCTCATTATACTTATGAAATAGAAAAAACACAGTAATTAACCAAGTTTATTTAAATTAGTCCTCAGATTTTGTGGTTCTAGTGTACACAACCTGCGCACGATGCTTTACCACTTGTCTGATGAGACCTGGAATAGAAATTTGAAAGTCAGTTATACATCTCTAGGTACCGTATACTGTATATACTTCAATGGTAACACAAAAACTCTCTTCACCAGTTTCTTTCCAAACATTTAACTCCCAATATTTATAGCAGTGATTATATATATAAATGAACATTATTTTCCACAAACTAGTTGGCTCCTCCAGTTTACAAACTACACAATAAAAAATGGAATTTTTCCTGTTAATTATCAAGTGATAAAATAAGTGCGAGAAAGGACGCCTTGAATGTATGTACAGCACAGTAATGCTGCTATAGCAACACAATAATGTGTCCAATAAAATGGGCCAATTCCCCTCTTTTGAGCCTATAGTTATCAACAGAAGAAATAAAAATGAGATTACTATTAAACTGCAATAGAAATGACATCATACACTCTCACTAACAGCAACTATCAAAAATAAACTTCACCTCTAGTCTGGAGATCATCCAAAGCACGTCGAGCAAGAGAACCAGTGATCTTCAGTCTTTCACTCACAACAGAAGGTGTGATGAGCTTGTACATGGGGACTTCCTTCAGGAACTTTTCATATGTAGGCTTATCAAACAATACAAGGTTGTTCAACTTGTCACGGACCTGTCATGAGAGATATATATATAAAATAACATATCTAAAATAACACACATTTAAAATTATGCATTACCCATTATAGGTAAACTTCTTCCCAGCCAAGTCACCTGACTTTGGTCAAATTCCTTGTGCAGGAGCCAAACTTTAGGAATTTTAAATAAAATTTTCAGCATAAGAATGATTGATTGATTGATATTAGGCACTGCAACAGCGAGGTCATATAGCACCAAAAGAAGGTGAGACAGCAAGCAGGAAGGAAATAAAAAGAAAAGAGGGACAGTTCAAGAACTGAAAGGGAGTGGCTGGGGACGAAGGGGACCTTAAAGTATTGCCCACATCACTATACCCCCATGAGAGCATAAGAAAGAAATTGTAAAGAAATGGGGCACAAATGTTTTTATTGGATGTGACAAACATGCCAAAATTATTTTCCCCGGCATTCAGGTTGATACAAATATAGAGAGTCCAAGGTGAAAGCTTTATATTAAAGTTCCCATTCTGACATCTACCACAAACAAGAGGATAATTGTGATTAAGCCAAACTATAATACAGGTATCAATCAGACAGTATAAGAACAAGTAAATGTAAATGAAATTATAATTTAAATCAAATAAATCAGATTTAATTTAAACCCTACTTTTAATTTTTTTTGTTTTAAGAATATAAATCAAGAATTTTGAGTACTGTATATAATAAAGAATTTTAATTAACATTCATAATACAGTAGCATATCCAAACTAACCTTTCCTTTTGACCACTTCTTCTTCTTGGCCTTACCACCACCTCCTCCCTCCTTCTTCTTTGCTGTCTGTTTGGCGGGCTGTTTAGCCTTGGCATCCTTCTTGGGTGGCTGAAAAGGAGATTTAACTTTACACAACCATAATGTATCATTTTACAAGATTATTTTGAACAAAGCCCAGTTGTTGTTGAAGTTCCTCAAGCTGTCTGGCCGAGCAGCCCCGAGCTCCTGAGGAAGGTCATGGCCTGAACCGGGCTTTCCCACAGTGCCCTCAGAGTGTATGTTGTGTTGTTGGCGAGTGTGATTGTGTGCGTTGCAGTCTTCAATAATGTGTTTAATAGAATGGGGTGCTGTGTTGCATCCCGGACAGGCATCCGCAATGGCCCCATCCAGCCTCTTCTGATATGTCAGAAGGGCCGGGTGATGGCCACACCGCAGCCTGGCCAGGTGGACTCTGTCCTCACGGGGAAGGGAGGATTCGGATGGGTGGATGTCAGGAGGTCGTGCATGCAGCTGAGTGTTTGGATGGATTGATGAGTGATTTGAGTATGGATGTGTTTTTGGAGATTGGTTTGGGGTGGGCAGGGTGTAAGAGATGATAGTATTTGTGTATGGTATCGTGTACTGGGTGTTGCATTGATGTTCCTTGGCATGTGTGGGTGTTGTGCCATGTAGTGTAGTGGATGGTGTGGGTTTGTGGAGGCTGCAGCAAGTGTTTGTGTGCCTCTCATGTCAAGGTGATCCTTGATTTTGAGGACTTTGGTTTCATAGTGTAGGTGGACTGTGGGTGTGGTAGCTGTGCAGCCTGTGATTGTCTTTAGGGCTCTGTTCTGTATGGTTTGAAGGGTGTTGTGATGAGTCTCAGTGAGGTTTGAAGCCCAGGCAGGGCTTGCATAATCCATCACTGATCGAATATATTGTTTGTATACTGTGGTTGTGGTTTCCTTGTTGTGTCCGAATGTTGTGCTGGCAAGTGATCTGAGGGCTTTAAGTCTTTGCATGCATTTGTTTTTGATGGTCGTAATATGTTGTTTGAATGTCATGGATGTATTGTATGTTATGCCAAGTATTTTGGGTGTGTGTGTGTGCGTGTGTGGTATAGGTGTGTTGTTTATGGTGAGGTGTGGTGTGTAGCGGTGTTCTGCGTTCCAGTTGGTGAGAAGGGTGACAGTTGACTTGGTGGGTGCTATTTTAAGTCTGTTTGTGGTGAACCAGGCATTAAGTGTGTTGAGGTAGGGTTGGAGGATGAGAGTGGCTGTGTCTGCATTTCTATGTGTACATATGAGTGTTATGTCGTCTGCGTAGGAGGCTATGTGGATTTGTGGTGCCTGGGGTGTTGGTATGTCATGCATGTATAGGTTGAAAAGGGTGGGTGAGAGTACAGAGTACAAAGCCCAGTAATACAGTATACAGTATGTTATGAGATAATATAAAAGGTTATGAATGAGGATAAATGAAGACAGCCGAAGCCCCTAGGCCTGGAAGACCCTGTAAGTACAGCATGACGAGAGGTGGGACAGTTGACAATAAACTGTTAAGAGAGCAGAAATTAAGTCCAATATAAATTATGCTCGGAGGGAAAGTCTAATTTTTGGAGTTATTCATAGATCTCCAAATTTTGATAAAGTTAACAGTTGTGGGAGGAAAGATAAGGTGGTATTATTAAACTGCTACTTTGACATAAATTTCTCTTCGTCGCTCAATTCCTATAATTTTGTAACTAAACATCACAGGACACGATTTTAACTTTTGAACTATTGAGTGAATGGATCAGATGAAGACTATGAGTCAATGAGTTTTATGAGATTAGACAGGATAATTTCCTCCAAGTAGTCTAAGGGAGCTAGCAAACTAAATCTTATGGTGAGCAATCACGAGAATATTATAAGCAAGCAGAACATCCTTGAAATTTAACGTGCTAACGTAGAACAAACGGCACTGCACAACGATTGTATGAATAAGTGTGTGACACAGTGTTGCCAACCCCATGAGACTTCTTCGCCCTACACAGACACTGAAAGTAATCCACATTTGCCTTCATTGCCCTATGAGTTAGCATGTTAGAACGAAAATATTGCTCAACTACTTGGAGGTTTGATTTATACCGATACAGTACATTATAAAAATAAAAAAAAAAGAAGCGTACTTTCACTTTATTGCAGGAGTATAATAGGCATACATTTTATCTTACTGCAAAGTAAAATTATCATACAAAAATAAAACAATTTGAATACATACATGTAGTTGCATAATATTGGGCCTTTGATTTGCTAAATAAACTATAAAGACCAAGCTTCTTTTAAATATTTAATGAGTATTCTTACAGTTTTACCAAAAGCAATTTTATCCATTTTTTGCCAAAATATCAGATCCAAGATATCTAATTTTTGGTATGACATACGTGATCTGGGTTCAATTACTACTGCTTCGATATCGGTTTTATTTTGCGCAACTCACCAAAAAAAACTTCTGGATATGGTCTCCTTGATAAAATATGAGTTTTTAGACTTTTTTTGTGTGTTACGTGTAATTATAATATCTAACATTATAATTTGAAGAAATATCCTATTTTGGAAGGAGATCCCATAGTCTGCCTTATTCAAAATTAAAGTTAGATAATGGTTAGGTTGACTGGTTCACAAATTCCTGTATTTCTCTCCTTTCACATTTTAATTAAAGATTGGCTTAGATTATCAAAGTTTTGCATTTCTTAAATTTCAAAACCCCAGGCTCTCCCCCCTAGATTATTGGGGTGATTGGGTATGGTCAAAACAGGATATTTCAACAATAAATGAATGTTAAACCGCATGAACTACACGAAAAACTGTAGGAAGAAAATTTTGTCTGAAAATATCGGTATGTATTGAAAGAATTACAGTTTTGTTGCAGTGTTGCCAGATCCGGCTAGGTCCCAGTATTTTGCCCCGTCCTTTCCTGTACTTTACCACGGTTATTTCCCGGTAGTTTGCCCAGGTTAGGTCTCAGTAGTTTGCCCAGGTTAGGTCCCGGTAGTCTGCCGTGGTCTAGGTTAGGTAAGGTCAGGCTAATTTCAAAATGCCCCATTTGAATATGCCTTATCTTGGAAATGGGGCAATTGCGGAGGAAATGTCATAGAAGAAAATAAGGTAAATATTGAATGAATTACCGTTATTGCGTACGTTTTTTCTACCTTCATTACCCACTTATTTAGACCATTCTAAGACTATTTTCTTCTATGGCATTTCCTCCGCAAATGCCCCGTTTCCAAGATAGGGCATATTCAAATGGGGCATTTTGAAATTAGCCTGACCTTACCTGACCTGACCTAACCTAACCTAGACCGCATCAGACTACCGGGACCTAACCTGGGCAAACTACCGTGACCTAACCTGGGCAAACTACCGGGAAATAATCGTGATAAAGTACAATAAATGACAGGGGTAAAATACTGGGACCTAGCCGGATCTGGCAACACTGCTACAAAACGGTAATTCTTTCAATAAATACCGAAAATAGTCTTAGAATTGTCTAAATAAGTGGGTAATTAAGGTAGAAAAACCATACGCAATAACGGTGATTCTTTCAATATTTACCAAAAAATCGCACGTGTGTAACTTGGAAAATTTACCAGTAAATTTACAGAAGAACTGGGTTCACTATATTGTATATTTTAGTATCATTACCCACTATTTTGGACCATTCTAACACACTTTTCATCTATGGCGTTTCTCTCGGAGATGCCCCGATTTACAAACATAATTTGGAAATTAGTCTGACCTAACCTACCCTAGACCACAGCAGACTACCGGGACCTAACCTAGGCAAACTACTGATATGGTGTAAACTATCATAAAATAACTGGTGTAAATTATCATAAAATAACTGGGGCAAGTTTCCGGGACCTAGCCGGATGTGGTAACACTGCGCGATTATGCCAAAAACCCAGTTATTCTGTAATAATACCAATTTACCAAATCGTGTCCGATAGATTAACCTGTAAATAACAAGAGCTAAAGTTTGACTACAAAGATCAATTACACCCAAGATATCACAACCAACTCAAAACCAAACAATTAAGCAATTTTGGAACTATGTGAAAGCAGTAACATAAACCAAACACAGACAGCTTTCAGAAATTTAGTGAAGGACAGTCGGGAACATTTAACGTTAGATTAAATACATAAGATCCTAAATCCTAATGTTTAATGTTATGATGTTAAAGTACCCGACGGTCCTTCACCAAATCCACGAGCGGCTCACCATTCACCAATTTACTCTCAGGCATAATTTTACACCGAAATACAAAATAAAAGAAAAATAAGCACTCGTCAAATCCATCCACGTGCTGCTCACCAATTCACACTCGGGCACAATTTACCCTTAAATGACAAAATAAAAGAACTATAAGCTATCATGAGGTACACCGACCATAACTTATTAACAGCAACACGTTATTAAAGGCGCTATAAATGTGAGGCTGCCTTAAATAATGTATAAAAAGCAGCAGCGTATCCTTACCATCCTGCCCCGAGTTTGTTGTTGTCGAGAAGAGGACGAGGTACAGTGTTGCCAGGTCTGTCTGCTTGACGAATTTTCCCCAACTACAACAACATCAGTATTTCCCTTTTTACCTCAACATTAATATCAGAATTTCTCTTTTTTACATCAACTTCAACATCAGAATTTCTCTCTTTACCTTAACTTCAACATCAGAATTTGCATTTTTCCTCAACTTCAACATCAAAATTTGCTTTATTACCTCACCTACAACATCAGAATTTTCCTTTTTACCTCAACTTCAATATCAGAATTTCTCTATTTACCTCAACTTTAACATCAGAATTTCTCGTTACCTCAATAATTCCGTGTTTTACTTTTGAACAATGAGGGTCTTTTTGGTATTTGGCTGATAGAAATTTCTCTGTTTACTCTTGAATAATCTTTATATATTTTCCTGTGACCCTGGGTGAACCACAGAGTGTATAGCTCTGTGGGGTGAACTTCAAACTTTCGTAAAATACAGAAATTTCCCTGCACCTGGCAACACTGAATAGGAAGGCTAGCGGCTCTGTGGCCCTATTGCCGGCCTGATGGTTCTATTCTATTGTTTTATATTTCTATTAATCATTAAAGCAAAAAGCACTATACATCATTTTGCAAATAATAGTAACAAATTTTTAGCAAATATTCATATAATGTCAGATTGCGCGTTTGATTATGCCAACGGGATTCTCAAAATGTGAATCCATGAAGCATTTTGGGGTAATGGTCGATAATTGGGTTTTTGCGAAGGATTTGGGTATGCTGAACACGGCCCTGGTGTTTATCCTGCCATCATCAGCCTAATTAGGTCAATTAGCAGAGGTCAAAGGTCAATGAGTGCAAATCAGTAAAAAATCCCATATTTGTATTTTTTCTTTCAAGCTATGCATATTTAGGCATACAAATCAAGCTTTGTTTAATTATTTTGGTTTTCAAGAAGTGTTTCTGTTGTTAGGATAGTTATCCGCCGCCTAATTGGGCCTAATTAGGTCAATTAGGGGGTCAAAGGTCATTGAGTATATTTTTCCGAAAAATTTGATATACACTATCTGCTGGCCTTGCATATAGCTGAAGGAAAAAGCCAGCACTGATCTGCTATACTAAGGGAGTATTGGTGATTTCAAAATATGAATTTAATGGAAAACCTGAAGAAAAACGACATTTTCTCAGTTATGGATGGAAGTTGTAAACATATACCAGGGGAAGACATTATTACGTATGATATACAAAGATTGACATTGAATGCACGGTCTAGTTAGTAACTAGACCGTGATTGAATGCACTATTACCGGGTACACGATCAGCTGAAGACATAATAATTATATACAGCTGTGAGTCCAACTATCCATGGAGAGGGAAGTTGTGGGACCACCAGGAATATGGCCCTTAATTATGGGGCTAATACACTTTTGTTACGGAAATTGAAGTGCCTTGATTCCTTCAAAGTATGTCAGGAAACAGATGCCCTCAATGGTACTAAAATTTGGGGATCTGTTTCAAGGCATCGTTTGAAGGAATCAGAGATCTTCCAATTTACCACCCACCTAAAGAATGTCTCTTTACTTATGGTATATTGGAGTGTCTTGATTCCTCCAAAGTATGCCAGGAAACAGGACTAGATGATGAGCAAACATCACAGTGTCCTGTTGCTTGAAATAGTTTGGAGGAATCAGCTATTCCAGATTTACCAACACTAATATGGCCCTTAATCTCGTGTTTGCTGAGAGGATCGATGGGATTCGTGAGACCCAGCAGGCCAACCCGGAATGTTGTTGTGGAGATGTAGGTGGAATTGGTACGATGACTCCAGACACAATACAGAGCCATCGTACCAGTACCACGCCATCGTCAACACCAACACACACCGATATTCTTGCATACGACCCCAACCTGACCAGTTTGACCTTCTTCAACCTGACCCAATCAAATCTAACTTTCCCCAACCTGACCCCATCAAACCTAACCTTCCCCAACCTGATCCCATCAAACCTAACCTTCCCCAACCTGATCCCATCCCCGGTACGATGGCCACCTCCCCTATATATGCATATCAAGGATTCACCTTAAGTACTTGCTTAATTTTGGTCTATTTACTATACCATAAATGATTGATGATGATGAAAGAAGAGTTAGGCTTGTAAGGCATACCCTATTGCATTAGGGAAAAAGTACGAGAGGTAGAACAGCAAGAATAAATAAAATAGCAAGAATTGTTCTGATTTGAGGATGAAAGATTTTCCTAGGCCTGGAAGACCCTATGGGAAGAGGGAAAAAGGACAGCACACACAAAGGAAATACAAAGAGTGGCTGGGGTCAAAGGTTCACCTATACCCTTAAAGTACTGCCCACATCACTGCAGGCAATACCCTACCTATGAAGTGTATATTCAAGAGACATTTCCGAGCCATATGTAAACTGTAGTCAACAACCAGGTGGTAAAGTTTAATATCCCCGGTCATCATAGAGTTAGAAAACCAACAACATGCATGCAGATTTTAAAACTTTTTTTTTTTTTTTTTTTGGGGGGGGGGGGGTAATATACCCTACACAACATCCACACCTGTTCATTATAAACAAGATATCAATGTGGTTTTAGTGTTATCAGTATTTTCTTTATGCTACAATTACAATACTGTACAATGTATCTTTAACCATATTTTGATTACCGGTACCTTAACATTGTATGAACATAGGATAACTGGAATGAGATATATCGCTGTTTCCATACATAAATATCTTTATTTTAAAGTGATGCACCATCTGTAGTATCCATTTCATCAGCCTGGTCTGGAATGTTTGCAGCCAGAGGGGGCAACTCTTCCGGGAACCCTGGTGAAGCTCCTTGTACCCTTGATCCTTCAATCTTTTTGTACAGTTTCTTGTACCGTCTTTGTTCCTAGGAAGAAAAAGTAAGTAAAATTTTCTTATTGCCAATTTATATATTTATGTGATAGATTGGGATGGGTTTATGTAGTAATATGGCGAATAATTCGGCAAATATTGCATATTGAAACAACTGCAATTGAATATGATAATCCTCTACTAAAGTGATTATAAATGAGACACGACTGTATTGTACAGTCAGCGGCAAAAGTCATGTCGCCACATCTGCCAAGTCATGAAGAACAGTATGGAAATATAAACTGAAGAACCAGAGAAGTATATACATTTTCCCCATGGCTATAGTGATGTTGTATGGTGAATATATTTGTCTGAAGATTATACATTATGTTACCCTTCAAGAAGCGCTGAGAGAGGCGACAGAACTTTTGCTGCCGACTATACATGATCTAACTTTATCTTAAGTCATAAGTCTTAACACTGAAAACCTTTAATCATTCTCACCAAATTATTCAACCTTTAAAATCTGTTAGGAAAGACTAAGTTACAAACAGACACAGAAGTCATACTAATGGATTTAATTCTTACTTCTAGTGATATTGATGGCTTGATTTTCTTCAGAGCTGCAAACATATGTTTTTTAGCAACAAAGCGCTGTTTACTAGCACTGAGTGTATCTGTAGATGATGTGACAGTTTGCGGAACTGATTCAGAACTGTGGATGACCTCACGGATGGCTTCTTTACTGGCCAAGTACACCAGGTGGTCACAGTCAGCTCCAGAGAAGTTGTTGCAAAGCTGAGACACTTCTTCTAAGTTTACATCTGGAGCCAAACAAGGGCATGTCCCATTCTGCAGGATATATAATTTAATTTACCAGACAGCATAAAACAGACATCATGTGAGGAAAATCTGAAGAAGCTATGGCAAACACACTCATTAAAGGCTTCACCGCATATGATGTTTCTTTATATGTTACAAGCATTATCTCATGTGTCCTTACATTCCACTATATGCAATTGTTACCAATCTGTGTGCTGGATTACACAACAGGGAGGGAGGTATCAACATTTTAAATGAATAGATGGCAGACTAGAATGCAAAAGCAGACTACACAGAATAAATACCAAATGAAGAGGAGTATTACTAACAACAATCTGTTAGTTCTGTTAACACTTGCTCTTGTAGTAACTATGGTTATATTGTTGTGAATCCAGAAGCCCACATGAAAATGGAAACTACTCCAGATTTTTCTCCAACATATATTATTTTTTATAACAGAAAGGCTTACATGCTAAGGAAGGTGTGACCAAGGAATGAGACTAAGCATTGTTGTGTCTGGTGCCACTTTGCAGAGTGAGCAGAGGGGTATTTTGTAGCTTGTGATGGTATTCATGTAAGGAGGAACATTCACTTCGCAAGATGATTACTATACCTTGGTGCAAGCCCGGAATATGGCCACTCTACCCGGATCATCAGGCACATCAACATAGAGGAGAGTGTCAAATCTACCAGGACGAGTGACAGCTGGGTCCAGGATGTCAGGTCGGTTGGTAGCAGCAATAACATACACATCTTCCCTTTTGCTGAATCCATTCATCTCGGTCAGCAATGTGTTTACAATGGTCGTCTTGCTACCACTCTGGTAAATGTAGGTAAATATAAATACAGGGAGTTTCAAAACTCTACTGACAAAATTACAGGGTTAATTCCTGACATGAAATTGAACATATTTCCTGTATGATTTTTTTTCCCCAATTATTGAAGTTAAATAACTTACAAAGCCAAAGCCATTCCTATCATATTATGGCCGACAAATAAAACACTTCAAACCTAGAAGCCTCAGGAGCAATTCAATTCCTAGGGATCAACTCTCCCATAATTGTGACATTGTTAAGTGTTCGAACACTTCATTAAGGTGTTGACTACATCACAGCCTCTTTCATTGCAGCGAGTGGAGTTAAAAATAAAAAAGAAATTGCTATGTTCCACTGGATAATCGTATTCAGTTTACTATGCCTTCCATAATATTATTTTTAACTTGAATTTGATATATAATTTCCAATGATAGATATTAACAACATTAAATTTTGGTTTTAATTTTTTTTATAATTTATTTCAGTGCTTTCTGTTAGAAACAGCAAATCTTGTAATTTTTAAGTGCATTTTTGTTATCTACTTACTTGGACTTTTTTTACTTACAATCTGTTCATCTATTAAGTCATAAAGTTTGTCAGTACAGTTTTGAACCACCCTGTCTTTGGTACAGAAAAAGAAATCCTCTCCAGCTGTGTCATAGTACAGTAATACAGGACTGTACAACTACAGCATGTGAATATTTCTGCTATTACCTATCATCAGAAAAATATGAACTAAAAGACTTTTCACAGCATATAGAACTGTATAATACCGTACTGCACACTACAGTATATGGAAACCTGTAAGGGGTACTGAACACTCCAATGAAATAACTGTACAAATAGCAAATATCAATAGAAATATGGTTGCATCTACCAAATAAGAAAAAAAAATCTTACATGAGGGAGTTATCCACTTACTTCAACTCCTTTGGATCTCACAGGGCAGAGTGAGTCAAATTCATCAAAGAAGATCACACAAGGTGCCACATTTCGAGCACGTCTGAACACCTCTCGCACTGCTCTCTCACTCTCTCCTTGGTACTGTACGGTATATACAAAGTATACTTAAACCATACAAGTTATGAAGGCAATGTAAACAGAAAAAACAAAAACAAAAAACATTCACACACACACATACATACAGTATTCATTGAGCAACTGGTATCATGATGTATCATTTCCAAAGAAAAGGATGCAAAAAACAGAGTGTCTGAAAAGGAAGGAATAACTAATGTCAGATAACTGAGCAAAACTGCCAAATTATGCAAACTTTCTTTAATTCTGTCACTAAATTTTCATACAGATGAAATGCAATGATACAAACCCAACTTTGTCAAAGGTTGGTAAACTAAATCCAGATTTCAATGCATCAAATAATCCCCCCCCCCCCCCACATCTGATGATACAGTTTATGCTGGATGTAGAGCTGTTTCAAAATTTTCTGCAATTTTTTCAGCCTCTTCAATTACTCATAAGGCATAACCTATAATGCACATGCTGTGAACAAGATACAGAACATAAAAGTATGCCATGTAACCCACTATACTCATAGGTGACAAGGAACAAAGAGCAAAACACTGAAAAGCCTCACCATACTAAGGAGTTCTGGTCCCATCACAGGCAGTAAATTAATACCAGCTTCATTGGCAACTGCCTTGGCCAGCAGTGTTTTGCCACAGCCTGGGGGTCCCCACATTAGGATTCCATTTGGCCGGTTGGCTCCATATTCTTCATGAAGTTTGGCATACTGGATGGGCTCCTATCAGTAATAAACAATATGTCAATGTTCTTAGAATACACAAGGGTTTAGATTTAAAGATGTGTAACAACCAAAGGCATATAAGTACAGTATTATAATAAATTTGTACTTTCAAGATAGAGGAATGGAATTATAAACAAAGACTGATCAGATTGCAGGGTTGTATCCCATATACAGTATTCCTTTTTTGTATCTCTGTTATTAATACTTAAGTATATACTTTAATATTTGTTATGCAAATTTCAGTATACCATACTACTGATGAGGTGAACTTACAAGGATTTTCTCCCTCAGTTCTTTCTTGACATCTTCTAGACCACCAATATCTTTCCAGGTGACGTCTGGAACAGATGGGAATCCTTCTCGCTTGAGTGCTGGAGTGATGTGCTATTTATGACAAATATCAACATTAACACATTAGTTTGGCTACCACCAAACTGACAAGTGGATATTGTCTGGTGACAGGAAAACAGGTCAGAAATAGTACATCCTCATTTTATAATTAAATATTTCTGTCTATAATTTCAGATCTCTATATGTCACTGTTCAGAGAGAATGATGATACATTTACAGCTGCATGAAAAATTCAAAGATTACTAAAATAATGTGTTTCCCATGCACCAACCCAATAATATTATCATTGATTTTTACTTTCTTTTTCCAAACAAACTGGTGACTTGCATGACTTTAAGGTACAATATAATCTACAGGGGAAGTACAGTATTATAATCTTACTAAGAGTGCCTCCATGAAGTCTTCCATGTTAGGTGCTTCAGGAGTGGCAAATTGGTCAGAGTCACATAGCTTCATAAACTCATACATAAAGCTATTCAGTCGCTCTATTGTTGATGTTCCTTCTGAACTACCAAACAGCAACTCCTTTTTCCTGGAACAGCAAAAATTATGAATAATGTACAATATGATACATCAAATGCTCAAAAATTCTGTTTATCTATCTATGTACAGCTCTGATACCTTCAAAAGGGAGCTGAAAATTTGTCTTTTCTCAAAGAGTTACATCTTCAACAAGGTGTTATTACTGACAGTTCCAGAGCACAAAATGTCAAGATGTAACAATTTCATGCTTAGGCAACTGTAAAATGTTGAGTTGTTTATGTGTGAATGGATGAATTATTTCAGTAAATCAACCACAATTATTTTAAGTCCCAAATTATACAGTATGCATCATGATAACAATTGGTTATATAAGTCATACCTCTTGGATGCCAGACTCTGTGCCTTTTCCATGAGTTTCTTCAAGTCTCCTGCTACATATCCAGGTGTTCTGTATGCTACCTCTTTGTAGTCAATATCCACTTTTGGTTCCTCACACAAAAGCTAGTGGATAAATATAATCAAGCTTTGAATAAATTCCTTCTGTAAAGTACTAAATATACTTACATTATTAAATACAAGCGACACATTGAGAAACCAATTAATATCATGGAAAAAATCTCTTATCTAAAATCTATTGAAATTGGACGACCAGATAACATACTTGGAGTATCTGACTGCGTGCTTGCTCAGAAGGGATGGCCATAAAAATCTCTTCATCAAAACTGCTGCGTAAATCCCAGTCAAGATTCTCTGGCCAACTAGTTTCTCCCACAACAATCACCCGCTTCTCTTTGTACTTGGACTTCATATCTTTGATAAAAACAAAAACAAAGGGGTAATATTAACAACAATGGTAGGCCAAGTTGCAGCCGTATTCCAATATTTTTAACACCAGACGAATTTTCCTGATCGAAAAAGTACTGCCGATGCTAAAAGATTAAAACAAGTTCAATTACCCGAAGTATTAGTAACTCCTTATGCCTTAGATAATCTTGGACTTATACTGAACCCAACTATTCTGTCCCTGTAGTTCTGACAGAAGTCTGGCCAACTAACTAGAGTAAGGTATACCTTTCCTTTAGTATGTCTGAGTGGAGGAGAGGGGGAAAATATACAGTACATATTGGTTAGATAAATGGATGAATACAATTTTTAACACTTAAAATAATTTTGTAAAATTATGCTTTTGGGGACATCCTGTAAAAGAAAAAAATACTTGTATGTAATTTAAGTTACTGAATCTATAGCAATACAAGATATTTAATGAAATGGTTTGCTCAATAATTACTCTATCATGAAGCAGAAAATGGCAGTGTTTAATGATGCCAATGCTAAAATAGTTACTACCTTTTCAAGAGACATGAACATTGCAATTCAAAAATAAAATAAAAATACAGTAATTATTACCTTTACAGCAAACTTCTGGAATTCATATGAACATACCTTTCTCTTTTACACATCTGTTCACTGTAACATACACATAGGCTAACTCACTTGTCAAGCAAGCTGACAGCTGAGAAGCAATCCTCTTCTCCAGACTTTTCGTAGTGGTGTCTTTTGGAAAAATTCCATCAATTTTCTCAATCAAAAGAACACAAGGGGAAAAGTACGAAGCTTGTTCAAATATTTCTCGTATCCTTTCCTCACTTTCCCCAGACACTCCACCAACCAGTTCGGTCGCTGTTACTCGTAGCAGTGGTGATTTTGTTGTCTGTTAATTATAGGATCATATTAATAATAACAACTTCATCCACTAACAGCTGGGATTTGACCTACATTGACTTTTCATGCTTCAAAGCCTTAACCAACTGTGCTACCACATGAAAGACAAAGATAAAGAGTAAATTAAGATTTGAAAAACCTCTAGTGGAACATATTTCATTTACACTGACATTCCACTGTACAATACATGGCAATTGATCATATAACCTATGTAAAATATTTGGGAGTCATCAATGAGGGACTGAGTGTAATCTGAAGTGGTTGTTGTAGTTCTACTGATTGTCTGTCCAAGCAGTCCCAAGTCCGGTTGACCAAAGCCGTGCAGATGCTCGGGGGCCCCCAACATGGAACCAGGGAGATAGCAATATCTACTTCTTCAAAGGCAATAGAAGAGGGGACTACTGGCTCACAGGCATGTACCTCTGAGCCAACGAATCCATTAACAGTAGCTTTCCCAGTTGTGCCACCCAATTGAGCGACATCACCAGCTACCCAAAAGGAATGAGAAATAGTAAGACAAAACAGGCCAGGGTGTGGTAGAGGATGCCAAATTCCACATTTCTGGATAGAACCAACCCTCACCAGTGGGAAAAGGTGTTAGAGAGGTGGGACAGTAAGCATCAAGGAAAGAGAGGAACGGAGGGACAGGTGAAAAACTGAAAAGGATTGGCTGGTACAGTTGCCTCCAAAAGTTTCGAGACACTACCTGCTAGACTCGAGCAGGTAGTGTCTCGAAATTTATGGAGGCAACTGTACCAAAACCCTTAAAGGACTGCCCACATCATCGCAGGCAATACTTCCCCTATGGGTGAAGTGGTGGTAATAAGTATCAATTATCTTCATATGCTCTCCTCATACTCACTCCAGCAAGAGCTTGAGTAAAGGTGGTTTTCCCACTGCCAGATGGACCTGTCACTAACACAGACTTCAGGAGAGGTTGAAGAACACCGGGACGTAATAAATTGGCCATCAAGTCACGTATTTTCTGAAACAGATGAAGAAACCATATGCACCAAACATACCATTTAAAATAACATGAAATACATATATTACATATTGATTACAGTACCACACTGAACAGATTTGCGACAGTATTACCTTTAGCAACTTGTGATGTCAAATAATTACAACCACAACACAGCATCCTAAAGCAAATGAGCTTGTTTTATGGAAGTGTTGGAGTCACTGATCTACAGTATAACATACTGATGTAACTTTAACCCCCTAATGAAAATATATATGGCATAATATTGTACTTCTGAATCACAAATTCTATCCATCAATGAAAGGCATTATGAAAATTATTGAAAATGCTGGTAAAAAAAAACCACTCACATCTTCCAATGATTCAATCCCTGCCATCTGGGCATATGATATCTTTATTTCCTCTGGTTGTAGTTGCCTTTTTTTCTTTTTCGTGATTAGCTCCTCTATTTCTTCTTCTGTGTCAGGCTTTCGCTTTTTCAGTTTCCTTTTCTGTTGTGTAAGGGAGAGGAGATCAGAGAAAAAGCAGTAAAAAGTAGACAAGACATAGAATCAATGGAAAGAATATATATTTCCTTCTACAGGACTTGGGAAGAGTAAACACTCTAAAAAAGATTTGTGTGCAGTTGCCATTAAATTTATGACATGGACAAGAAAAGAGCAGAATCACTCCATTTTACAAGGATGAATTGGTGCTGCAAATTAGTAAATATATACATACGGTACATCAATTATCATAGGTTTATTGAAATTCGAACTTAGCAGCAACATAACTCAACCCAAAAATCATATAATATCAGTTCGCTTGAAGTTTCAAATGTCATGATGGGAAACTGATATCATGACAACACAAACGTGGGGTATTTCTATTGAACTTCATTATTATTATACACTCTACTACAATATATCATGCTCTGCTATTGTTTTAATTTTCTTTTGGCTCATTATCCAAAGCAGAAACAATATTACCTCCTATATGAAAACAAAATAATGCTGATAATAAGACTATGATTTAGAGAATGAATTAGAGGCTGCCAATTTTTCCAACTATACTGAGAAACATACAGTACTTGAGGCACAGTTTGCTTGATATGGCTGGAGAGTAACCTAAACACACTGGTTATCATACAATTTTTAAGATATCATACCTGAGAGGAATTGAAGTCTTTTGGTGAATTGTTTCCTTTGGTGTCTATGAAGCAGAAACTTTCATTTTTCCTGTAATATGAAAGATACAGCTGCAGTGTCAGATCACATAACAAAACAATCTGATGTTCTTTTAAATCGTTGTAGTGCTACTGTATTGGCATATGGTTATATTGATTGGGTCACACAAGCTATAGTTCCCAGGTTTAGTTCCTGGGCTGGGGAGTTGTTGGACATTTTTCCAAAGCTCATGTGTCCCTGTTCACTGCAGAAGGGGTACCGGTAAGTAGACTATTGTGTCTTAGACTGGGGAAGAAACTAGACTCCTAATACAGCAAACACAAAAAACTCCAACTGTATTACAGGTATTCCACCTCTTCCGTATACATCAAAAGTACGGTAACATTATTTCCTTATATTCAGTGGCTATGTCTAGCAACAAGTGCCCTGAGTCCTAACAACATATCATAATGTCAAAATAAATCACAGACTAATACTACATACTGTATACTGTACCTATTGTTAGATGTAGAGATAGGTCTAGATGATGGCGATTTATACATGTTTGAGATGACGGTGTTTAATTCTCTTTTCTGAAAAAAAAAAGAGAAAATTTTCAGATTAGCCACATATGTTGGCTAATGTTGCAGACAGAATACCGTTGATACAATTCTGCAAATTTTTTATTTATTCATAGTTACAGAATTACTAACTTTTTATTTTAGTAGAAAACTGTGATTTTGCTTTGTAACCAAGGTCTACACACAGATTATACCCAATGTGCAAAGACTAATGTTGAATTCCTTACTTTTTGTGGCATCTGAGGGTCTGAGATTTCTAATATGTCTGGTCCTCCACCATCACTGTCTGCTACATCCTCAATAATATCACTATCATCACCCTCCGCTGCATGGCAGTAATTGTACCACATGTAGGCTGTAGGAAAGGATGCAGTAAACTCAATAAAACCAGTTTCCCATTATTGAGTCTAAATACATACATACAGTAAAAAAATTTCAAACCTGATGATATCAATAAAAGAAGTTTTAGTATTTGAGAAAATATAACTGTTGGAAAAGGGCATAGCAAGGAAACACTATTTTTGCACACTGAATGAACATGTAGCAATTACAAATGGAAGTGCTATAAAGAAAAGATGTAGTAAATGCTAAAATATAATGAGTTGTAAAGGATAAATGTGAAATTCCATTATGGCAACTTGAGAAATATAGCCTCTATTTCTATACCATTTGATAAACTTACCCTTTTCAACACTCTGCACAAATGAATTCCTGCTTTTTCTATGAAATTCTCGATATGTGGTCATCAAGTAATCTGTCATTTTCTCTAGATCCACATGGTCATGTTCACTCATATACTGAAATATACATACAAATATTAGTTCCTTTCACTGTACAGAAAAAGGTTCACAGAAACAAATACAGTAATAGCTAAATTTTGTATAGTCCAGCTTTAATGTCAGAGCAAGTGCAATTTAGTTAATAATAATTCTATAAGTTTCTCAGCTAATATCTAATTATTATATGAGTATAATAGTGTCAAATCCAAACAGTTTGGTGAGTGGTGAAGGGGGTGACAGTGGTAGCAGAAACTGTTTGGAAAATATAACTTTCTGTCTACCATGGTGGGTATTGTTCACCTTGTCAACATTCACGTCAGTGTGAATTCTCTACACCTAATCAGGATTGTACTTGGTGCACTACCAGTACCTAATTGATTGACCGATTTATTGATATTAGGCGTTGCAACTGCGAAGTCATATGGTGCCCGCCCGAAGAAGTTCGAGAAGCAGAAGGAAGTTGGGGAAGAGTTTATGACAAGCAGGGATACTGGGGAGGTATTCATAGCCCCCTACCCCAAGGGGGACCAATACCTAAGTTAGAGGGTCAATCCTTATTACTAATCACGGTATTATGCCAAAGGTCAAGAACTGATAACCTCAGCTACGGTAAGGTATCATACCAGATTATATTCTGATGGATTTATATATATTTTTGCTTTAGGTTTTGTCAAAGAGATCTTGCAGATGATATTTATTATAAACTCATATGCCTCTCCCAGTCCCAGACAGGAACCTCCAGCCTAAACAGAGTGGGTTGTAAGGGGTTGAAGGTTGTGGGATACTGTGGGGGATAAAATTCACAGCAACAACTTTACAAATAAATATTGGATAAGTACGGTAATGGAAAGTTATAGTTAGATATACAGTCGGCCTCAGGAATTTGTATGCACCACTGTGACACCAAGGGCTCATAATAATTAAAAAATCTAGTATAGTACATTAATTTCCAAACTTTTCTAGTACAGTAATGTTATTTGGCAAATACTTGAATTAATATGCAGTATCAGGTTAATATGGGTTTTTATTTAATAAAGACCCATATTAACCAATGCTCTGTATACAAATTCCTGAGGCTGACTGTACTACTACTACTGCCACATACATAAATTGATTGATTTATTGATATTAGGTGCTGCAACAGTGAGGTCATATGGTGCCCGAGGAAGAAGGTGATTGAGAGGTAGGACAGCAAGCACAAAAGGTAACAGATGAAAAAAGGGGGCAGTTAATTGGAGGTGGGATACATAAAAAACTCACAGGTATCGATTGATTGATTGATTGATATTAGACGCCGCAAAAGCGAGGTCACGTAGCGCCAGAAGGTGATAGAGAGTTAAGACAGCAAGCAGGGAAACAGAAAGAAAAGAGGGACATATGAGGAACTGAAAGGGTGTGGCTGGGACAGAAGGGATGTCAAAACCCTTAAAATATTGTCCACATCATTAAGGCTTAATTTAGGAACCCTGTGATATAGGGCCATATTCAAGAACATCCATGGTTTATATGATGGCGTGGTAACGGTACGATGGCTCCGTAGACAAACAACAGAGCTATCGTACCAGTACCACTCCATTGTATACAGGAACACCATGAATGTTCTTTAATGCAGCCCATAGTCAGAAAATTGAAGGTAAATGAGTCCTTCAATTATTGCCAGGAAACACCACACACCTATAGGGAAGGATCTTGTTTCGTGGCATAGTCAGGAGGAATCAGAAGCCTCCATTTTTCATACACAATCACAGGGTCTGTATTTTTTAAGGGAATAGTACACTGTTGGTCAATCTGGAGCAACTGATTCCTACAAACTATTCCAGGCAACAGACCACCATTACTATTGTCCATCTGGTCCTGTCTCCTGGCATACTTTGGAGGAATCAAAGCACTCCAATGTACCAAAAATATACTACAGTACCTCCTTAAGGACCCTGTGATTGTGTATGAAAACTGGAGGCTTCTGATTCCTCCCGACTATGCCAAGAAACAAGCTCCTTCAATATACTGTACTGTAGGTGTGTCAGTTTCATGGCAATATTTGAAGGACTCGTTTGCCTCCAATCTTCTGACTATATCACAGGGTCCCTTAACTAACGTAACTGAGATCTTATATGAGAATTGGAGGCTTCTGATTCCTCTCAACTATGCCACGAAACAAGCTCCTTCAATATAGATGTGGGTGTTTCGTTGCAATATATGAAGGACATAAAAATTTACCTCCAATTTTCTTACTATATACCGATTCCACAGTGGTTTGTAAGCACCCTAATGAAAGAAAATTAACTGTGTTAATGACTTGATGACTTCACTATGTACATAATAATGGAACTACTTGACAGATTATGTGGATAAGGATACTGAGTTTGTTGGATATAATTAAAACTGACAAGTGTGGTTGGGGAGGATCATAACAAACCAAAGCCATGGTGGAATCAACCCAAAGAGTGACAAGTGTGGTTGGGGAGGATCATAACAAACCAAAGCCACTGTGGAATCGACCCCAAGACTGACAAGTGTTGTTGGGGAGCATCATAACAAACCTAAGCCACTGTGGAATCGACCCTAAGACTGACAAGTATGGTTGGTTGGGGAGCATCATAACAAACCAAAACCACTGTGGAATAGACCCTAAGACTGACAAATGTGGTTGGTTAGGGAGCATCATAACAAACCAAAACCACTGTGGAATAGACCCTAAGACTGACAAATGTGGTTGGTTAGGGAGCATCATAACAAACCAAAACCACTGTGGAATAGACCCTAAGACTGACAAATGTGGCTGGTTAGGGAGCATCATAACAAACCAAAACCACTGTGGAATAGACCCTAAGACTGACAAATGTGGCTGGTTAGGGAGCATCATAACAAACCAAAACCACTGTGGAATAGACCCTAAGACTGACAAATGTGGCTGGTTAGGGAGCATCATAACAAACCAAAACCACTGTGGAATAGACCCTAAGACTGACAAATGTGGCTGGTTAGGGAGCATCATAACAAACCAAAACCACTGTGGAATAGACCCTAAGACTAACAAATGTGGCTGGTTGGGGAGCATCATAACAAACCAAAACCACTGTGGAATCGACCCTAAGACTGACAAATGTGGCTGGTTAGGGAGCATCATAACAAACCAAAGCAACTGTTGAATTGAGCCTACATCACAAAGTTAACGAGTTATTCATATCAAACAACATTCATGATTACCTTTTCAACCCGAGGGAGTAAACTCCTTTCTTGGAAGTATGGCTGCTTCATCATGTAACTTCTAACTTAAATAGTAAAGATACAACCAACAAAACTTTGGCAACAAACAACACGTGAGATGATGGTATGGAAGCAGTGTTGCCAAGTTGCCAGATCTGCCTTGACAAAATTTTCCCAACTTTAACATCAGAATTTTACTTTTTACCTCAACTTTACCATCAGAACTTTCCTTTTTAATTCAACTTCAACATTAGAATTTTCCTTTTTACCTCAGAAAAATCTGGTTTATTCTTTTACCATCTTCTTGCTAATTATTTCGTCTGGTAGAAATTTTCCCATTACTCTAATTTCTTCATGTCTAAGGAATATTGTTCATACTTGGCAACACTGATAAAGCAACAACAAGTCAACAACTATAAAAAAAATAACCGTGTAGTTCGTGAACCACAGAACCAGTTGCAAGTTTCCTATTACGACTATTAGTTCTACTTTCATTTATTTAGAAGTAGACGACATTGGACGATTGAAGAAGGTAATTATTTACTTGTTTGTCAGTTTGTAATGCTCATTATAATCACTTGTAATGATTATATCATCCAAGGTAAATATTGAAAGCATTAACGTTAAGGTAAATATTGAAAGAATTACCGGTATTTATTGAAAGAATTACCGTTTTGCAGCAGTGTTGCCAGATCCGGCTGGGTCCCAGTATTTTGCCCCAGTCATTTATTGTACTTTATCACGATTATTGGTATTTATTGAAAGAATTACCGGTATTTATTGAAAGAATTACCGTTTTGCAGCAGTGTTGCCAGATCCGGCTGGGTCCCAGTATTTTACTCCTGTCATTTATTGTACTTTATCACGATTATTTCCCGGTAGTTTGCCCAAGTTAGGTCCCGGTAGTTTGCCAAGGTTAGGTTCCGGTAGTCTGATGTGGTCTAGGTTAGGTTAGGTCAGGTCAGGTAAGGTCAGGCTAATTTCAAAATGCCCCATTTGAATATGCTCTATCTTGGAAATGGGGCATTTGCGTAGGAAATGCCATAGAAGAAAATAGTCTTAGAATGGTCTAAATAAGTGGGTAATGAAGGTAGAAAAAACGTACGCAATAACGGTAATTCATTCAATATTTACCGAATTACCGTTTTGTAGCAGTGTTGCCAGATCCGGCTGGGTCCCAGTATTTTACCCCTGTCATTTATAGTACTTTATCACGATTATTTCCCGGTAGTTTGCCCAGGTTAGGTCACGGTAGTTTGCCCAGGTTAGGTCCCGGTAGTCTGATGCGGTCTAGGTTAGGTTAGGTCAGGTCAGGTAAGGTCAGGCTAATTTCAAAATGCCCCATTTGAATATGCCCTATCTTGGAAATGGGGCATTTGCGGAGGAAATGCCATAGAAGAAAATAGTCTTAGAATGGTCTAAATAAGTGGGTAATGAAGGTAGAAAAAACGTACGCAATAACGGTAATTCATTCAATATTTACCCGATTATTTCCCGGTAGTTTGCCCAGGTTAGGTTCCGGTACCGAAGACGTTATTACGTACGGTTTTTCGGTATTTATTGAAAGAATTACCTTTTTGTAGCAGTGTTGCCAGATCCAGCTGGGTCCCAGTATTTTACCCCTGCTATTTATTGTACTTTATCACGATTATTTCCCGGTAGTTTGCCCAGGTTAGGTCACGTAGTTTGCCCAGGTTAGGTCCCGGTAGTCTGATGCGGTCTAGGTTAGGTTAGGTCAGGTCAGGTAAGGTCAGGCTAATTTTAAAATGCCCCATTTGAATATGCCCTATCTTGTAAATGGGGCATTTGCGGAGAAAATGCCATAGAAGAAAATAGGGTATTTATTGAAAGAATTACCATTTTGTAGCAGTGTTGCCAGATCTGGCTAGGTCCCAGTATTTTGCACCGGTCATTTTCTGTACTTTACCACGGTTATTTCCCGGTAGTTTGCCCAGGTTAGGTCCCGGTAGTCTGCCCAGGTTAGGTCCCGGTAGTCTGATGCGTTCTAGGTTAGGTTAGGTCAGATCAGGTAAGGTCAGGCTAATTTCAAAATGCCCCATTTGAATATGCCCTATCTTGTAAATGGGGCATTTGCGGAGAAAATGCCATAGAAGAAAATAGTCTTAGAATGGTCTAAATAAGTAGGTAATGAAGGTAGAAAAACCGTACCCAATAACGGTAATTCATTCAATATTTACCGAAAATAGTCTTAGAATGGTCTAAATAAGTAGGTAATGAAGGTAGAAAAACCGTACCGAATAACAGTAATTCATTCAATATATACCGAATTACCGTTTTGTAGCAGTGTTGCCAGATCCGGCTAGGTCCCAGTATTTTGCCCCGGTCATTTTCTGTACTTTACCACAGTTATTTCCCGGTAGTTTGCCCAGGTTAGGTCCCGGTAGTCTGATGCGGTCTAGGTTAGGTTAGGTCAGGTCAGGTAAGGTCAGGCTAATTTCAAAATGCCCCATTTGAATATGTCCTATCTTGTAAATGGGGTATTTGCGGAGAAAATGCCATAGAAGAAAATAGTCTTAGAATGGTCTAAATAAGTAGGTAATGAAGGTAGAAAAACCGTACCCAATAACGGTAATTCATTCAATATTTACCGGTTTTTCTACCTTCATTACCCACTTATTTAGACAATTCTAAGACTATTTTCTTCTATGGCATTTCCTCCGCAAATTTCCAAGATAGAGCATTTTGAAGTTAGCCTGATTTTACCTGACCTTACCTAACATAGACCGCATCAGGAAATGACCAGGGCAAAATACTGGAACCTAGCCGGATCTGGCAACACTGCTACAAAACGGTAATTCTTTCAATAAATACCCATCCATGTTGTAACACTTGGCCAACAGATGTGTTTTGAATCTTTTCTTAAAAATGGTGCAATTTTCACTACTCTGGACATTTAATGGCAATTCACTAACCCTAGAACACATACCCTAAAAAAATTGGTATTTATTGAAAGAATTACCATTTTGTAGCAGTGTTGCCAGATCCGGCTAGGGCCCAGTATTTTGCCTCGGTCATTTCCTGTACTTTACCACGGTTATTTCCCGGTAGTTTGCCCAGGTTAGGTCTCAGTAGTTTGCCCAGGTTAGGTCCCAGTAGTCTGATGCGGTCTAGGTTAGTTTAGGTAAGGTTAGGTAAGGTCAGGCTAATTTCAAAATGCCCCATTTGAATATGACCTATCTTGGAAATGGGGCATTTGCGGAGGAAATGCCATAGAAGAAAATAGTCTAAATAAGTGAGTAATGAAGGTAGAAAAAACCTATGCAATAATGATAATTTTTTCAATATTTACCAAAAAATTACACAAAATAAAAATGAATACCGGTACTTTTATTTGCATTTTATTAAATCTGAAGGCACCATTGGCAGTATTATTACAGAAGTACTACATTCTTGGCTAGGACCGCTCAGTGTTACCATATCCGGCTATGTCTCGGGAATTTGCCCCGGTCACTTTATGGTAGTTTGCCGAGGTTAGGTCCCGGTAGTCTTCCGTGGTCTAGGTTAGGTCAGACTAATTTCCGAGAGAAACACCATAGATGAAAAGTGTCTTAGAATGGTCCAAAATAGTGAGTAATGATACTGAAATATACAATATAGTGAACCCAGTACTTCTGTAAATTTACCCCATTGGCATGGACAATCTTAGTCCTGCTTCTTGATTATAAAACTTGTGTAAAAATAGAAAAGGAAATACAGTATTGATTTGGCATCTCACAACAAAAAACACACCAAACTCATGAAAATTATGATACTTATTCACATTTCATTCTGTACCAGGTACTCCTATTGAGGTATGTGAGTCTCACGTGGCTCTAGGGTTAAAGGGTTTGGGTACACACCTTTCAAACACTACAACTCATTGCCAGATTGCTCCTTGGCTCATTTAACCTATATTGTTCATCACTATGTCTGAGTTCCATAGAGGTATTTACTTGAAAACCTCTTAAAAGATTTTTCAAATATTCCGGTTTTCCAAATTTCAAGGCTTGAAATGTTATTGGTAGTCAATGTAAGTCAATGAGTGCTGAAGTTAGAAGACATATCTTATACACATTAGTCACCTTTATTGGTAGTCAATGTAATTCAGTGAGTGCTGGAGATAACCTCTCACCAATGGAACACCTTAAATAAATTTTGCTGCTCTGTTCATAATATTTTGCAATTTTCTTAACCGATAGTCTGGCGAACCATAATAGAGGGAATTGTAATAATCCAGTCTGCTTATGACGTAGTTGTGAAGAAGTATCTTCACGGTATCTTAAAACAACCTAGTTTCTTTCAATGCAAATAAAACTAAATACATCCCGTTCTCAAATAGATCAGATAATCAAGATTCTCACATTATTTTCAATAATACAAATATCCCCAAGTCCCACAGCATTGATCTCCTTGGTGTAACTTTAAATGAAAACCTCAGTTGGACTCCCTATGTAAAATCCATTGCCAAAACTGCATCTAGGAAGATGGGACTTTTATACAGAGCTTGTAATTATTTGACTGACGAGCAGTTAGCAGTAATATATAAGAGTCATGTGCGTTCCCAGATGGAATATTGTTCACCTCTGTGGGCTGGTTGTGGATCGGTGGTGTTAAGACAATTAGATAAAATTCAAAACAGAGCTATCAGACTGGTCAATAATCCTATGATCACTAATGAATTCCCTCCCTTATCAGTACATAGAAATGTTGCTTCCCTTGCACTATTTTATAGATACTTTTATAAGAAATGTTCGGATGAACTTTTCCTGATTATACCACCCCTTCGCGTCTTCCCACGGAGGACTAGGGCAGCTGAGAATGCGCATGAGTTCACACTGACTCCTCCACGTTGCAGGACAACTGCTTACAAAAATTCATTTACTCCCCGTACTACTTCCCTGTGGAATTCTCTACCAAGGGAATGTTTTCCAGCAAGTTATAACCCCCAGCAATTTAAATCCAGTTGTTTTAAATATTTTATGAGTGGAGGATGCCAATAGGCAAATGGAACCATTTATTTATTTGTTTTTTCCTTTCCTCCACTCACTATATGTAAAAAAAAAAAAAAAAAAAAAATCTCGTAGACAGGTAATAGTTAACAAGAGCTACACGCATAAAAAAAAGAAGGAAGTTACTAACATTAACCAACTTTGGTAATTATCAAGTATACTGCCATTTTCTACTACAATGTTTCTACCCTCTTTACCCACTAAATCATACTATTCTAAGACACTTTTCTTCTATTGCATTTTTGGGGAGATCCTGGGATTGGGAAATCAAGGATTATGGGTATGGGATAATATGTAATTATGTCATCATTTTAAATTAGTAAATTTCTTCGTTAGGCACCTATATTATATTGTATCAAGATAGTACATGTATGTGCAGCATTTGCATGAGATACGAGTCCTATGCTTAGCCCTCACTCACACCAACAGGTGATGGTTGGACGGGCAGTTATGAAGGCCAAACAGGCAGGCAGAGCAGCTCTGAGGTTGCCTCCTATGACTTCCACCAGTGATTTGGTGAAGCTATACAATCTACAAGCTGTAAAGAAGCTGAGTCAAAATTTCCTTCTGGATAACAAACTAAGCAGCAAGATAGTGAGCAGCAGCTGTCGAGTGAAAAGGAGCCACGTGTGTGAGGTGGGGCCTGGCCCAGGCAACATCACACGCAGCATCTTGGAACAGGGAGCACAACATCTCACTGTCATAGAGAAAGACCCAAGGTTTCTTCCAGCCCTTGATATTCTCAGGGAAGCCTCGCAGGGAAGGCTGGATGTAAATATTGGTGATGTTCTCACATACAACATGGAAAAGTTATTCCCGCCTGAATTAGCTCGACCTTGGGAGGATCCTCCCCCAAATATATATCTCATTGGTAACTTACCCTTTAACATTGCCACACCACTCATCATTCGGTGGCTGCGAGATATCAGTTTGCACCAGAATGCCTGGGTGTATGGCCGTGTTCGTATGACACTCACTTTCCAACTTGAGGTAGTCCAGCGCATGGTAGCACCCCCCAACCATCCCCAGAGATGTCGCCTTTCAGTCATGTGTCAGAATTGGTGTTATGTTGCTCACAAGTTCACCATTCCTGGCCGTGCCTTTGTACCCAAGCCAGATGTGGATGTGGGTGTGGCACATTTTATTCCTCACCAGGAGCCCCACATCCCCTTGCCTTTCAACTTGGTGGAAAAGGTGGTGCGGTGTATCTTTTCCTTTCGACAAAAATATTGCAAGCGAGGAGTGGCTACACTCTTTCCAAGAGCTATCCAGGATGACATGGTGGCCAAAATGTTCACAGTGGCTGATGTAGACCCAGATATACGCTCCTTCCAGCTCACTATGCCTGAAATTAGTCGTCTTTGTCATGCTTACTCTGCTATTGTGACACAAAATCCTACCATTGCATCATACAACAGTAGAGAGCAACATATAAAAGCAGAATTGAACTGTGATATGGATGCTGATGGAAATGAAGATGAATATAGACTTAGGTAAAGACTGTGTTATGCTTGTTGTGACAAAATATGACTGTTGTATCAAACAAAGGCAAAGAGTTTATGTGTGATATGCTGCTGCTGAAGAGAAGTAGAATATGGGCATTTAGCAGGAGAAAATATATTGTATATACCTGTATTGATTTCATAATAATATATAGTGTGTGTGTTAACACAGTTGGCAAGACTGAAATAGTGTAAATATATTTGTTTGCAGTAATTTTGTGTACACAAGTTACTATGAAACTTGTGTACTTTGTATTTTGAGCACTTTCAATTCCTTTAAAGTGGCTAGGCATCAGTATAATGGATGATACTGTACTGTATTGAGGAAACAATAAATATACAAAAAAAATTTGGTCAAATCTGTTCCTCTTTCCTCATACAATGTGAAAGATACATTCGTGATACATAATTTCTGACCAGAGTGTGAGGAGCAAATAGCTTTGAATTGCCTGCTATAGCTCATTTCCCCACCCAGTACACCTATAGGGGCTGAATTTGAATGCTGCGTATGTGTTGTGCCTGCCGTTCATCTCTGGTCAGAACTTACGTATCACGAGTGTACAATATACCATTGACCAACTCTGCATCTCTGCTTCAAGTATGTGAAACTTTTATCAAGGCAAATATTATTGTTATAGATTTAAAGAACTTGAATGTTCACATCAGAATACTGTATATATGTATGGGTCTAATATGTCAAATATTTACGCCACAGTCGAGCATCATATATGAAAGAAAATGTAATAGTTATTCCTGATGATTATGTAATTATAGCAAAAATACCATACATACTAAGAAATTTTCACCAAATATCCATAAATAATTGTAAAATATATAATATACGTTTCCATAAGTATAAAGTGGAGATGGCTGCGTTTCAAGGAAAACGAGATAAGAAATGAAAAAATATAAAAGAATATGATAATATAGTTAGACATCAGTAATGAAATTGTGTTTGTAGATCACCAGGAAGAGTTTCCACAATCTGTACTGGTGGTGGAAATGACTGCTGGAGAGCCATATCTCGGAAAAAATTAATGTACTGTGCTGTAGCTGAGTAATAGTTTGTTGTGGCGAGGGGAACCGAAGCCATTCCCAGGATCTTCTGCCCCATTGGGGATGTGAGACCATACAGTTATAAATACTTAAGAATACTGTACAAACACATTTATACTAACTATACACTGTCATAGCAAATCTTCTGTAAACTTCACACACCTTTTTACTACAAACATCATCAACACCTGCACTAACTGAAGCATCATCCCCAACAACAGGTACCAGAGAGAGTGAGCAAGGCTAAGAGAGGAAGATGCTGACAGAGGAGGAGAAGTGGGAACTGTTGCAGGCACTGCAAAAACATGGGACCAATTTAGAGGTACTAAAAGAGCAACTTCCACACTGGAGTACCTCATGCCTTCAGAAGAACATCCTACGCTATCGGAACAGAGCGGCCAAGGTAAGAGATGGTTGGCTAGGGAAATAAGACAATAATAAAATGCCCAACTGCTAGCCAACAAAGGCCACATAGGAAGGTAAAGTGATAAGAATATGTAACATACTATGCAGTACAGAAAGGAGAGGTTGTGCTTTTATCACTACTGAGAGGGAAAGTTGTTGAAGAAATAGTGCAAGCTTGGAAGCAAAACCTATGTATTGTAGAACATTACAAAAAGTAGTGGTTTTGTTTCCTCTTCATCTGCATAGACCTGTATTGTACTTAACTGAAAGTGTGAACATTGCTGTGTCATTAATCTCTGATCACAGAGGATGAAGATTGAAGCTACATCCAGGCAAGAGAAAAGAGAGAATCATGACCTAGAACAGACAGCTTTGGAGGAATGGTATGATGTCATTCAGTGCCTCCAGCAGCTCCAGGGCACCAGTGACAACTGGAGGAAGCGAGGTCGACGCTCCACATCTTCCCTGCCTTGTGATCATTCTGCTCTGCTTGCCAAGGTAAGGTGCAGTAGATGGTTATATATCATGTGTCTGAGCTTAAATTAAGCGAGTTATTTATGGTATGGTATTCATGATTTTGAAATATATAAAATGTGTTGCTAAGTTCAGATCCTTGAAGGAGTCTGTACACCTCGTGCAAATTTCCATAACAAATGTGGCTGTTATAAGTGTGTTTTTTTCTTCTTTTTTTAATGAATGGTTGGTTATATATATATTATGGAAAATCACATGCTCCTTAAAAAAAATATGCCAATATTATAACACTAAAACCTTTTGACAGTAAATACAGTATGTAAAACAAGGTACAGTATGTAGAAACTCCTGTAAGAAGCTGTATTAGATATAATTTTCCATATCTGTCAAAGAATGAGGATGAGAGTCAATTTTGGTGGGGTGGACAGGAAGAGGATAAAATTAATGAAGAAATGTGTTTATACAGGGAAATACTGTAGTGATCATTGCCTGCTTTGCAGGCCAATTTGCCCCAAGCTTGCCAACTGTTCATTCCCATCCTGCCACAAATACTTTATAGAAAAAGGTGTGAACCAAGAGGTCATTTTGTCACAGTTGTGTTTAACATTTTATGTACTGGTAAAATAAATTATAGTACTGTATTCGCATTTTGATTGTGGCTGGGCCCTCGGTAGACAAAACTGGCAGAAAAATGCTTACCTAACTACAGTAAATAGTCAATGTCAGCTGAGCTGCTACTGGAGAAGAATTTAAATTATTACACTACTGTGCTACCTAAAGATATAGATGTTTACCCCCAATCTTATAAGTCAGATACAGTTGAGTCCAGGTATATATATTGTTAAGACATGATCCAATTAGATTGTATCCTCACCATACTACTATTGAAATAATATGTAGATGATAATGGTATTTATGATGTTACATTGTCATCTTGGCAGGTGATGGCATATGTGACTGTTCTGGAGGACCATCCCACTCCCTCCCACCCTAGTCACCCCAACTACACTAGTATTTACAGGTAAACCTCATTCCTCTCACACTGTTTTCTCACATCTTGGCTGGTTCATCAACCAGTTTTAATTCTTTTCCATTCTCAACATTATCTCACTTACTGTCACATGCTTCCTGTCACTCTGTTTTCAGAGATATAGTGATGTATCCATTAGTGAGATGCAGGGTAGTACTGTATTATTAAATTATTTCTTTCAGGAAGGGCTGTTTGTTGCTCAATTTGTATTATATTGCATTATGAATTGAATGACGAAAAGCCTATTCTTGAAGTAAGTTAATAATACCACCCCCAGTTTCAGAAGTGACATACACACACATACATAAACACATACATATACACACACATACACACACACATGCACACACACATACACATGTACACGCACACACATATACATCCATCTATAATTCATGTAATTATCTATCTATCTATTTATAGCCCCGACGCCTCGTTCCCTCCGGGAACTCCCCCCGAGGGGGTAACCACGGCAGAAGTGTCTTCAGTTTTTCCTGTTCCAACACTCCCTCCTTACTTGGTAAAGCCCTTCTCTCCCATACATACTCTTCCACTCTGTTCTGCCATCTAACTGGAGGTCTGCCTCTCACACCAGGTGCCACAACTTCACTTCCATACACCTTTACAAACTCCTCACACCTTGCATTCTCTCCATATGTCCAAACCACCTCAATGTATTACGCTTCACCCTCTCAACCACTCTACACTCAATACCAATTGCCTTCTCACTCATACACACACTCATTACTTTCACCATCCCACCTATTAAGTCCACATGCTCCTCTCAAGTAACCCATTTCCACTACACCTATTCATGTAACTAGGGAAAAAATTAAATGCGACTCGCATTCCACCCACCAAGATGGGATATATAAAAATTCCTGTATAGTAACAGTTGTGAGGCTCATCAGTGACAGTATTGTTCTGTGCCCTCTTGCAGTGGTGTGATGCAGTACAGTATTTGGCATCTAGGTCTTGTAATCAGAGTATATAAGTTTGATCCCCAGGTGAGATAACTTATTGAGATTTATCCCACAGGTACTTGTCACAGCTGCTAGCAGGTGATGAGCCAACTGAACTTGACAGTAGGAGTGCTGCCCATGTATCCAAGATGATGCGGCGTGTGAGGGAAGCAGTAGAGAAGGCAAATGACGAGACCAAGAAACACCTGGCACACCTTCAATCCCCCCTTTACCAGACACTACAGCTTCAGGTGGTTATATATAACAAATATGTGTTGCTTTCTTTAGTTTAATGTTAGTTTTTAAAGGTATTGTATATGGCATAGGGAAGCTGCATCCTCATTGCCCACCATTCTTGCAATGGTGCATTCAGCCTTATATCCCCAATGATACAGGGGTAGAGTGAGGATTGGAGACCCTGCAATGATCCCACAAAAGGTTCATATAGCCTCAGAGCTGGACCCCTTGCTTGTCAAGGGTCCTGCACAGGAACTAGACCTCCCCACCCCATGAAAAAAGGGAAATGGAGTATTGATGATGATGATCGTCCATGTAAGCATGTTTTAGCTCTTCACTGCACAGCAGAGAAAGGAGGGATGTTGGGTGAGGAAGGTTATGACTGAAAGTCAGTGGAAGGGTATAGAGGGGAAGGTCAAGGATATGAACTGATATACAGAGCACCTTTAAAGATTCAGTGGAATGAAATTTGTGGAGGAAATTAAAAGAAGGGTAAGGGTGAAATATAGGGAATAAGAAAGAGAGCTTTGCCAGCAAAGTTTAGTAGCATTTGCCACTATGCAGTGGCAGTATCATAACCAATGAGGTTGAGGTGAACGCTGCTGTGCGATAGCTAACTATCAGTATTGGGAAGAGCATCACCTCGGTGACCTACCCCTCCTCAGGAAGGGTAGGTAAGCCTTACCCTACCTCCACGTGGCAACCATTTTTATAAATCAGGAAGTGAAGCTAAAGGGGGAGGTGGTATGGGTGGCGTGTTAAATATAGCTTCCCCCACATATAGGTTTAGAAGTTGTACATATCCCTCTAAGTTTTTAACATCGTTTTGTGGGCCTTTTTTTTTTAATGCTGATGGCCCTTGCCCCCTTCGGGAATGAGCACTGCATTGGCCTAGCCAGCCATCAGCGGCCCCCCGGTGGGGGAGTGGACAGCTATGGCTGTGGGCGGGATGGTGTCTCCAGATTTCCCTGTAGGGGGAGGGGGGGGAAAGGTGGGTGTATGAGAGTGGTAACTGTGAATGTAAATGGTATAGCGGATAGTGCAAAGAGGCGAGAGATAGTTGAATGCTTTAAGAATGGAGGAGTGGATGCGATGGGAGTTACAGAGAAACATGAAAGGATAGGGAGTGAAGGAGTGTGATGTGGGAGGGAAGCATATTCCCGTTCTGTGACCCATTTTAGTCTAGCCACGCTCCCTCGGTAGGTTAGGTCAGGTTAGTTTAAGTTAGGTTAGGTTGGGTCAAGGTCCAACAATAAGGGTAACTTTTCTTGGGAAACACAATGAGAATATTTTTGAAACTGAGACATTGTTAGTTTTTGTGTTACGACCCGAGCGTCAAACAAGCTTCAGCCCGCCCAAACTGTACCAATTGCTCGCACAGAATGCGAAAATGGGAGAGGGAATGGAGGGGGGCGTAAATTGGGCAGGAATGGATGAGAAATGTAAAGGAAGAAGGAGGGAGGGAGGGAGGGGTGTGCAGTGCTGGTATCACCAAAAGTGTGGAAGGTAGTACATGGACATGGATGGTGTGGGACAATAGTAGTATGGATGAAAGGAAAGATTGGATTAGTAAAGAATGCATGAGTGTGTGCATATGCATGAGTGAATGAGAAGAACAAGACAGGGAGGAGAAGGATGAGAGATTTCTGGGAGGAGCTGAATGGATGTTTGAGAGTGGGAGGATGATTATAATGATGGGTAACATGAATGGGAAAGTAGGCACCATTGTTGGTAAATAGGGTGTGGAAGGAGTGAATGAGAATGATGAGTATCTGGTGGACATCTGAGCTGAGAGGGGGGGTATTCTTAGCCAACACCTTCTTTGAGCACAAGATGATAGACCGGTAGACCCTATACATGGAGGAGAAGCGATGATAGAGAACAAAAGAGTTTAATTGATTATGTAGATGTGGATGAAAGATTACAGAAGGATGTGATGGATGCTAAAGTAGTGAGAGGAATAGTTCAATGCTCTGACCATTTTGCGGTCTTGGTAAGGATTAAGGTCAGGGTTAAGTGAGAGTACAGTAGGAGGGATGAAGGGTGGAACAAGAGGAAGATGGCAAGTGGAAGATTGAATGTCAGTGAGAAACGAGAGGAATATAAGAGGAGGGTGGGCGAGGTGCTGGAGGAAGCAAGGCTGGATATAGGGGAGGGAGTGGGAGTGAATGATGTGTATGAAATGTATGAAATGTTTAAGATACTGGTGATGAGGACAGCAGCAGAGGTAGTGGGATATAAGACACAGAAGAGGGCCAAGAAAGGGAGTGCATGGTGATCAAAAGAAGTGAAAGATGCAGTAGAGAAGAAAAGGAAGGCATATAGGAGAACACTGCAGAGAAATGTGTCAGAGGAGGTGAGAGGTGGAAAAGAGAATACAGTGTATGAAAGAGACAAGTGAAGAGGGTGGTGAGTGAGAGTAAAAGGAGAGTGGAGGAGGAGTTTGGTAGGAAACTGAGTGAGAAGTTTAGAGAAAAGAAGAAATTATTCTGGAAGGAGGTTAAAAGAGAAAGAGGAGAAGGAGAGTCTGGTAGCGTGAGAATGAAGTGAGAGGATGGAGTCACTGTGAGTGGAAATGAAAGAAGTGTGGAAGAGGCATTTTGATCATTTAATAAATGAGGGGATGGGAGATGTGGCGGTGGTGACATGCATGGGGATGGAGGCAGGTGGTAGACGACAGGGTGTACAGGGAGAATTAGGAAGGGAAGAGGTTAGGAAAACAATAGGAAAGTTGAAGATGGGAAAGGCACCAGGGGTGGATGGGATAACTGCTGAAATGTTAAAGTGTGTTGGGGAGGCAGTGGAAAGAAGATTTAGGGCTTTATGCCTATCGACTCATGGTAGTGGTCATTAAGGCAGTCAGTCTTGTTACATCAACACATCTTCCCTCAGTCTACAAGGTTGCTATGCTTGCTCTTACAGCCGGGTACCTACTTATTGCTAGGTGCGTGTGTAAATGAAGAAAACTGAAGGTGAATGTGGGTAAAAGTAAGGTGATGGTATTTGAGAGGGTGATTGACTTTGCCACACCTCACAGAGTGGGAGTACCAACTGAGACTAAATGTGAGATAACTCAAAGGGGTGAGATGATGGAGGAAGTTCTGTGTAAACATGAAAGTATGGAAGGAGAAATTAGAGAGAGAGCAATGAGGGGTAGACAGGTCATAGGATCACTGGGGAGGATTATGAAGGTTAGAAGTGTGAGTATGGAAGTGAAACGGGGACTAAGAAATAGTATAATCCTGGCAACACTGACATATATGTCAGAGACATGGACATGGAGTAGGGCTCATCAGTCTAGAATAGGTGCAGTGGAAATGAGTTACTTGAGAGGATGTTGTGAGCTTACTAGGTGGGATGGATAAAGTAATGAGTGTTTATGAGAGATGTGTTATGAGTGAGAAGGCAATTGGTATTGAGTATGGGGCGGTTGAGAGGGTGAAGCATAATACATTGGGGTAGTTTGGACATGTGGAGAGAATATAAGGTGAGGAGTTTGTAAAGTAAGTGTATGGAAGTGAAGTTGTAGGACTTGGTGTGAGAGGCAGGCCTCCGGTTAGATCGCAGAACAGGTATGTAAGGGAGAGAAACGTGAGGGTCCATGTAAGGAGGGAACAGGGAAAACTGGAGACACTTCCCGAAGGGAACGAGGCATCAGAGCTATAGATAGATTGCCACTTTTCAAATATTTTTCTTTCTAATCAGTCCTTCCCAGGGTAGGTGCAGCTAGTGTTGAAGGCTAAATCTGGTTTCTCAGGTGCAAATTTATGTTGCTGGTATTTCTATTTCTTTATTTTCTTTTGGTCATATTCTTTGATTTTTTTTTTTTGGGGGGGGGTTATTGTTATTGGTGAATAGGGTGAAAGATAATTTGATTTCTATAAAGCATTCCTATTGATCTTGAGACAGTCATCAAATATAAGCAAGACACTCCTCTATAAATTTGCCATCTTTTATTTACTTTCCTTATTAAATTTCTGACAGAAAAAGCAAGGAGTGGCACCCACATCAGACAACTTCAATGGCAGTGGCAGGTGAGATTGTTACCCTGGACTTCTGGTGGTGAATATAATTATGTGTTAGCATTAAAGCCCATGTCCAGTCTTGTAAATTGTAACTGGAGGGAAACAAACTTGCTCAAGAAGGTACTACAACAACGTCATGATGTGTACAGTTGGGTAGGAGTTGACCTGGGCCTCAGTAACAGGTTTCTGAAGCATATGTCTAGTGTCAAAACATTATAAAAAAATATATATATATATTTTCACTAAAAATATTATATTTTGAATATAAACATTGGGATAAACAATATAATTAAATTTTGGGCACTGCTGTGGGGTATATATTTGACAGACAGGCAATTCATACATACATATTCTTGAGTATATATTCAAGCTCTTTTAATTTGTAAGAAGAAAATGGAGCTTCCATGAAGGAACAAGGCTTCATCCATATGAAAGAAAGTACTGTAAGTAGTAACAACTTTATCAACATATGAACCAAGATAGTAAAACGAAATGCATGTATACAATGATAGACATGTATGCAACTAAGTTAGGCCTTAATAACCTGACCTAATGTAAATAGATTGCCCATATTTAGCCCTATGTGTGCCACTTGTTTCACCTTAAATTGAGTAAAGCTATTTAAGAGATAAGTGTGATATAGGTTATAATACAACACTGCTAACTAATGAGTTAATATAATTTTTAATTCATATTGTACAGTTGTACTGACATAATATAATATATTATCTAGAAAACAGTATCAAGAATGGGGTGTTTGTATTTCTGCTAGGTTATGCTCAACCACACTACATTTTGAACTTTCCTTTCCCACAGTTCAAAAAAAGAGTTGCAGTGTCCACTGTTCCAGGATCCTGAGGAAAATCTGGTTGGCTGTGAAGGAAGGAGTGAGGGGTCCGGGGTAGATGGTAGAGAACAGAAGCCTGGAGACCCTTACTATGAGATGGATTGTGAGAAATTCATCAAGAAGGTACATTATTATATATTTTTTTTCTTTAATAGTTTGAGTGTATTCTCACTTAACAACTCTTTCTTTCTGTGTTTTTCCAATACAGTACTGTACTGTATTTTGGTTTGATAGAAATAAAATAAAAATTGATGATATTTTTGTTACAAACTGTACAATAAGGTTCTGGGACTGTATATGGTTCTATTGTTAGCAAGGGGATATCGGTTAGGGCTGGACAGGAACCAGTACCAGAACCGGTTCTAGCGATTCTTGATGACATATCTTAGAATCGGTTCTCACCTCCGAACCGGTTCCAAGGAAACGGTTTCACCAATAGTAGTTGTTGTGTGCCTGTGTGCCTTATTTCTCTTTTATAAAGCTATGATTTGGTAAATTGGTAAGAAATATTTTTCTTCTGATAATTTAACTTAATATTAAACATTCTTATTACAAAAACAAATATTTAATGCACTTGCTGTTCATCCCAGTCGGCAAATTAAGGCTTTAAAACAGCATTAGACAGCAATTATATAATATTGTCAGTTAAAATTAGGTACCGGTTCCAGCGGTTCCATTCGTATTGAGAACCGGAACCGTCCGTTCCAGATTTAACGGTTCTTGCCCAGCCCTAATATCGGTATATGATATTGTATGGGACCTCCCATGTTTTTTTAATGTGTACAGTATTTGTATGCATTGGGTTGGTAGATGTTATCATAGGATTCCTTCTAGTTTGTCAATGTATATAACAGTTCTCCTTTGGCAGATGACAGAGGTGCAGCAAGAGGCGGGTGCCGAGATGAACAATGTGCCAGGTCTTAATCCTCTTCATGTTCTTCCAAGACTGATTGTCAAGCCATCTTCTCTTTTAAGCCCCACCTCTCTTTGATTTGCCTGACATAGCCAAAGATCTGATCACAACTTAAATGTGAAATATGGTAAAAGGAAAAATAGGAAAAATGAACAAAGGAAAACAAAATTGGTAGGAGGAGGAATGTGTAGTATTCCTGTACATGCCTATTATGTTCCTATAAAGCCCCTTCCACACGAGAGTAAAAAGATTGTGGGAAGACAACTGTTACCAATTTTGTGGGCGGGTGGCGGGCACAAATGGCCAATGGCTTCCGGGGACTGTTTAATCTGGTAACAGTGGAAAATAAGCGAGAGAATTCCACTCACTTGCCCGTGCCTGCCGTCTCTATGCCTCTCGTGTGGAAGGGGATTAAAGCAATTATTCTTAATTCCTGGGTCACAACCCAACATTCGATTGACAAGGTACAGTCGGCAGCATAAGTTTGCTTCATTTCCACCTGCGTATAATGTTAGCTATAGTGATGTTGTAATATAATTTTAATGCAGAGATGACAGATATAGTTTTCATATGGTAAGTTACGTATGTTGTTGGAATAAAAACTGGTTCAGAATGCAACTATATAGTCATATTAGCAATATTAAGTACATGAGATGGACACGAATTTATGCTGCCGGCTGTACTGTTGAATTTCATCATTACTATAACTAAGAAATTTCACTTTTGTAAACCAATGTTTTATTTACTCAATGGTACAATTATTATGACCAGAAATGTTGATTATCTTTATAGACATTCACTGATTTTTCCTTGTAGAAATAAAATAAATGCTGTTAATTTTTTTTTTTTTCTTACAAGTTATATAATTAGTACAAATAAGATTATTATCCATTACTGTATGTTGTAAGCCCCCTTAGATGATAATCTTATTGGTGCTGATAGTTTTTGAAGTTCCTCAAGCTGTCTGGTCAAGCAGCCTCGATCTCCTGAGGAAGGCCATGGCCTGTGCCAGGCTTTCCCACAGTGCCCTTAGTAAATTGCAGTTGTGGGACTGAAACAATATTTGGTGCATGTGTTTGTGAGGTCAAGCCACTATTCTTGAACCTGTGTTGGAAGAACACGAAAGGCAAACAATGGAGTGAAGTTCGGCCATCAGAAGACATTGGATATTGACTGACAATGGTTAAGACAGTTGACGCCTGATACTGACTGCATTGTGGTAGTGAGTAAGTACAGTAATCTACTTTATATGTATTCTACAGTACATATATTTTATTAAAGTACTGTACTACCATAAGGGTGTTAAGTTTTGGACTTCAAGGATAAACATCAACTAAAGTTGCAAAAAATTGCAGTACTATAGTTGAAAGTGACACTGAAGTGTCTTTGATCAAACCTCACAGCACACAACTCTACTGTACCACTATAATAATGAATATGAGACTTCAATATTTTTTACTGAAATCCTGTCTTAGTTCCAATCCCCCTCCCAAAACTATATATGGTGCCAATACATAACAATATTGATTATCATCAGACTTGTAATACTTATTGAAACTTTTATTAAACCTACAATGGATGTGAAGGAACAATTACAATATAGTGCAGATGAACAAATCCTCTGGTGACTGTCTATCTTGTGCTCTGGACGGCCTGGGTAATAGGGGGGGGGAGAAAGGAGATTCATAGCTGTAATCATCCTTTCTACCCCCACCAATCCACAGCCAACCTCTATAATTATAATCTGTTGTTGTTGAAGTTCCTCAAGCTGTCTGGCCGAGCTATGTAAAATACCAAACTAAAGGCTGTAATCAAGATTAACTGTCAGGCAGCCGTGTGGTTGGAACTGCCTTCATTAGCCAAAAAATTATAATGGATAGATTGATAATATCAAAATCAGCATGTACTCCACTAATCACTGACCTATGAAGGCAGCTTCAAGCATCAGGCAGCCTAGTGTCTTGACTATGGCCCTAAATAGTCTCCTCCAATAACAAGTATAACACAAGCCATATGGCTTAACTTGAAAATAAAGCAATCACTATTATGCAAAACAAAGATAATACTATATCTTGACTAGAAACTAATACAACAATAATCAGCTTTTATGAGAATGATCATATATATAAAAAAAAAAAACAGTTCACACAGAGAGCTGGCATTCCTGTATATACACTGGGATAAAGTAGCAAAGGTAATAACTATTCACATCCTTTATGGTTATGTCAAGTGGCTGGCGTTGTAACCTCCCTCAAGCTTGGCATTGGGGAGAATAGTAAGGATCTGGAGACATTCAACCTCAACCCTTTGAACACAGTATTTGTTCTGCAAGGAAAAGATAAAAGTTCAATGTTGATATACACTTTTTCTCAACCAGCTCATATACCAGCTACTAGAATTCTTACATTAGATTCTCAATCGACACTACTAAAATTATCGGTCATTGTATTTATGTTTGTACAGTACTATAAGGTAAGTCAATAAATCCAAAAATCTCAATAGTCCGAATTTTCCAAAGTGGTAGTCAAAATATGGCAATGACGATTCTTGTGCAGTATTTTAGTTTTGCTCACAAAGGTGAGGTCACACCCCCGTGTGCTGGTGGTCCACACAACAGTGAAAAAAAAAAAAAAAAAAAACAGTTGTAGTACACCTCACATGGCGTTTTAATCCATGTGGGTAGATCTCGTCAAATCCACTAGAAAGTGACCAGATCCTACAACAATCTCTGTTCTAGCCCTGTGGGGAATATTTTTATGACAGTTTATTTCATATACATTTTTGTCTTTAAAGTTTTGTTCTTTTATTACTAGCAAGTACACAAGTACCCCGGTCAAGCAATGGTCACTATCATAGTTATGAATGTCATTTTGAATTGAAGAAATACAAGAATATTAAAATATTACAAATATTAAAAAGTTAAAATTATTAAATGCAATATATATCATACCTGCTGCTTGCAGTATTAAATAAAAAAAAAAATTACTGGGTATTTTGGTGCCTGGCAAATTGTATCCAATACCATACTATGAATGGATACCATTATCCCCACCTTTAATCCAACTTGACAGCATCAGTGGCTACTTTGCCTGCCTGATCAGCCACCTGCTCAATCTTCTCAGTGACCTTATTCATGACCTTGTCAATGCCATCTTGGTGCTTCATGAAGAAGGGTCGCACCACCCTCGAGTAGATGATGTCAGACCCGTTCCAAGACACAGGCATAAAGCACCACACCAGGAACAGACACTGAAAAAAAAAATATATATATACTGACCAATAAAATCTTTCCCAAATTTGGCAAGGAGATCTAGAAGCATCTCAGAATTATGAATGAGCAAAGAAATCATGGGTTCAAACTCCTTCTAGGGCTGATTAAGCCAGATCAGATATATTTATCCCAGTATCTATTTAATAAGCACAAAAGCGAGTTTGTTTCCCTTGGCTAGAATTGGATAAGAGGGAAAAATGAGATGGAAGTGGAAAGTATTCACCCAAGTGAGAAAAGTAGTAGGCATGATGAAAGCACCAATAAAAAAAAAAAAAAGCTATAGTAGCTACAAGAGGTATGAAAAAGAATGTGTTAATGTTCACACTACCTTATGGTTGCGAGACTGGATTGAAATGAACATGGAGAAGCTGAAAGTGAGTGTGTGGAAATAATAGATATGGATATGCTTATAAGTGTATTGAGAGTACAAAGATTTGACAAGGTAGGGTAAAGGGAACATAGTACAATAACTTGAACAGTATAAATCAGTGGATTGGGGAGCTGGTGTGCTATTCACTGATTTTTGAAAAATTGTGGGTGGGTCGAACATATAGCCGGCCTACAACCACCTACTTCATCCTGCTCTCAGCTGCCTGTCAGACAATTCCAGTTACACAAACTATATACTGCTTCTATAGATATCTCCATAATTAAAGCCAAGTTTACACGTATGTGAATAAGCTCTTTACGCTGACACGAATAAGCAAAATTCTGAATATTCTTGAATAAACTCCATATTCGGGTCCTACAGTGGCGATTTGGGTGCATCGCCAGCAGTTCGTGGTGCGCCACAAAAAGTTGGTGGGCATCCCAACTTTTTGGGACAGATGCCGAATAAAAAAAGACACAGAGGAACCGCAGGTGCACCTATGGCTCGTCTGCGTCCTTTCCCAGACAGTTTGTTGCACAGGTGGCAAAAAAATAATTGCTATACACCCTGGACCTCTCGGCGACCCTGCAAGCATTGCAGAACCATCGGCAATGAACCATCGTTATGTCTTGGGACATATCAGCGACATGCAAATTCATGCATATTTTAAAAAAATGCATAGAGTTTAATGTCGGGGGTGGGCGGGGATAAGTAGCTGGTAGACCAGGGATGTCGCCCTGGCACTTCCCCGGCAAATCTGACATGTTGCTCTAGTGCGAGGTCCTTGATCATGAGTAAAATCCTATAGTAAGAACTTATTACCTTAACATTTTCTGTGGAGCGTACATTCAGAGAAAAACAACGGACACTTGTACAGTGTATTTCTTTATATGTTTTGTGTATCGATCTAATATTTCAGAAACCTTATGAGAGATAGTTTCCTAAAAGTGGTGGGCATTTTAGCAGTTTTTTAGTAATCATGATTACAGTAACAAACAACACATCCCTAGAGGTAACAGAAGAAAACACAATCCCAACTTTACAATAGAAATTCAACAAGCAAACACCCTCATCCAGCATTTTTCTCATGTAAGCCACCTTCACCCTCACCCTGAAGACAGACAAGTCATCAGACGTAAGCGACACCCAATAACCTTGGGGCCTCGCAAGAGTCACGGGCTACTGACAGCCTACAGTCCCGAGGTTGAGAGGAAGAAGAAGAAAAAAGAAAGAAAGAAAGAAAAAAAAAAATCTAACATAAATTATGCCTTTTGCCAGAGCAAACTCATTAATGAAAATGTGCAAGGGGTTATTAATACTCATACCTTGGCCAGCCAGTAGAAGGGGAACCATGACAGGAGGATGTCTGAGAAGAACTCAAACACTGAGAAGAGAGCAAACACTACCCAGTATGTCAACCATCGTGTGTCATCATCCTTCCGGCTTGATTCCAAAGCCTGTCAAATGGGAGATATCATCTGTAAAATGTTAATATTTCATCTCATCTTTTCAGCAGAAACCTACCCTCTATCAGGGAAACCTGGAGTTAATGTAAAATTAAAAATAGCTTGTTAAAGGTACTATTATCCATATATATAACCAAAATTTCTTTTCACAGAAACATTGTACAGTAAAAATATATGAAATATCAGTTGTTTAATCTCTCGTTCTCAGAGGGCCAATGGTAATGTAACTGATAGTTCCCTATTGACAGAGGTTGCATTATTAGGTATTAGTTGCAATATATATTCGCCATGATTTGTACTTGTGTCTCATCTGAGTTTTGGATGCAGGACAGGTGTAAACACAAGGAATATTGATCAGCTATTTCCCCTCACTCACTAAGTAGAGTCCCTGCCTCAGTTTGCCCTTGTGCTTTACAGTATGTAGACATCTGTTTACACTTGCCAATTTCATAGCAAATTCTTTCATTTTCCTTAGTTAGATAAAAAAAGAATTCTTTTACCTCTCATCATACCCCTACCAACACTATACAAACCTTGATGCTGCGGTAGGCTGGATAGATAAATCCAATGACATTGCAGATGAGCTGAGCACCATATCCAAACACCAGGTAAAGGCTGATCAGCACCACACCACCTATAATTAAGAAATATGCTGTAATAGAGTTAACAGAATTCTATGATCTCTAACCTGGCAATCCTCAATATTCAATAAGGATTGTTGAAAACCAATAATTAAATGAATTAGTGGAAAGGCCAGCTTCATGGCATACCCTCGGCTCTTATTACAGTACTGTATGCAGTATATTGTAGAAGACATTACCATTCTTGCTAGCTAGTCATGTGTTACTGCTTAGTCAACTCTGTGAATTGGAAATGACAAATTGGATGCTTGTTCTTATTAGGGGAGTATATGAGGTACAAAACGTAAGAATCAAGTCGATTCCACCTGCACTCCTGGCTGCCTCACCATACTTGATGTAGGGTCGGTATTGTTCTTCCCCCAGTTTGCCCAGGCGTGGGTCCTTGAGCAAGTCATCAATCATCCAATTCACTATTTCAGGCAAACTCATCTCTTCCAGCTCCCGTTTTGACTTTTTTTGACCCTTCATTTTTGATATTACGATTTTCTGGACAGAACTGTAGACAGACTTGTACTGAAGATTAAATTTCAGATCTAATCTTTAAGGGAAAGGTACAGGTTCGATCAATAGTACAGCATAAAGTGCCTTTTTCTGAAATTTATGGAGAAATGTCCATACACGGAGAAACCTTGACTGAAAACAGTCAGCAGATATCAGCCATAACACACAAAATAGCCAAGGTATTCACATAAACAGAAATTCTGCCAAACTGGTGCCCCAAGCCTTAGGTGGGTGTTCAAACGATACCAAGATAAGAATACACGGAGAAAGGGAGGGGAGGAGTGCTGGAGATAAGAGAGAATAGTCATCGATAAAACAGTTAAGCCTCAACCCACAATACAAAAAAAAAAGAAAAAAGTACAGTATCTGATAGTATAGATAATGCTGTGGCATGATAAAAGGTAATGGTAATGTAACATGTAATATCATGACCATAGGTACAAATGTGTATCAAAGAGAATAAGGGATGTGCAAGAGGAAACATCATGTATGAACATCTACAGTACAGTAGGTGTTTCTAATGTTACATAATCACAATATTTACCTGAAAATAAAAAAACAATGTACAGTACTGGGGACCACACACTGATATGAATAAACAAATATTAAACACAAAAGGTAGAACTTATGCTGATTGTGTTTGAACCTGTATGGGAGTGACACCTGGCTAAGCAGAGTGATGGATGTAGGCTACAGTGACTGGACTGGACAGATAAAGATAACCAAATGGACGGGTGACATTTCCATGAGGGACAGGGTTGATGGTGCACCCCTGCTTACCATGTTTATTATGAAAGGTATTGGTGATGTAATGACAAAGGTGTGGCAGAGATGGTTCAGACACTTGAAGAGAATGAAAGAAGACAGCTGGGTGATGGATAAAAAGTGAAAGAACAAACTGGCTACAGCCTACAGGGCCAAGTCTCTCATATGGCTGATAATATAATATGTTTTACATTTGAGATTATTTCTCTGTTAATGCTCCTCCCTTTTCTTATTTCTCCTGCTTCTCTATCTCATCCAAAATTACTGCCTCATATTCTCCTTTTAAATGTAGGTTAAGCCACAATCAAATATCCTGCAACAGTGTCCTTCCTTCGTAGTAAATATCTTGATCATACACATGTATGACTTTGCAGCACCTCATAATAATAATTGAGGGGGTTGAGTTGACATAATGTGTTGTATGACTATATTTAGATATTATACTGATTTGTTTGCACTTTGGAAGGAAAGTGTTGTAGGATATTTGATTATGGCTGTATATGTTCCTTTCCTCTTCTGCCAAGCCAGGTGGCATGGCAACACCAGTCCTTATCATCACCTATAGTTCACAGAGGCTAATTATCAACTCACAATATTCACAACATCCACATCCCACTCAGAAAATGGTATGCACCATTAAGTTAAGTCTTCTGCTATCTGGAACATATATTGTACAGTATTTTCAACATGTCAGTGCTTTTTATCAGGCAGTATACTTTACATTCTAAATTTTGAGCTACAGTTCTCTGAATTAAATTCTTTACAGCTTTACTTTTAGTTCCATTCTCCCTCTTCTTCCTCTGCCTTACTCTCATTCATAATGCTGTTAATAAGCACACATGAGTAAATTTTCCTATGTAATTATACAGCTGTACACCATACCCTATGCCACCTTTCCTACAGATCTCCATTCCCCTCATTAATTCTCAACCACATTTATTGAACAGCATTTGCTTCATCTCATCTCTTGTCCTTCAGGAACATGACTTGTATAACTATAATATATTCATCATGTCACGTTAAGAACTTAGCCAGTAAGATATACACCATTCAAACTGGTGAAAATACTGTATGCTATTCAAAAGAAAGAGTAACAAGATGCATAATATGTCTGAATAAAGAAAAAGCACCATCTGTTTTTGCATAACCCTATACAGTACAGTAATTTCAACTTACTACCAAATTCACTGTAGATATTACAATGAACATCACCCAACGTCAAACATCTATTAGATCTATCATGGTCTCAACTCTTAACTTACATAAGCCAACCAGTTAATCTGTGTGGTGCTCTGTAATGTGAGGGAAGTTATCAGCAGTGGTGGAGAGCCTGGCAGTCGTATCTCTACTTTTAGCCTCATCTCTGCCTTGCTGCTAACCCACACTAGCTCTCACTTCACTCTTCAGCAATGAATAAAGAAAATAATTTTTGACCTTCCCCTTATATAAACTGACATCTCTATCTCTATTACAAATTAGCATCCCAATCTCTTACTCCTTCCATCATATGTACTGTAACTCTCTACCTTCTCTCCAACCTCACTCTAGTTTCTTCCTTCCCCTTTCTGACTCACTCGTCACTTCATCCCTCCATACATTATTTACTGTACATTCCTCCATCTCTAATTGACCACTCTTTATTTCTCCAACTTTAAATGGCCTCTCTCTGTGCCTGTAACTGCTGTCTATCTCAACCTGACATCCTCCTATCTCTTATCAGTACAGTACATCCTCTATCTAGCTATCTATCAACAGCTCTGGCACCCCACTACTTCAGGGAACTCATCCCAAGGAGGTGGTCATGGCAAAACAGTATCCAAGTCTCCTTGTTCCAACATTCCTCCTCATTTGGTCTAGCCCTCCAAATCCACTAATGCTTCTCTCCCTCACCTTTATTTCACCCTGCTCACCCATCTAACGGCTGGTGTGCCTCTCGCACCAGGCCCTTCATTTTCAGTCCCATACAGGAAATCACATTTCCTAACCCTTTCACAATCAAATGTGCACACCAACAAACTATTATCAGAAGTTATAGGAATTGACTTGATAGTAACTTCCTCTTATGCAAAATTCTCATCTGTTCACACAACCATGTTCACCATGACCTTATGTTGCCTCTCAGTACTGCTTTTATGTTACAGTACCTGCACAGTGCTGGTTATGATTTCCTCAAACAAATCCTTTGTAATCTTCAACCCACAGATATACTGGATCAGTATTCAGTACTAGGAGTACATCCCACACATTACATAGATTTGTGTTCAGCACTTTTATGTGTTAATTACAATTTGATACCAGAATTATGTACCTATGAATATAGTATATTGTACTGTACAAGTAAAGGAACAATCTGTCTTGTCTGTCCAGCATTTTCTCGGCAACTAATGAAAATTTCCAACTTATAATTGGCACACACAAGGAAACAATGGGAACACACGAGATATTTTTACATATCTTAATTATGACCGCCCCAAGCTCCCTCTAGGATGCTAGCCGATTAGGCCTCTTTCTGGAAAAATATACCAATGCTATTTTTAAACTACCGTACAGTAAATTGGTAGATATTGTATCTAGTTCTGATATATTAAGGTACATAGTGACTGTTCCTTTACACTACTGTACTTTGTAATGAACAGACTGTCACATCACAAGTACCTGTATATGCCTACCAAACACCTCTAGATTTCTACAAACCAAAACAAACGCAATAAAATTTAAATAAGTGAAATATTTTCCAAAACAAAACTCAGGCCATAGAAGTGTTGGCACTGGACTGGCTGGGTAACAACACAAGTGGCTGCCCAGGTACTGTCAAGCCTCCAGTTATAAATACCCTCTCTTCAACATCTCCTGGCAGGCACTCCACATATTCCCTGCGTACTCTCTCTCTGGCTATCACAAAACACAAGAAATCATTATATTTTCCCAATTCAAAAATGAGAATTCCCAGATTCTTCCATGCTAACCCAAAAACAAAAGATTTATAGGATATGTATATGCAATACAGTATGGTACAATTGATTTCCTCATATTATCAAGGTAAAAAATACATAAAACTAAAAATATGAAAAAAATATAATATATACTGTATATATTAAATAGAACTAGTTTATAAACTGCCCAAGATTCATCCAGACCTGAGCTGACCTGACCTAACCTAATCAAGTCCTGGTCAGACTACCATGCACTATGTGTTACGGCACATGGAAAAGCTTAACTCCGAATAATATCAGCAGCAGAGGAAAATTTCTGAATCAAATTGTAAGGATGTGCATTTCTATTATAAAAATCTTGCAAGGAAAGGAAATTAATAAAGTATGGCAAAAACCTAACACACCAAGAGAACTATGATGAACAGATTATTATACTCCTAAACTTAGGTTATAAAACTATTACCCAACACGAGGCTACTTCACTATTAATGCTAGTCAATATTCCTAGGTGGATTCTAGAGTGTTCTGAAGTAAAGATGGAGCATCATCATAACTCAACCATTACACTGCACTATTCAGGATTACACTACAGGAAGCCAAAGATCATTCTCTATATTTATCACAGTTACTACCCGAATTTTACTTGCCAAAGGAATTACATGAAGTTATTATTTTGCTCCAGAAATTCCGGTCCACCACTTTCACCAACACCAATAATAATCCCGTGACAAGATGCAAATTTGGATAAAAGTAAAATAAGACGAGATAATACAGGATAATATAGCATGAAAGTAAAATAAAATGTGATAAAACACGACATAGTTAGCAAAATAAGATAAAACAAGGATAATATAGCAAAAACTGACCTAAGGCGATGTATCCCGTGACAAGATACAAATCCGGAAAAAAGTAAAATAAGATAAAACAAAAAAATAATATCGTTAAAACTGACCTAAGGCGACGTACTCCCGTTTGACCTGAGTTTTTTTTTCGATCTGGGCCAATATGTCGGTGAGTTTGTTCTTTTCATACAAGGTCTTAATGGCTTGTTGCTTGTAATGCTCAATATTGGACGCCATGTTGCCGGAGAGGAGGACTGACAACCAGTACTATCTAAGGCTGTCAAGTTGCCAATGCTTCTGAGCTGCTTCTTCCTCACTCACTGACTGTCACCAAGGATTCTAGTACTGTTGAAGGATAGACCACTCTTATGGGAATTTTGGTCATCACAGTACAGCAGAGCCACCTACCGGCAGACGGGAATAACTAACAGCTGGTGCATTTCCTTCATAGGAGCGGTAGGTGTTTTTTTTTTTTTTTTTTTTCATTTTTGGGTTGGCTAAAGTTAATTTTCTGACTGAAATGGGTATTACTGGGTGCTGAACAATAAACTGTTCCACCACTTCTAATAAGTGGAATAAGGACCTATCAATTCCTTGCCTTTCAAAAGATCCTGAAACGCGTTTTTACATTCAGTAACTTAGTAAACTACGGGATACAGATTTGACTGATTGTGATAGTTATACATTATTAATTTGAAATTAACTGGTGTTTGATGATAATACCTTATCCTTTAGGAAGGTACGAAATACAGATGACTTATTGTGATAGTTATACAGAATTAATTTTGGTGGTAATGACATTAATCTACGTACTGGTGTTAGATGATACCTTATGCGTTTTATAGTATTCATATTGGTGGTAATGACATTATATTAACTGGTGTCAGATGATGATACCTTTTTCTTTCTATATGTAAACAGTGTATCTAATGCTAAATGATGATATCTTATTCTTTAGCAAGCTACGAAGTACAGATGACTAACGTCCTGTGATAGTTATACAGTAATATTATTTTGGTGGTAATTACATTGATATTAACTGGTGTCAGATGATGATAGCCTACCTTATCCTTTCTATTTTCTTAAGTATTATACTTCAGTCTGTATTTAAGATGGAGTACGTATTGCATATATATTTTCCTTACCCCTAGACTTGAATATATAGCTTCAGACTTGCAGACAACAAGACATAATGAAAGTAACTCCTGATAATTAGAGCCTATCAAGCTGAGAAAGAAAGCAGGAAATAATTGATTCTAAAACACATGTAACAGCTGCTCCTGACAGTATGGTTATAAAGCTCTCATGTACAGCCGAGCTCGTAAATTCGCGACCACGTACTTAGATGTTTATGCCATCTGAGCTGGTAACACTGTGTGGGGAAGGTGTCATTGTAGGTGAAAGATTGTATCATGTCCCTCTACTATGTTCCACCTACTCTGATTCCTCACCAAATAAATGTTACCAGCTCAAATGGCATAAACATCTAAGTACGTGGTCGCGAATTTACGAGCTAGGCTGTACTTGTAATACGAATACGATACTGTAGGCTACATACTGTACGCCTACAGTACTTATTGTTCATTATTTTGTAGTTTTAAGTATGGTCTATAAAATCTGTATGGCTGTCCTTTTCTTCAATTATACATCAGGAATACTATATTGAGAAACAATATTGTAGATATCATAAACAAGTAATACTTACTCATTTTAGATATTATGCATGAATGTATTGAAATATGGATGCTTTAGCAATTAGATCTCGGACGTAGATATTAGGAAATGGATAATTTATTATGTAATTTGCCTTTAACTAATACATATACCAGGCAACATTGCTTTTATATTCTCAAACATATGTAAAGATATTTGTCTTGTTCTCACAGCAAGTAAGAATATAGGAATAAGAAGCAAAAATGCTCTTACATAGTGGTGGTGTGGTTAACAGTATTGAACAGTATTTATAGCTCATTGCTTTATAGTTTTAAGAATAAACAATATGTATGCTTTCTTTTTGTTGTACTTTTACATGTAAATATTGTTAATAAACATAATTGTAGAGGTCATAAACAGGTAAGAATCATCGCGCACTGGAGTTACTGTACGAAAATGGTAGGTATGGTTTTAGCAATATTTTTGGGCTTTGTCGTATATATTATAGTAATTTATTATGTAATATGACCAAAATGAATGTAATTATTATATCTATAGCCAAATAGTATTAAAGGTCCTGTGCGTTACTAGTAAAGAAAATCAGACTTAAATAATTAATCAGGATAAAAGGAAACAGACAGAAGCTGGAGTGTTGATTCCTGCTGGCCGCTAGAGGCTTCACCGTCCCAGCCAGCCACTGCGACCACACCAAAATATCATTGAGTGGTCTATCCTTCTCCCAGTACTAGAATCCTTGCTGTCACTACCTCGGCTACTCAATGCTATCTCGGCTCTATGATAATCTATTCTCGGTGGATTCTCTCTTATATTGTGATCCGAGATTAATAGTTTTGTACATTCCATGGTTTTTAAGTTGCTAAAATGTGCATGGTTGTGTAATTCTTTGGTGCAATTTGTACTGGATAGCACCGAATAAATGGAGTATAATTATTGCCCCGGCTACAATCACACTTATAGTGCTAGATATGCATTGTTATTTTTTTGCAACTCTAAAGTATAACATAATAGTCGCAGATACTGCAATTAACAACTAAAGGCTTAATTTCCGTGCCTATTTAACATTTAGCCAGTTCGGCGCCCGTCCATGATAACTTTCAAGAACTAATACTAAATTGGCCTTCACTCTCCCACGTAATATGCTGTAGACAGATTTTCCAGGTTCTCCCAAGATCTTTGGTTTAGTGACATGATATACAGTAATGTACGCTTGCAGTGGCCGCCTTGACAGCTGTCAGGTTATACGACACGCATTTCCCTGACTTCCTGCCTGGTCGCCTCTATAATTATTATACTGTATGGTATATACATATCCGAGTTCAGGACTGATAATTATGGTATAATAAAAATTACCGGGGGTCCTTCTGGCAACCAAAATACCATTCCAAGCTATTTCTTTACCTTCAAATTGTTGGTTTTACCTTGACTGGCTTGACATTGCACAGATCGAGGCCTATAACGCTGACACTGTTACTTCTGAACTTCACTTTGCATTTAGACCAAACCTTGGTATTGAAAGTCACAAGGTTTTTTTTAATGAATGGGATAGCGATCCTCTTCAGCCTTACAGCTGTTGTAAATTTGTCCATATATATAGGCTACAGTAGGCCCACAATATAAAATTATTAAATTTAGGCTAGCACTTTCCTTTTACCACAGGCTCATTAAATCACTTATAGTCTGTATGGCAATGAATAACAGAATTCTGGGAAAACATTTGGTGGTCTACAATGAGGGACTGAATGCAAAATGAAGTGGTGGTTAAAAGTTTTAATTCATTGTATATCGAGGGTCTACAGTACATTCGGCAATTTTCATGAAGAATCAGGTAGTGTGCATTAGAAATAGGTCTTTGTCTTCAAGGCCAAAAGGCAATGTATGGTACAATTAAATATTTCTCTTACTACAGTACAGTAAATTATGAACAGTATAATTATCCTTTATGTTATTTTGATGCATTACTGTACATTATATTATCCTTTCTTTATAATATGGTACAGTAGGCTATATATATTTATTGGGTCTTCATACAATCATGTTTTCTTATAGGAAAGCAAAGCCTCTTCAAAAAACAATTATACCTAGTGATCCTTTAGTAATCATAGAAAATCTTGGAGAAATTCAATTACTGTACTTATTTTTTTATTTACATTCTTTCAAAGATATATTAAATTGGAAAAGGAATAAGTAAAGACCTTCTTCAACTACTTATCTTACTACTCCTAACTGATTATGTATGGGGTCACTATCATGGACTTTGTATATCATTTAAGGTTGTGAGTCTCGTCTAAAGCTAAATACTGTACAGCCTGGCATTCACACCAACCGAACCAAACAAAGGTTTATTAATGTATTCATTCTATATTTCAGGGATTTCAAGGGCTTCCGGTCTTTAATAATAAACAGACAGCAACACAGATGTCCCAAATGAGTGCTTTTTGAAATGCTCACCAAATAAAAAAATATACATAATTGGTCGTGAGTGCATTAAGCAAACACAGAACCTAAAGAAAAAGGTGTTGCACGGGCGCTTGTCATAATCACTACTATCTAATTATTTTATGTCAGATACATATCTAAGTACAAGTACGTCATTTCTTCATAGGTTATTTCCGTCGCAAATACATACCTTTCGTAATACAACTACCCTTAATTGATTAAATTCTTCTTTACCCGCTTGGAGTACTGCGGCCATATGCGCACAGACGGCCAATCAGTGTGCTTGATCAATTTCAATTGCATTACAATGGCTTCCCTTTGTACCGAGTGTCCGTCTGACCCGGGGGTCTGTCCCCGATCGTATTCTTCAGCGCTGTTTTGAGATTCGAGAATAACGAAGCTAGTTTAGACTTTTTACATGCCCACGGTGTGCTATCGATGTCAGTGAAGTGCCCCTCGTGTAATAAGGCCTGTATTTATCGACAAGACAAGCTTTTCTGGTGGTGTCCGAGTGGCGGTTTTAACCCGGTTTACAGGATAGTAACAATCAGTGTTGCCAACCGTAGGGTAAACGACCTACATGTAGGGCATTTCGGCCTCATATCCTTGTCTGTAGGGCGGTAGGGCAATTTTACAGAATCTTAACGAAACGTAGGGCGTTACGACTTTTGGTATAAGTGATAACATATTTTGCAGCAATAGAATATTTTATAAACGGAATAGAAATATGCTAATAAAGGTACTACTGCACTTAAAAAATGTCTATTACCCTCAACAATGTAAAAAATAAAACGCTTCAATAAAAGAAAAACACATCTTGAGTCACTAATTTATAAATGAGGTGATTCTTCTGAAATACAAGGGAAGCGGTCTATATAAAAAAAAAAATCTAGTTACGAACTTACCTCTGAGTCTGAATTGGTCATAGCTGTCACCATTCATCAAGTGCTCAGTGGACCGCTTGCAGTTCTTTATGGCCTTCTTCACTTTCCTGGCAACGGAGGTCTCCAATATTATGTCGGACTTGCCATCAATGGAGGCGGATTCGTGCCCACCAACAGATTTGGGTACACCATCCTTGGTTGGTTCACTTGGTTGATTCACCGTCTCCATATTTTGATTTTTTGGAATGGGGATATCGAGCTCCTCCTCATGGTCTAGTACTCCATCTTGGGCTGGTTTAAGTTCCCTCTGGTCCATATTGTTCATCTTTATACAAGTGTGATGTGTTTCCTGCAGCTCAACTCAGTAGTAATAGAAATTTGTCCTCGTACGTCCAGTTCTCACCGTCGACTATCGCGTTGGAGTCTCACACCAATGTCAATAACCAGTGTTACTGAAGCAGAAAATGAAACGAGGCCGTCGAGATCTTCAGCTTTATTACTCAACTCCCCACCATGGTATTCATATTTGTAGCCAACCTACCTGGAACAGGCTCCAGATCAGTGAGATCACGAAACAAACCTCTTCATAAAACAAATCCTACATCTTCACTGTCTTATCTTCACATCTGAACACTACATCTTCACTTATTAACATCCATCCTCACTTCTTCACACTACACTCCCCCTGATATAACATCTTCACTACCATTACATCTTCACTTCTTCACATGAATTTCACAGAGAGAAACCCCAAAGAAATGCTTCAAAGGGCAGAAGATAAATCTCAGAGGTTAGTATTAACCGGAAAGTTAACACCAATATACACCAACAGTATATTGGAGAAATTTTGAAGCAAGGGCAATAGAAAACCAATGAAACAGTTAATTACTAGATTTAATTCAAGACATATTGTAAACACAAAGTATTACTCAAAATCCAAGAATAAAAGGAACTTATAAGTCATCACTATTGGACTTAATATTTACCAAAATTTAAAATTAAATAAATAATATAGAAATACAATAAACCACCATAAGGAAAAAGTTATCAAGTTGTGATAAAATGGGATTTCTTAGTAGCATTATGACATAATAAAAGTCCAGGACTAGCAGAGAAGACACGGTAAATTTTCCGAGTTACACGTGTGATAATTTCAGACAAAACATAGTTTTTCATGTGATTCGTTCGATTTTAACATCCATTTATTGTGCAAATATCCTGTTTGGCCCATACCCCATCACCCAAACAATCTTTTGGGAGAGCCTGGGAATTTGGGGTTTTGGGTAGGGGAAAGTGTATCGAGTGATTTAGGCACTATTTAGTAAGTGTGAAAATAAAGAAATGCAAAAATTTGAAAACCCAAGCCAACTTTTGGGAAAAGTTGGCTCAGGTTTTCCAATTATTGACTAGTGTAAATAGCAAAAATTGACAATCCTAGACAACCTTTGGCAAAAGTTAGCTCAGGTTTTCCAATTTTTGGCGAGCACAAATAGTATTACTTTGTTTTAAAATTAGGTAGACCTGACTTTACCAAACCTAACCTAATCTGGTCCGTGGCATACTACTGGGACCTAACTTTAGCAGACTACTGGGACCTAACCTTAACAGACTACCGGAACCTAACCTTAACAGACTACCGGAACCTAACCTTAGATTACCGGGAGTTGTGCAAGGTAGAATTAGGCAGACCTGACCTGACCTAACCTAACATAATCTGAACCATGGCAGACTACCTGGACCTAACCTTAACAAACTACCGGGACCTAACCTTAACAGACTACCAGGAGTTGTGCAAGGTAGAATTAGGCAGCCCTATCCTGACCTAACCTAACTTAATCTGGACCGTGGCATTCAGTTGTGTCCACCCTTGACTTGGAAGTGTTTATGGACAAAGTGAATAAGATCAACACTGAACACAGTGCTATAGTCATTCTGTTTTGTACTGACCCGTCCACTAACCAGAGTATATTAACATGAAATTTTCTACATACCAGTACATAATGAATTTTTCATTAAATGGTAGATTATATGAATAATTGTTATATATGTAGAAAAGAGAAGATATTTCATACATGATTTGGCATATCAATCGGAGGACGTTGCCACTACTTCCGACACCATCTCCAACTTCTGGAGCCACTTTACCACGGACTGCGAACCACAGCCATTGAACTCTGGAATTGGCTTCACGTCATATTCTTTTCTTCATCGTCTAAATAGCTTGAAGCAGAAAATTAAATGAGGCTGTCGAGATCTTCTGTTTTATTACTTCAACTCCCTACCAAGTATTCATATTTGTATCCCTGCCTGGAACAGGCTCCAAATCACGAAACAAACCTTTTCACAAAACAAATCCTACATCTTCACTTATCTTCACATTTGCACACTACATTTTTACCAATTAACATCTTCACTTTGTAGTGATCCAAGCACCAGAAATTCCCATTCTCTGTCTTACGCATCCTCGCCTTCACCCGTCTGCATGCGCGTGGACGCCACCAAAGCCTAGCCCATCACGCAGGAGCCAACGCACTTCCACTTAGCTTCGGGACTCCAGCCAGCATGGGTCGCTCTCTCTCCCTCTCCTGCCGCACCTTCCACACCTCCGCCACACCAAGCCCGACACCATGCACCCTACGCTACACCAAGACTATCTCCTAGTAACCACACTACTTCAGGCAGGGGGGTTGACTCTACACAGGTGCTTGGCCACTAACTTATCCAACTAGTACCTAGTTGTTGTTGTTGTTGTTGTAGTTCCCCAGACTGTCTGGCCGAGCAGTCCCGAGTCTGGTTGACCGAAGCCGCGCAGATGCTCGGACCCCCAAATGGGAGTCAGGGTGATAGTGAGATCTGTTTCTTCGAAGGCAACAGACGAGAGGACTGCTGGTTCACGGGTATGTACCCCCGAGCCAACATTCCCACTGTCTGTAGTCTTCCTTGTTGTGCCACCCAATCGGGCGATCTCGTTAGCTACCCAGAAGGAATGAGAAATAGTAAGAGAGACAGACAGAACAGGCCAGGGTATGGTAGAGGATGCCAAATTCCTCATTTCTGGATAGAACCAGCCCTCACCAGTGGGAAGGGGTGATAGAGAGGTGGGACAGCAAGTACGAAGGAAAAGGAACAGAGGGATAGTTGAAGAACTGAAAAGGATTGGCTGGGGCCGAAGGGACGCCATAACCCTTAAAGTACTGCCCACGTCACCGCAGGCAATACTTCCCTTACGGGGACTGTACCTAGTATTTGAGTCTGCTGTACTCTCACACAACCATTCACTCACCCACACCACTCCTTTCCGCATCCCTCATCACACCACGCCTCGCACTCCCAAACCATTCCTCCTCTCGTACCTCAGCCACCAACTCCTCCTACAACCGCCATCCTTCCCCGGCCACAAACCTCTCACCACACCATATCTCACCCCGCCTCACCTATTCAACCACCCCCCGTCACCACCCATGATCACGCCACTCACAAACCACCACCTCATTCACCATCACCACCACCCCCTTCCAGCCATACCTCTTCCCCACCTACCCAGGCTACACCTCATCCAGCCATCCACCCACTCCTCACCCAATCCGAACCTGACCTCTCCTCCCTACCCGTGCCTCTCGCTGACTTTCTTCTCGTACCCGACCTACCTATGCCACCTACCCTACCTGACATTCCACCCCCCTCCACTCCTGACCTTCCAGACCCTAGTCCTCCCCCCCCTCCCCCGACCCTACGCTGCTGCCTGACAGCCTGGTACCTGACCACACTCGACCTGACCCTACCTCGAGTATTGTAATCCCTTCTAGTCTCTCTCAGGACCAGCCGCCTGTCCTTCATGTTATACCTCCCACGCCTCCTCGTCCCGTTAGCCCTCGCCACACTCCACAGACGCCACCACGCCCTGAGACACCACCCTCGCCTCACGATGTGCTACGGGACGACGAGCCAGCGTTGGCTCCTGAGGGATTCACTTCTCAGTCGGGACGTACCATACGGCATCCGGCCAAATATATTGCCACCGTATCCAACACAGACACGCACGCACTCTATACGCAGCTACACACACCCACCCATTACTATTACCTGTCACAATACACACATTACACGTACATATCTGTGCAACACTTATATGTATTTATTTCCATGTATGTATTTATTTTCTATGTATTCATGTCGATGTATGTATCTCTTTTTTTTTTATATATATATATTCACTCCTATGTTTGTATATTATTATCTTATATCTTATGTGCCATACCTCCACCTCTCCACTTGTTTCTTGGGGGAAGGGGGTACTGTAGTGATCCAAGCACAAGAAGTTCCCATTCTCTGTCTTACGCATCCTCGCCTTCACCTGTCTGCATGCGCCACCCAAGCCTAGCCCATCACGCAGGAGCCAATGCTCTTCCACTTAGCTTCGGGACTCCAGCCAGCATGGGTCGCTCTCTCTCCCGCTCTTGCCGCACCTTCCACACCTCCACCACACCAAGCCCAAGACACCACGCACCCTACGCTACACCAAGACTCTCTCCAAGCAGTACCAAGACTATCTTCTAGCAACCACACTACTTCAGGTAGGCGGGTTGACTCTACACAGATGCTTGGCCACTACCTTATCCATATTCTGTCATGCACTACTGCTGTACACCTTCCGTTAGTAATGAACCTTCTCAGTCGTTATAACTTCTTCACACTAGTTACCAACTAATTTCTTATCTGCTCAGGGGGGTGACTTTATTCTCTATGGATACTAGCCATCCCCCACAGGGCTAGAAAAAAGATTGTTGTAGGATCTGGTTACTTTCTGTAGTGCATTTGACAAGATCTGGCCACATGGATTAATAATCAACTTGAGGTGTACTGCAACCGGAGGCTCTTTTTGTTTTCCCACTCCTGTGTGGACTGCCAGCACACGGGGATGCATTATCCCTTTGCATGCAGTAGTCTAAACTCCCTCCCCTTTATGGTCCCTTCAGGACTGATCTCGTGGAAGGTGCGACCCCATTTGTAGCTCTTGTGGTAACGGGCTTGGTGGGATCAAAGACCTTCCCTCAAATCCCCCTGGCGGTCGGAAGCCCCCAGACTCCCTGGTCCCATTTCCCTGGGATGCTCTTCAGCAGCACAGGTATATAGGGCCAACCCCTCCTTTATTTTAATTTGCTTTTTAACTGAGCCAGAGCGTACCTGGGGTCTGTGGGGCAGGAGCCCATTCTGCCTTGAGAGAACATCGACGACAACAACTACTAATTTCTTGTCTGCCCAGCAGGGCTGACTTTATTCACTGTGTATGCTAGCCATCCCTCACAGGGCTAGAATAAAGATTGTTGTATGATCTGGTGACCTAGTGGATTTCACAGCATTTACCCACATGGATACACTGAATTGGTATTCAGGACTGGTCTCATGGAAGTTGCTGCCCCAGTTGTTGCTCTTAAGGTAAAATTTATGTGTTTTTTCCAGGAAGGATGATAATTGGTTTAGTACAACGTATACCAATACAAATACAAGAGGGTAATAAAAGGCACTGTTGTTCTAACCCTTTATTGTAAAATTAATAATCTATTAAAGCAAACAGTTTACATTCATATTCTGCTGAAACACCAAAGGGACATGTAAAATTAGGCCATTTATCATCCACAATGCAACTAGACCCCGAGACCATACATCTTTTGCCTTTCTAAGCTACAGCAGCCTCCTTGATAATGTCCCAGCTCAGCCAAGGTTTCTCGTATGTCTCAAAGGTGGAGTGTTTGCCTCCTAATTCATTGTCTCTGTTGTACCCAATTGAACATATGATACAAATTTCAAGAGGATTATCAGCGAGATATTGCCAATTGCAATAGCCTTGGGAAAGGAACTTCACCAGCTACAGCAAAAACTGGTTTATTATGAACTGGAATTTAATTAAATTTAAAATAAACTCAACTGAGAAAAAATAAGCACAATACCCACTTAAGCACCCATATTTTATGTTTAGTGCTTTGCAGTTAATTCTTGAATATGGTAGCCTGCTGTATAACAATCAGAACATTGTAAAGCTTGATTACGGTACTGTAAAATTACAGCATTCATTTCTACACAGAAATGTGATTTTTTTTTTTTCAGTGGATTACAGTATGAGTAAGAATCTAATAGGGAGGCACCAAGTCATCAAATGACAAGGCCTTCGGACATTCGTACTAGTAATTGTTTGGCATTTTACAAAACATTGTACAGTGCTGTATTATCCACTGAGGTGTTATTAATTCCACATTGCTCTGTTAACTTGCACATAAAATAACTATGTAGATAGTTACTGCTATTTTCACAATTTCTAAGCATGTATATGCCACATTTTTTTTATTTGGTTTCTTGTCACTGAAATTATTTGGCTTTTTCTTCGCAGCCATATCTCATTTATACAGTACTGTATTTGTAGTCGCCCTCATGGCTACCCACCACAGAGAGGGGGTGGATGGGTGAGGGTGTATGTGTATGTTTATGGCGATGAGGAGCAGAGATCATAGGGTCACATACTGGGCACCAGCACCATTGGGCTGCCCAAGGGCTGGGACAGCTCACAGGGCTGAGGGCTGTAATAGCCCACTAGGGCCGAATGCTGAGTCTGGCTGAACCTAGGGTCTGATGTTTATGTACTTGCGACATTGATTTAAACCATATGAGATAAGATGTCGAGAGGGGACGCAGAGAGCCTCCAATACTACTACACAACAGGTTCCTCAGTTGAAATTGAGACAGTGGAGTTAATACTATAGTCAAACCAGAATATACTGAGCCTTCGGGTAGGGTCGAGGATTAAGAGCGGCGTTGCCAAATCATCACCAAAACATACCCACATGGTATCCAACATTCTCTGTGATAAATTTAAAGGGGTTGCCTTCGCTGTATGAGCAACTGACTGAGAGGGATCTAATAGGGGTCCTCTATTGGCCTTCTCATGGAGGAAATATCTATTTACATTATAAATAATATCCTTGGCTTGGCTATGGAGAACACCGACGCGCTTGGGAGATGTGTCGTCCATAGTGGTTGGTGAGAGAATGACCAGGTGACTGACATGAGTACACGCTTCCTTGACCAGCCATTAACCCTTTGTCACAGGAGATGTGGCAGAATGTGCAAAATAGCATGTCACATGTTGTATAGAGTTGTTGTAAATATACTTACAATGAACCTAACTCGTCATTATAAATACTTCTTTTTAACCTTGTATTATATATCGAATACTTAGAGCTACTACAAATTGGCTTATACATTAAAATTTTAACGATATGGGTTTGTTTTGGTGATGATTTGGCAATGCCGCTCTTAATCCGGACCCCACCCTAGGGCTCAGTATATTCTGGTTTGACTATAGTGGTAATTTTACTTAGAGACATCTACAGTAAGCCTTTGGGAGAATATAGGACCCGGAATATGTTTGATCCACCCAATACATCTGGATTATGGATTGACGAGCTGGGTACAATTCATACTACCTACTAGTGATGTATCGGATATCCGCATCCGCGGATTATCCGCATTTTCCAAAAATCATCATCCGCATCCACATCCTCATTAGCAATGCATGTATTATCCACATTAGCATTGGCAATACAAGCAAAATCCGCATCCGCAGTTTGAGAATGAGGATACGAGGATATTATTCAGTATACTGAGTATAGTGCATACTGCAGAAAATTCCTATGATATTCTGAATACATTTCTGAAAAAAAAAATGTAATAATCTATGTGGATGAATGGGATTTACCATATTATTGGACTAGTATTCTAAATAAAATCACGACAATCATCCTGGTAACACATACGTTGAACTTACTTGGCTGAAAGTCGTCTTTCATAACTGAAACATGCATATTTTAAAAACATAAAATAATCTGCATCCCCATGCATAATACCATCAGAGATCCACAAATACTGTTTTCTCATATCCGTATCCACATCCGCAGATTTTAAAGGTCGATATCCTCATCCCCATCTGCATTTTTAGACATCCGATACATCACTACTACCTACCTACCGCTTGGTGGCGATAAAGGGCAACGGAATTTAGTTGCTTCAGACCCATCACTTGTAAGTAAATATCTCGTAGAGTTAATAGATTAATAATAATGAATATGCATTCGAAGAATTAACATTAAAGGATTAATAATATAGAACTAGTAATATGTAGCTGTCATTGAACTGCATATCTATTAACAGGTCAAGACCAACAATAAACCAGTTGCGTCCAGACGGCTGGCTATTATTGCTCCCACATCCCTGCATGGCCATTACAGTATTGTAATTCTAATCACAGCAGATAAATGTACATACATAGTTAAATTTGCAGATTTTCAATCAGAATGTTACTGTGAACATTTGTGGATGGGTATGCTGGGTGCCCTATCTGGAAACATGGTATGCAGTGGTCTTTGCAAAATAAAAAAACTCAGGTCCTAGGTGTTCAGTTTCTCACTTAGGTAAACAGAAGTGATGCAGAGACAGAGTGCCGGAGCATAGTGAAATGTGACACCTCAGGAACAGGAAACATCTGCACCATAACTTCTCATTCTTGGGAAGGGCTGTTAACTTGCAGCTGAAAGAAGAAACATTACAGTTGAGAGTAAATTATTGTCATAAAATGACAAGGCCTTCGGACATTCATGCTAGTAAGTCTTTGGCATTTTACAAAGCATTGTACAGTACTGTATTATCCACTGAGGTGTTATTAATTTCATATTGCTCTGTTAACTTGCACATAAAATAACTATGTAGATAGTTACTGCTATTTTCACAATTTCTAAGCATGTATGTGCCACATGTTTTTTTTTTTTTACATGGTTTCTTGTCACTGAAATTATTTGGCTTTTTCTTCGCAGCCATATCTCATTTATACAGTACTGTATTTGTAGTTGCCCTCAGTACTGTATATAAATATATAAGGTAAACCTGGGCCAAGGTGACCTATGAAGACAGATACAAAAAAAGTCAGCCCCAGTTACACAGCACACACATCCATGGAATAATCTTCCGTGCCAGCTTTACTGCTACCCAGGAATAGCTTGGCAACATAACTCACTACACTGTACTCTAGGCCACAAACCCTCTGGGAATTTTCCTACGGGCAAGGAGTAAACAGCCTCTTTGGGATAGAGAGGAAGGACCCCAGTAAAATCTTGCTAAATAGGTAAAAAAGCTTCTACCCTTCTACCTTGGCCAGCCCTAAAAATTATTTTCTATTAGGGAACAAGGCATTACTCCACGACTGAATGAATAAAAGTAAAAAGTGTGGTTAGGGAGGAACCAAACAGTGGCAACTGGATAATTCAGCCAAAGATAATGCAAAGGGATGAAACTTTACACAATTCATAGTAACTCACCGACAAAGATAGTGCCCTTGCCAATTCAAGATCTTCCTCGAACTTCATCCTCCTCCTCTTCTCTCTCCTCATTCTCCTTTCACGGTTTTCCTCTTCAATGACAATAGCCAAGAGGCTTGCTTCATCCGTCATGGAGATTGCTGAATCTACATAACTAGCTCCAACCCCAGTATTCCCTAAGTCTTCAGATACATTATTGTTGCCCATATTGCTGTCACTACAGCACCCTCTTTCTGCCGCTGCCTCCTCCTCCGAGCAACATTCCTTTTCTATGCAATTTTGATCTTCACAGCAACATTTTTCTTCTGTGCAATCTTCATCCTCACTGCAACATTCATTTTCTTTGCAGTATTCATCCTCATCACAACAATCATTAGCAGAATCATCTAAACACATAGTAAGCTCTCTTATGTTCTGCCTGGCTCTTTCCCGATTGTTTTCTTTCTCCACTTTTCTCTTCCATTCCTCTTTTTCCTTCTCTAACCTCTCTCTTTCCCATCTCACCTCCTCTCTCTCTCTCTCCAAAAGCAACCACTCTTCCCTATCTCTTCTAGACCCAACAATGGGGTTCCCCATCTGCTGCCTTTGTTCTTCCGTTCTTTCAGCCAATGTGTGTCTGGGTCTGTTAGCCTCTAGAGCCTCTCGGTGCTCTTCCAAATTCATGGCCAGAACCATTTGCAACTCTTCATCTTCATTGTTTGAAGGAATCTCTTGATTAATTTCGTCAAGAAATGCAAATGGGTTGCTGATGTTTTGATTTGCTCCTTGTAACTCTGATGATAACATCAAAGCATACTGCAGCTGCTCTTCAAAAGACATCATTGCAGTACCATTTATGTCATAACTGCAGCTGTTTTCTTCATAGTTGTCTTGGCATGGAGCACTAGGGGCACAGCTGGCACCTCTAACATCTTCACAGTTCCCACCATTTGCCTCATTCTCCTAAAGAAGAGAATGAAACTTCACTACACAGAAACAGATGCACTGGAAAACATTAACATGCATGGTATATTATGTGACAGGAGAAAAATTTATCAAAAAGCATTCCTACATAAGTGAAAGATTTTAGTGAATATTAGAGTCACTGTCAGTTATAGTTGAATGTATACATAAAGCTATATACCATTAGCATCAGTTAAATTGAGAGAAAGATTGGGGGAGAGGGATGGGAGAGGGAAAGAACAGGGAAGGGAGGGAACAGGGAGAGAGAGGGAAGAAGGCAGTATTTATCATCCTCATGCAGTGACAGCCAGATGGTTATTGATGGGACCAAAGTGTGCACCATTACTTATGGCCAGGATCCACAAAGCACTTACGCCGGCATTAACCAGAGATACTCCTCCATCCAACTTACACCAGTATCCACAAAAGCAAATTGTGCCTCATTGATGATGTCACAGGTGCAAATGAAGACAGGAATTACATCTGCTCCAGAGGTGGTTTAAATCTGTAGACCCGGATTCAATGCTTATAATTCTGGATTATATAAGAAATCATCTCTTTGGATTAGAAATCTGAGTATTAATAATGGAATATAGAGCCTTAATTTGGTTATATCTAAACATTAAAGTATATGTTATAAGTTTTTAAGCCATTTATTCCATTAAAAAATCGGTGGGAAAAAAAGAGGGATAGTTTGAAGTTTGCCACCACAAGTGTCGAATGTATGTTCTACATTATATGTGTATGATGGTACAATAAAGACAGAAAGGAGGATATTATTAAACTACTTCAAGGGAAGGCTCTCTTCTTTGTTCGATTATTATTTATGACGTGACAATTTGGATTTGATTGGCGGGAATCAAACTATGTCCTGTGATTGGTTAATGCATTTGGAAAGCATAACTGTGATTGGCTGACCGACTCTTCCAAATCTTGGCATAAGTTAACGTTGTGGATAAATGATGGAATAGCGAGGCATAACTTACACCCAGAGCAAATAGATACTCCAGCGCAAAATGCGCCACCTATGTGGATCCGGCCCATTTTATAGGATGCTACTAGAATGTGTGGTCTACCTCACACTGACCTGAGTGTACAGTCTACCTGGACCTCACCACTTCAGTTAATATGTAAACTCTGCTGATCTCACATCAGTTTAATTGACATGAATTTGATATAAAAGGAAGGATATGGAGCTCTCACATCAGAATCCTGCCAAAGTTGAAGCAGTTAACATCGGACAATTGAACGGTCGTGGTTAGATGCCAAACAAATATTCTGAAGACAATGAGAGGTGTTGGTACTGAGCCATTCCAGTCATATCTTGACTACTTCTGCTGGAAGTTGCAGAGGAAAGATGCAGATGATTTGTTTGTCATTCCTTAATGATATAAGAAGTGTAAACAGCTAAGAAAATCCTATGTAAAATTGAAAATAAAGAAATATAATGTGAATCAATTTGTATTTACCTTCTATAATAATGCACATGTTTGTAAAAATTCAGTTTTTGTAGCGGACATGTTGATTTTTATCGTCCTTCAATACGGTAGTTTTGGTAATGAGGTAGATCGCATGCTAAAGAGTAAATAAGGTGAAGTGAGGTGGTAGACCACACGCTATAGTAGCACCCTAAAGTATATAGTATAAACTAGAGACAATCCTTCATCAACATCTCGGACAGATCAAGCGTATCAACCCTACTATGCTAAATAATTTAATTTCAATAAAAGGGTGGTTCCAATATTTTTTTTTGAGGACTGTACCTCTGTAAGAAGTGAGAGGACTTCCATGTTTGTGGGCAGGCTGGACACATCCATGAAGGGGTCACAGCGGCACACTGGACAACGCAGGTGATGACGTCGGCTGATGCTGCCTGTGGTGATGAATCCATCTTAGCTACAACTTGTTATCGTTGTGAACATTTGGTGTGGCATGCAAATGAATGGTCAAGAATAAGGGCAGTCAAGATGGATATTAGGAGAAATGTCTGTAGATGCCAAAGAACTGATTGATTGATTAATTAATACTGTATTAGGCCCCACAACAGCGAGGTCATATAGTGCCAAAAGAAGGTGATGGAGAGGTGAGACAGCAAGCAGGATGAAAGTAGAAAGAAAAGAGGGACAGTCGAAGAACTGAAAGGAGTGGCTGTAGCCGAAGGGGCGCCAAAACCCTTAAAGTGTTGCCCACATCACTACAGGGGAAGTTCTGAAGGTGAATGTAGCAAAGAATTGACAGCTTAAGAAATACTGATAGTCATGAAGGATGTTGTGTGAGTAAATCACATGACTAAAGTGTACTGTACCGGAAAGTGTTCAGCGAAGGTCTGGGCACATGAAGAGAATGAATGAAACTCAGGTTGTGACAAAGGTGTATTTGAATGAGTATGACTGACAAAGGAGACAGGAAAGACCTTGGAGAAGATGGTACAATGGCACCACCCAACTGCAACTTGAAACACATGGTATCAGTGAAGGTGCTTTACAATGTATGATGGGTTTATGATCAGCAACTGAATGGATTTGATCCATTGACTAGATTATGTGTCTAGTAGGCTAACCACTTGGCCACATTTTCTGTGGTTGATTAGTTTGTACAGTCACTACAAAGCAGTAAATGTGGCAGCCTGTCATCCATAACTTCCTTAAAATCTTTATCAGTAAGCTTATAAAATTTCTTCCTTATATCTATACAACATTTCTTCCTTCATTAACTTTTTCCTTAGAATCACTATCAGTTTGCTAAATATATTTCTTCAAGAAAACAAAGTGGGGTCTGGTTCAAGGTTTTAAACTAATCACTATAATATAACATACTTAGACAGTTGCGGCAGAAGGTATGACCACATGTTGGTAGCAACATAGGGCGGTGATGATCATTGTCATACTGCTCTTTACACACGTCACACAGCAGGTGGTCCTTCACCTGATGGAGATATAATCACCACTCCAAGCATAATCTGCTCCAAGGCAGGAAGAAATAGTCTTCATTTCCATCTTAAATCACCAAAGTGACTGCAATACAGTTGTCAGCCTCTGCTACCTTAGTGAATGAAAATAACTGAGATATCTTCACAAGTGTTTTCATTAGTGTAACAAATACGAGAGTACATTCTGGTACAAAGTAATGAAAGAAAGAATTATCAAAGAAACTTTTTACCAATGATTACTATTGCTTTCCAGTTTCCTTAACAGGAAGATAGCTTGATTTCCTGCCTCCATCCACCTATTCATTATATTTGTCTTTAATCCATTTTTTCCCACCTTTCTCTATCAGAACATTGTCACCAAATTTCTCTCGCATTACTTCTATTCTGCTTTCCGTATGGGTCTTGCCATCTTCTCTTCTTCCCTTTTCTTCAATTGCCCTCCCCACTCAAAACTTCCTTCTCTCCTTTTCCTGTGTCTCCTAATATCTAGATTTTTCCACTCACCATTCCACCTTCCCATCTCTATATCTCTGGCAACTCACCTTTGACAACCAATTGTCTTTATCTCGGCACACATTATCAGCATCTGTTGTTTTTTTCCCATTCTCTGCCTGCTGCCTTCCTTCTTCTTGCCCTCCTCTATAGCAATTTCTTTCCCTGTTATTGTATCTATAATCCTCTCCTTGGTATGGATTCTGCTCTCTGTAATCCTCTTTGCCAGTATTTCTATTCTCTCGATGTCGATTAAATTCATCATCCTGCCAAATGCATAACAATCAAGCACATAGCAGTGTTAGATAATAAGAGGCCTTCTAATTCTTAGACAATGGTTGATGACCTGCAATTTTCTGATTACTAAATGATTTTTCTTGTCTAAATGAAGCACGTCTGAAATCCAAATGTTAACAGATATTTCAATTACCCCAAAACATTATCATACAATGAAAAGCATAGGTCAAGTTATAGTTTTCTTTGAGAATTACTGACACACAACCGTAATTTAGTTGCCAATATTATAATACAAGGGGAGGGGCATCTGTACCCAACTCTCTGGAGAGTACTGCCCAGTTCTGGCCCTGAGTTTAACCCTTGTGGGTGAAATAGTGTAAATGAAATTGCTTATACAGTAATTATGATGGCACCAACAATGTCTAGGTTTTGTTGCCTCTCTCCACAGACCTCAAAATTCCTAAAGGGTGGGTGGCGTCCAGGCTCTCCATGGTTTCCGTGCTGTCTCTGGCGCTCCTGCACTCTCCTCAGCAGAATACTGTATCCCTCCATCAACACTCTTAGTTGGTCGGGATCCTGCTGCCACAACATTCACCGAGTGATTACCTCTTGTTCTTTTTGAGACTTTGATAAAGTTAATTTGAAAACACTTCCATTATAACCATACTAACCAATTCAAAATAAAAACAACAATTACAACAACCAACATTGCCACCAACACTATTACTCCTCCTCTCAACCATATAGTACCTACACAACCCTCACCCTAACGGGATGAGTGATGACTCGCTATAAGAATATTTATTAAGAACACTGTTTTTTTTAACAACTCTACCATTACCTTAACAGTTACAGTCTTGAAAAAATCTTTCTAATTTCTATCAGTATCAGACATGGACAATATCTGGATGTACTTAAATGTTGCACTCTATTGGTTATAAGTGCAGTCTATAATTTCATGGCTAAGTTTAAGTGCTAGATTCAAGATCATTCATGATGTCTACGATGGTGTGGTACTGGATGGTTCTGTTGTTCGTCTATGAAGCCGTCGTACCGGTACTACAGCATAGTCAACACCACAAATGTTCTTGCATATGGCCCTAAGTTATACCTTTGCAATTGCATCTGTTTAATAATACAATAATTTAACAGATTACTGACCTCAAGTAAACGGTCGATGTCATCTTGGTGTTTTTTCAGCAAATTCATGGCCTGAGGAACATCATATACAGTACAGTACTTGTTTTAAACACTCCAATGTCCAAATTTAAGACCTAACTTAGCATTCTATTTGCACTCTATATTTTCTCTCCCATATAATTTCTACTGAATCTCATGCCAAGTGACATAAAAGTTAGGTATTTATCTAGTATATTGCTGTTTTGTAGCAGTGTTGCCACATCCGGCTAGGTCCCGGTAGTTTGCCCCGGTCAGATCCCAGTACTTTACCACGGTTAGGTACTGGTAGTTCACCCAGGTTAGGTCCCGGTTGTCTGCTGTGGTCTAGGTTATGTTAGGTAAGGTCAGGCTAATTCCAAAATGCCCCATTTGAATATGCCCTATCTTAGAAATGGGGTATTTCCGAACAAAATATCATAAAAGAAAAGTGTCTTGGAATGGTATAAAGTAGTGGGTAAAGAGGGTAGAAGTATTGTAATAGAAAATGGCAATATACTTGATAATTACTGTAATTTATGTCATACAACTAGGAATATTTGCCTGAAGTTTGTGAAGTCATGCCACCATCCTCTTCTTACCTGTATGACCATATTATTCTCCTCCTTTGTGCCCTGAACGGCAACCCATAGTTTGTAAAGACCTTCACCTGCCTTGATGATAAGTGGCAGGTTTTGTAGGAGTGCCTGGAGGATGGGAGCTGCCATCCTAGAAAGGGAGGACATACACTAATTAACACTCTTATACACATTTATTTAACTACTCTTTCTACTCACTTATTACTAACGTTAACGTTAGTCATCAAGTTGTGAGGTTAGTGTGAAATTTGGAAGGTATAATATGGGGCCGTATGCAAGAACATTCGTAGTGTTGACGACGGCTCCATAGAAAAACAACAGAGCCATCGTACTGGTACCACGCCATCGTATACACCATGAATGTTACTGAATATGGCCCATGGTTATATAATAATATTGAACCCCTTGAAGGAGTCTCTTACGTATATACCTTAACTTGTAAATGTATCGGCTTATGGTGCAAAATCCACTACACAATCAATACAATTCCAAAATATATATATATATATATATCCGTAGCTATTGTCGTTTGTAATGCAACATTACTTGTCTGAGTTGCCTCACTCCTCACGGCTTCACAGGTACTGGACACGACTGTGACGACTCACTCGCTGCTGCCTGCTGGGCCTCCACCCCTCACCTTATCTAAAAATTCCGATTCGTTGTTGTCATCAGCAGTGTTTAGTTCAGTGGGGGATTTATCTTTGCAACGGCTGCCTTTTTGTTCTTTTATCTTGTTACTAGCAATTATTCCAGCAGGAAATATATATATAATTTTTTTCTATTTCCTTTACTTCTTCCAATTTAAATAACAGTTTTGCTTTAATTTTGTCCTTATATGTTTTTTTCCATTCACTTGTCATTCGTCAACAACTCGGCTGATAAATAATTCTTCTGCAATGTGGGTTCACAGTGGGTTGCATGCACGTTGCATGTGTATAGCTTTGTGGTTGCATGTCACTATATTTCCTTAAAAAAAAAAAGAAGGAAGTTTCACAACGAGTTTGTAGAGTCTCGTAAAAACAAATTTAGAGTCAGTCTCGTCAACTTTACCCAGGAGTATTAATAATGTAAATGTAACATTTTTCCAAGATTATAAAAGATAAGGCAGCGGGCTGTGGCACTGACTGTGTTGACATTTATTATATAAACATAGTCACGCTTTAACAGCCAGGCATCATCAATTATAAGCCAATTTTAGTTCATAAATATGGTTGACACTATCTTTCATCACCAAAACACGTACTAATTAAACTGTTTAGCTTAATTATTGGTGACAGCTGCTGGTGGGAGGTATTAAATCACGTGATAAGTTATATTTGGAGTTGTGGCCATCATCACTAACCAACAACAATGCCTGTGAGTTACATTTAGTGAACTGTGAGCAAATAATGATTCAGTCTTTCTTATTAGTAGTAGGCCAAGGAGTATTACCTTACTAGCAAAAAATTTACCATTCTTGGATAATTGGAAAAGAAGTGGCAGTATGATAATTATAGTGTCTGTAATATTTGTCTAGTTTACAGTACCAGTATAGAATTACCGGTATTTATTGAAAGAATTACCGTTTTGCAGCAGTGTTGCCAGATCCGGCTGGGTCCCAGTATCTTACCCCTGTCATTTATTGTACTTTATCACGATTATTTCCCGGTAGTTTGCCCAGGTTAGGTCCCGGTAGTCTGATGCGGTCTAGGTTAGGTCAGGTAAGGTCAGGCTAATTTCAAAATGCCCCATTTGAATATGCCCTATCTTGGAAATGGGGCATTTGCAGAGGAAATGCCATAGAAGAAAATAGTCTTAGAATGGTCTATATAAGTGGGTAATGAAGGTAGAAAAAACGTACGCAATAACGGTAATTCATTCAATATTTACCGAATTACCTTCCTTTCTAACTTACAGGGTTATCTTACTTACCGAGCGGGACCTAGAATATCTTACAAACACACAAACAATAATGAGTTAATGTCTAATTAAAATAAAGGTAAATATTGAAAGAATTACCTTTTATTGCGTACGGTTTTTCTACCTTCATTACCCACTTATTTAGACAATTCTAAGACTATTTTCTTCTATGGCATTTCCTCCACAAATGCCCCATTTCCAAGATAGGGCATATTCAAATGGGGCATTTTGAAATTAGCTTGACCTTACCTAACCTAACCTAGACCGCATCAGACTACCGGGACCTAACTTGGGCAAACTACTGGGAAATAACCTTGGTAAAGTACAGGAAATGACCGGGGCAAAATACTGGGACCTAGCCGGATCTGGCAACACTGCTATAAAATGGTAATTCTTTCAATATATACCAAAATAACTCATGATATTTCCTTACGGTATTCATACCAAAGTACTGAGTTCACTATATTGTATATTTTAGTATCATTGCCCACTATTTTGGACCATTCTAAGACACTTTTCATCTATGGTGTTTCTCTCGGAGATGCCCCGTTTTACCTTCCTTACATCCACAGGTTTATCAGGTCTCCATTCGAGCCCAGTTGGAGAATGTAACCAACCTTCATGCTCCCGGAGATAACTTTCAGTACTGTATTAAGGTAACAATTATGTAAGCATATTGTAACTTAACTTGGTAAATATCTACTCTATTGCCGGTTGGTATTACAATGATTTTAACCTCTTTACCCACTAATTTATAACATTCTAAGACACTTTTCTTCTATGGCATTTTCTTTGGAAATGCCCCATTTCAATTGGGGCATATTAAAATTAGCCTGACCTTACCTGACCTTACCTAACTATGCAAAGCACCCAACCAACATTTAGTCTGTATAGTTATGAACTGGGTCTAACAGGCTAGCAAGCCTCTACCCAGGAATCCTCTGTGAGTATCTAACCTAGACCGCAGCAGACTACCGGGACCTAACCTAGGCAAACTACTGGGAAATAACCGTGATAAAGTACCAGGAACTGACCGGGGCAAAATACTGAGACTTAGCCAGATCTGGCAACACTGCTAAAAAACGGCAATACACGTAGTCTAGATACATACCCTTAACTTTAGCTGTCAGTCAATTAATCAGTCAGTCGGTTATATCTTCAAACCACGTAGGTAAACATAATTTTAAAGGTTAGTCGGTTGGTTTATTTTACTTGTATAGAAATCCAACGGGATGCATAAGTTAGGCTATATCGAACTCTAAGCAGCAGTAACTTTATGATGCACTTAGTCGCTAGTTGTCACATCAGTCAACCAATGCTGATGTAGAATTTATCTGGACACCTCCATAAACCTACTTAATGTCTGCTAACCGTATATGTAAAGTTTTGATCTAACTTATCAGCAACGCTGGTGTGTGTGTTTGTGTGTGGGAAGCCATATCTTACACCCAAATTGTATTTGTTAATACATATTGGATTACCGGTATTATATTATAGTATAGCCTTTAATATACTTGTTTTTCTAACTATCGAACATGTCTGGTTGCAATTCATCATGTCAGGGAATCGGAACACAACTTCTGACCGTGACTGTACTTGGTGGTGTGTGATCAGGCTCCACCACAACATTGGCTGAATACATGTATTTGAATTCCAGAATAGAACCATCTCATACTATAGGCATTACTTTCTCATATCCATATGCTATTGTTTCCTGACTTTGCTAGGACAATGTTTCATCCTACATTTCATTCATGCGCTGGCAATTCATTCACCAGTCCATCCACACATCAGACTAACTGTTGGCCATATTGGCAGACTAAGTGCAACTCCTGCAATGAGGTGACTAAAAAATGGCAGTTTGTGTCGGCTGATGAACGTGTGGACATTCCTGGTTCCCGTGGCACTGGAAACTATGTATCTAAATGCAAGCTCTGCAACCGAACCAGCTCCCTGGGTAAGGATTTGTACTGGACAACTGATAGTTTTTACATGATCACTTCACTCCTGAGGTGAATATTCATAACTGAACCCATTGGATGTCAGATCAGTTGATGTAGTATCCTTGTATAATTGGATACTGAGTTACAATAATCTCTCGCAGGTTAAAATAGTCAATGTGATGGAGATGAGCACCACAGCTGAGTACTAAAGCTCTTATACAGTGTATTCCCTCCATTGTATCTTTTTCTTTGCAGTAAACCTTCACTTGTACAGTATCTGCCTTTTCTTTGTAAGTACTGTACTTTACAGTACCACATACCTATTGTTCAGCCATTATTTTCCCAGATATGTGCTATATTATATTATCCAGCAGTCTTTCTTCTCCACAAACTTTACATACGAATCTCTGACTCATTGCAGTACAATACTGTACTGTACGTTGTTGTGCCTCGTGAGTTATATTTGATGATTGATCACTCCAGTTATTAAACACATTTTATTATCTATATCTCTTGTAGATGTTCTGACATCCAAGAAGCAAGCATATACAGCTGATGATGTGCCCAGCTTCAAAGTAATCATTGCCTTTGAATGCCGAGGGATGAGTGTGGTTGACTTTCAGTTTGGGGTGAGTTGGCTTGACATGTGTTCTGTGTATTAGTAGTTACACCATGTAAACTTGTAGATCTCCTTTTGACTGAATAAGATTCTTATTAGGTACATATTCTGTGTACACAATTATGATCATGATAGTAAAGACTTCATATCTCTTTGCTCAATTTATCTTTGATTGACTATTATATGTAGATAATACTGTATAGCCAAACATGCATTGCAACATGGAGGATTCCATACAACTGAAACACCCCATTGCCAGATTTGAATTAACATTCTTCCATTTTTTCCCCAGGAAGGCTGGGCATGTGATGGTCAGGAGAGTGGCACACCTTTCACTGACCTGAGTCTGGGTGATGAAGACTGGTGTGACTATGATGAAGATGGTAGCTGCCCCGTTGGAATAACAGAACTGGAATACAAGGTTCAGTAGGAGCAGATCAGATCTCCTCTCAAGACACATCATGTGAACCATTGGTGTTATTTGGTTGGTAAGGGTATGCATATTTGGAAAGAACTTTAAGAAACAATGAGGCAAAAGCCAATAAAATACTGTACAGTGAACATATGAATTGTATTTTTTGTTTTTTGCTGAGCAGGGGTGGTATGAGAAAATCAGGAGGTCTCACAGCGGACAGGATTCTGCAGTGACTTTACTCAATTAATTACTGGGAAAAAAGCTGCAGTCTGGTGTATTGCTTCTGCTGTACTGAATATTACAGTCATCAACCAGAGTTTGCAAAAATTATAGTACAAAAAATTTATTTAAAATATAAATATTGCACCATTTTGTTTCCACTGTTTCTGCCAAGAGTTACTTTTCTCTGATGATAATTGCAATCCCCTATATTACTGTCAACAGAGCAGCATGAATGACGGAGAAACTTTCCTGATGAGTATGTGTGAAACTGTTCACAAGTTTTGTATATATTGTTATCTTTCTAATATAAATACAGTACTTTCCATGGAAATGTTAACACTCATGGGAATTGGGGACACCAAGGTGGCGTTTTACAGTATTATAAAGTAAAAAAAAAATTTACGTTTGGGAATGGACTCCACATAGGAATCCTTATTTCAAAAAATATACCAAAAATTAGCCGTGAGGTAGATTTTGTTTAAATTTAGACGCCACAAAAGGACGCCAACTTTTATAATGGTAAGATGTGAAATATCAGCTGACAAACACTATCCGGCTGCAGGCTTCAATCAGTTGTTTCTGAGCTTGCAACACATGCAGTTACATATAACTGCATTTTTTCTTTTTTCTTACCTATTGCTTTGTTATAGATTGTCATGTAGTATTTGGGTTTGTTTCTTTGGCTTCCTCATTAAATGACCTACATTTCATTATATAACAAGCATATCGCTAAAACTAATAATATATTCACATTGACGTGGTTTGAAAAGCTTTGGAGTAAGCTCCACTTCTGCTCATTATAATACATTTTCACTAGTGGTTTTTTGTAGTTTTGATGATTGCATGACATTCCTTCCTTTATTTTATGTCTATAGGTACTTTATTTATTAAGCTAGGATTATTCCTTGGTGGAGAAATTGGCTCGACAACAAAATATTTTCCCCTCGTTTCTCACCTGCGTACCATCCCTGTGATGTATGTCCTGACTCACCCCTTGCGTGTAATGTAAACAAACCCAAGGCCGTTCCTGAGAGTATTAAATTCTTGTGGTGTTCTCCGTTACAGAGAATATCAACAAGCTATAGCAACTATATAAAAATAGAGCTGCTGTTGGGAATATCACCGTTATGCAATTTATGTAATTTTCTATTATTGGAGCTTTTTTATTGAGTGAGGACATGCATTCTAGGGCTCACTACAGTTTGAATATTAACCCACATCCCAAAAGTTGGCAGTTCAGTATTGTCACCTTGATACACTCACTGAGCGTGTGTCTGCTTCTTAGAGGAACATATAATGCTGTCATCTGAATTATCCAGTAAGTTTGTTATGTCCACTGTTAATAATTGTGGTAATAATACAGTCTTTTTTTAATATGCATATCTATTGTACAAAAATCATCTTTGTGCTGCCTTGATTATCAAGGGGTGAATGTGTTTCCCTTGCTACAAGTATTGCAGTATGATGATGATGATGATAATTATGATCAGTGATGGTTACAAGATACAGTAGTTCATGATTCTTCAGTTACAGTTCCAGTTCCTTACCTGTATGATGATGGAGAAAATATGTTACAGTATTAAATACCTAAATGTTTTCATAATTACTCTGAAATATGATACAAGCAGTGCCTAGAGATTCTTCACCTAATTTGGTCTGAACAGTGACTAGAATTGATGAACAGTGTATGGAAATGGAATGATGTTGACCTTTAATGATAGTAGAGGGCAGACAGAGGTAAAGAGGGAGAGAGAAAAGACAGAATGAACAGTACAGTACATAGAAATAGGCAATAGACAAAGAAGAATGTGAATCTGATAAGGAAGACTTCTGCTTTGTGTTTATGGATGTACAGTCATGGTTAGAAGTTCTGTAAACTTTTCCATTATTATTACAAGAAACTGTATTTTACAGAGTTGTGAATTAACAAGAGCCATGAACACTTGGGTTTCCAGGCATGCCATGGAGGCAGCTGTATCTCACTAACAATAAATACTTCTCAGAGTTTACAGGCAGACACAAGAGATGACAGAACTTTTAACTCTAAGCAATGAATGACGACTTGTATAAGGTTGCATTTTTATCTGGCAACCACCAGATAACTTTCCGTCAAGGAGTAAAACTCTACTGGTGTTAAAAGGTAATAAATAACTTCATTTAATGTATAAACAATGACTTGGAGTCCTAGATTACATGACCTGGAATAACTTCAGATTATTTAAAATTTCGCAAGAAAGTCGGCATTGTCCATGAGGTAATCAAGACTACATGAAAATCTTAATTTTTCTCTTCAAACTTTCATGCTTGATTATTATTATTTTGTTGACTTGGGAAGAATGTCCCAGGGCAAATATGTTAAACAGTGGACAGGAAATCCTATTCCTGAAGGAAATTGAAATATGATAACTATACAGTAAGAGCATGGAAATAAAATGACACAGTACAGGATGTGAACAAGACAGTAGGAATCAGGATGATTAAACACAGAGAGCCCCAGACAGGACTTGACAAGGTATGAGTGAAACCTAACAGTGCTAAATAAAGTGCTAGACAAGACAGGAGTCTGACAATGCTAAATAAGTTATGAGTGAGCTTAGAGATACAAAACATTGTTTTGGTATGAGGGTCCTCTCAGTCAACCTCCTCCATGCGAGACGCATCCTCCTCGTCGCCCTCCAGTGGTGGCATGTCATCTAGGGCACTGCCTGCCACATCATCAGGCAGAGCAATTAGTTCCTCATCATCTATACCCAGACCAAGGCTGATCATCCTGAGAAGGAAGCAATAAGTGTTATGTTAGGGTAGATTACAGATCAGCAGGGTAAAATGGAACCTGTTTATGTAGGTCGTCAAGAGTAATTGGGTTTAAACTTTTTTGAGCCATGTAACAAGTATCACCTATGATTCAGAGAGGGGGAATAAGGGTTGAGGACACCTCTTTCTGCTCTCTCCCTCTCACCAAAGATATACTGAATCCTGGAGCTGGACTCCTTGCCTAATAAGCCACACACCTGTAGATGCGAGCAGCGTGGATTCCGGGATCCTCCAGATTGAATCCAGAGGCAAGAAGTGATGTCTCAAAGAGCAGCATGACAAGATCCTTGACAGACTTGTCATTCTTGTCAGCATCTGCCTTCTGTCTCAGTGTCTCAATGATGCTGTGGTCTGGGTTGATCTCAAGGTGCTTCTTGGCAGCCATGTAGCCCATGGTAGATGTGTCTCTCAGTGCTTGAGCCTTCATGATACGCTCCATGTTAGCAGTCCATCCATACTGTGAGGTCACAATGCAACATGGAGAGGTCACCAGTCTGTTGCTGACCACTACCTTCTCAACACGCTTGTCCAGGATGTCCTTCATTACCTGCCGGGGTTGGGAGAGGGTTAGAAACACCATAGTATTAGTATCCTTACTAAATAGTAATTCAATACATGTACTGCTTTTATTGTATGAGGATATTTTATAACATTTTGTCAACATTAATATTGTAATAGTCATGCAATGGTTGTGCTAATGTGGTGAGAGTGTAAAGGGTAAAAGGGTAGTGGTGAATGAAGTAGTGTTTAAAAGCTTTAATGTGGTAGTGTTGGTAGAGCAGTGGTTAGACTGCATGACATAAGTAAAAATTAAGAGAGTTTGTATGTGGTTATGTTGTAAGCATCCATTACAAGACCTAGGGGTAATGTGGTGGTTGTGTTCAAAGTGGATGATGTGATATGACAGCAGGGTATGTCCAAGACTCACTTTACACAGATTCTCCAGCTTTTGCTTCTGTTCCTCAAACTTCTTTTTACTGTCCTCATCCTCAGGGAGCTCCAAACCCTCCTTGGTGACTGAGACCAATTGCTTTCCATCAAACTCCTTCAGCTGCTGGATGCAATACTCATCAATAGGGTCAATCATATATATCACCTCAAAACCTCCCTTCTTGACACGCTCCACAAAGGCAGAGTTGGCCACAGCATCCTTATTATCACCAGTGATGTAGTAGATTTGTTTCTGATTTTCCTTCATACGTGAAATGTACTCTTTAAGGGAGCACATCTCGTCCCCTGAGGCTGAAGTGTAGAATCTCAACAATTCGGCCAGTTTCTTGCGGTTGGTAGAGTCCTCATGGATGCCCAGCTTTATGTTCTTGGAGAAGTTGTCATAAAATTTCTTGAAGGAGTCTTTCTCATCCACAAGTTCCTCAAACAGCTCCATAGCCTTCTTCACCAGGTTCTTGCGAATTACCTTCAGGATCTTGTTTTGCTGCAACATTTCACGGGAAATATTGAGGGGCAGATCTTCTGAATCCACCACACCCGTGATAAAGTTTAGATATTCGGGGATGAGTTCCTCACAGTTATCCATAATGAACACACGCCTGACATACAGCTTTATTTTGTTCTTTTGTTTTCGGTTTTCAAAGAGATCAAATGGAGCCCGGCGAGGTACAAAAAGAAGGGCACGGAACTCCAGCTGACCTTCCACACTGAAGTGTTTTATAGCCAAATGATCCTCCCAGTCATTGGTGAGGGAGCGGTAGAACTCTCCATACTCCTCCTGCGAGATGTCATCGGGATTGCGTGTCCAGAGGGGCTTGGTTTTGTTCAGCTCCTCATCATCAGTGTATTTCTCCTTCACTGTCTTGAATTTCTTGGCCTTTTCCACATCTTTGTCTGCATCCGTGTCCTCACCAATATCCTCCACTTTGGGCATATCTTTCTTATCCTCACCCTTCTTCTCTGCACCTTCCTCCTCCTCTTCATCATCATCAGGAACTTGCTGTGGGAGAGAAATAGATTTAAGATGATTCCTTCTGGCCGAGTTGAATTGAAACCTCCCCAACACTCCATAGCTTTCCCAATGGAACCTTGGTCATCAATTTTCTACCTTCTATCTCATCAAGATGGTTTTTTGCATCAGAAAAAATTTCTCATGCATATTGATACTACATTAAAACTATCTGTATTGCATTCCTTATTCCAAATATTCATCTTCCCCTTTGACAAGACCTCTCACACTTTCCCTACCCTTCTTCCTTCCAAATTTCCTTACTATTGTAACCTTCACCTCTTAATTATTTTCCTTGCCACAGGTCTTTCTTCCAGTTATCGTTCCTCCATTGCCCTACCCTTTATCCTGCCACACTATATAAGCACATGTTACCTCTCTCTGCCTCACCTTGTCCCTCTCTTTCTCCACAAGGAGCTTGATGGGGTAACCAATAAACTGAGAGTGTTTCTTGACAACTTCTTTGATCCTGCGCTCCTCAAGGTATTCTGTCTGGTCTTCCTTCAGATAGAGTGTGATCCTGGTGCCTCGCTGGAGAGGGTTGTCTGTTCAACACAAATGTCAACAATTTAACAGAATAAAGATGTCTGTAACAGGCTGTTCATCTCGATAGGGAAATTATTATGTTAATGTGCAAGTTATTCACTCCCGGTAAAACAATTAGTGTATTATTTATTCTTCATACAGTATCAGGTATGTAGAGAAACATCTAATGCTTTATAAAGTAAAAATATTCTGTAAAACTTTCAACAGCAAACAATTTTGAGAGTTTATTTCACTATGGAACCAATATATTTACAATAATCAATCTAATGACACTGTTGCGGGAAAATTGAAATCATGGTATAAGAAAGCAAGAGACATAACATGACTTTTGATTAAGGAAATTGTACTAGTAATTATAATACTGTACTGTATTTATCACTAATGTATGGGTTATTTAAAGAACAGTTGTAAAAATAAATTATTACTATAGTTATATTAATTTTGTAAATGACAAACACTAGGAACTTACTTTTATCAGGTCTAATGGTAAAGGATCCACCTGCTGCTGACTCCCAGGTGTACTGTTCATCATCACTGTGTTTGGATGTGACCACCACTCTGTCAGCCACCAGGTAAGTCGAGTAGAATCCAACACCAAACTGACCAATCATTGAAATATCAGCACCAGCCTGCAGTGCCTCCATGAATGCCTTGGTGCCTGACTTGGCAATGGTACCAAGGTTGTTCACCAGATCAGCCTTTGTCATACCAATACCACTGTAAATAAAACAAAAAAATAAGTTTACTTCTTAATTTTACATATTTAATCATATATTTCCAAAAAAAAAAAAAAAAAAAAAAAAAAATCAGAAGTATCAAACAGATCAGGTGAAGGGCTCATGACACCAGGCGTTGTCACCCACCCACCCTTCTGGCGCAAATTATAATGATCATCCTTTAAATTAATGATCAAATTATAGACTACTGTGAAGTTATGGAACAATTCTAAACCAATCACAGTTATAACACTAAAACTATCATTTATATACCGTTAAAAACAAGAAAACATGACTATAAAGGAACAAATAGTCACCTGTCAATAATGGTGAGTGTGCGGTCATTCTTGTTGGGCACCAACTTGATAAACAAATCGTTGCCATTATCAAGTTTAGAAGGATCTGTGAGGGACTCATAGCGGATCTTGTCCAGGGCATCAGAAGAATTGGAGATGATCTCTCTCAGGAAGATCTCTTTGTTGCTGTAGAAAGTGTTGATAATGAGGGACATCAACTGGGCGATCTCCGCCTGGAAGGCGAAGGTCTCGGCTTCTTCCATTACTTCCTCAGGCATCTGTGTGTGAAGCAAGATAAGATTGGTGTGATAAATATAATGTTTTTAGGTAATTCCCATTCATTTTATGTGAGAACAGAACATAACATGATTCCACCGCCACCCTTGTAAAGCTGGTAACGCTGCGGAGACAAAATATGAAAGCACTGTAGCCGCTCTTTCTATCTCTCCTACTTATATTGTTCTTTCTTACTAATGAAGTAATGAGGCGTGGAGAACTGGAGATGTGGCGACCCGAGCGCCCACTGTCAGCAGCGAGGAGGGACTTTGTCACACATCGCCGTGACATCGGTGGCGGACTGGCGGTGCAGTCATGCTCAGAGAAGAGGGTCTGCTGGGTAACTCCGTCCTCTGTAAAGATGGCCACACCAAGGCCACCTTGCCACACATGTTCAGTGACTTTCAGAGTGCTTCAAGGCCGGGCCGAAGAGTCGGCGGGGCTTGGCCAGATCGTATAGCGCAGGGTCCAGTGTGGGGCTGTTTTTCTTCCGGCCGGGCCTTGAAGCCTGTCCGTGTGTGGGGTACTGTGAGACGAGACCTTTTTATTAATTTAATGCCTTAAGGCTTAAGGCATTAAGGCTGCATTTACACCAAGCGAGCCTCGTCTCGTCTCGTCAAGCTGCGTCATGACTCGCCACCCCAGTTCGCATTTGATTTATATGGATTTGCGAAGAAGCCGTTTACACCGAGTGATGAGTCTCATCACGTCTCGTCTCGTCACGTCACGTCGCGTCTCGTCACAAATAGGGCTGGACCAATTTTTTCATCAGTCACAGCGCGTCATCAGTGGTGTTAACATGAAAGTGGAACTACTAGTAAACCTAATTCGAGAGCGCCCTGCTATATATGATGCAAGTGATCGCAGCCACCGAGATCGTGAAGTCATGGCTGCTCTGTGGCGGGAGGTTGCTGCTGAATTAAAATGTACAGGTGAGAGAACAATTTTATTCACTATGGACTACTGTATATGTTATTGGATCACTCTGTCTTGCCACTCAAGAGCTCCACCTGCATGGGGAAACAAAATAATCTTTCAAGATATCACGAACTGCCATGGCTTCTGCTGTAGGTCTTGTGCTTCAAGCGGTAAACTGAGCAGCGACTCATAATTATCGCATTGACTTGACGAGGGTTGATGAAGTCAGTGTAAACGGGGTTAAGTCAAAATGACGCACGTCAAATGACTCGCACTGACTAGACCACTACTAACTCGACCGTGGACTAGACGAGACGAGACTCGCAGCCTAACGCTGTCAAGGATAATAGACTATCATCCTTGTGTCATATCCAGTGTGCTACTGCTAGAGAGGGAAGAGTGATCGCCAGTGACGTTTTCTGTTGCCTCTGCCTCACCCTCTACGCGGTGACAGAATTTTATGTCTTCATACGATCTCCCCGTTGCTACACATCTCAAGGAGCAGTCTGTTTCTAGCACGGTGTGATCGCTTTTCTCATGCCAGTATAGCGGGCCGAGTACACTCCTCCCTACTCAACTCTGTTCCAGTCGGCAGGTAACGAAACATGCCAGTCATCTTTTTCGGTCTTTATTTCCTTAAAAGGGAATGTGCGAGATAATAAATTTGTCTCAAATTTAGCCAATCTTTTGCTCATACCCTCTTCGTTCTCTTTGATTTTTTTTTTTTTTTTTGTACAATTTGTGTATATGCAACAGCACACAGTGCATAAGGTATGCAGATCACCCTCTGACAAAGTCGGCCATAGGCGTAGGGCGTAGAGGTGCGTCCCCACTATAAAAATTATAAATTATAAAAATTATTTTTTTATAGTCCCCCCCATTGCCTTGGTTCACCCAAGGCCAATACTGTATTGGCCTTGGGTTCACCCACTGTTTACGGTGCAATGGCCGCGGAACGAGGGGCACGGGGAACCCCTCCTCTGTAAGCTTTCCCGAGCAAAAGGAAATGAAGGTCTGGCATATTTATGTATGTATGTATGTACAGAAGAAGGACAAGGTAGGTTCATCAGATATTCCCATAAAAAAAAAAAACAATAAATATGGCAAGAAGACAGTAGTGATGAATGAGGCAAGTGTGACAACAAAGGGAGGGAAAAAAAGAAGGAAAGGTGGAAGAAATAAATGGTGGCTTGGCAAGTAGTATATTCCGCCGATAATGCGTGCATTAAGTTCTGATGGGAATCAATTTACTGTATATTAGAGATCCAATGAGCAGTAGGCTACTTAATTCCAATAATACAGTATATCGCAATTTATGGGCGTTGCCATGATCGATAACTACCAAAGAGATATAATAGGCCACGTAAGTAAAGATACAAAACAAGTAAGAGGTATACAGATTAAACCTGACCTTATAGATGATACACATCATTTCCCACAGTAATTGTATTTTGTGATGCACTCAACCACTTTTGCATAATAGTGAAGGCTACAGTATACTGTATGATTGTATGGTACAAGTACAGTCGGCGTACGTACAACCATGCTACAACAAGTCTAAATAGACGCGCTTACTGGATGTGCTGGCTGGACCAATCAGAGACGCCATCAGCAAACATGAGCCAACTATCTGCAGGCTCTTCCCTGTTCATCACTACCGCAAGCATATTTCGTACCTTTCTACCACCGCTTATAGTAACTAATATTCGAGAGTTGCAATAATAGTTTGCAGTCGTTAAAGATTAACATTTGAGGAGAGAGAAAAGAGATCTGTGAGTGAGGAAGGAGTATGGGTATGTAGAAATGTGATGCACAGCGGGGGCAGCTTGGAGAGTCACAGCAGCAGAACAGTTGAGAAGAGAAGAATGTTAGAAATGCTGCTATAGATTCCCGGCTTACCCCAAACCCAGTCTACATCTTACGTTTCCTATCCCCCCCCCCTCTCTCTCTCTCTCTCTCTCTCTTCCGTGCCCAAAATAGCTAAAAGCGTGGCACCCATGCAACTCACATGCGAACCTCCGACATTCCTCACGTGTTGTCAAAAATAGCACATTTCATTATAGAGAGGAAGATACACAAATTCTAATTTGTCAATGTGTCTGGTAGGTAGAAGACCAGAGGATGTAAGTTGTTGTAGAAACACAAATTTGGGAACTATTCTCTGGGAAATGAACTCGAAAAGCAATCTTCTGACCCAATCCGGGATTTTCTTTACACCAAAAATTAAACAACATTCTGACATGCAAGCTTCGGGAATTATTATTGTACCCATGGCATTAATTGGTAATCAATATAGTAGTAGAATAGTAAAGGTTTCTCGATCCCAGTAAGATGCAATGTTAAATAAATAATAATCACCTCCATCCAAGAATATGTGCGAAGGTTATACAAGGCTCTCACCTAAGTCTTCCTTTATATGATTTTCACTTTCGGCAGCTTTGTGAAATTACTTTGTTTATAGTTCACATGGATTTCTATGTACTGTACTACGGTAGTAATGGTACACAGCTGGCTATCGTCCGGCCAGTATTTTACCAGCGTACAGTACACATTAAGTGTCCCCAGTTAACTAAAGCAACATGTGTAGTTCTAGGGCTAACCTATATACACTTATTTATTGTAATCGTAATTAACCTCACCTTGAGTTAATGAGAAGACTAGCTGTTTTGATACACTAGCTATGTAGTGTAGATAATTGGATTTTCTCTTAGATACTTCCACTTGACACTACAAGTTGTCACTCTTGCTTTCTAACCGGTTGTGGCACATGTGGCGTGGGCACTGGGTATATATATATATATAACCCATAGCACTGTCCGCCATCTTAATTGCTGCCAGAGATCATTTGTGAGGGATATATACATATATTTTTATCATTATGTGATCGACCTTTTCGGAAAATGCTTCGTTGCAATTGGAGTTGACAATTGATTCCGTTATAATGGACATATATCTCGTTATAGTGGTCGAGATTTATCGAGGAAAATCATTAATTGATTTGCTGGCTGAGGGGAAATGTTAGCGTGGAAATGAGGGGAAATATGAAGTAGCCTATATGGTACTATTTCCTGCTGTAAGTATTAATTAGTATTCGTAACATGGAGCTGCAAATTCCTTATGTTCTTTATATAGGCTACTCAAGAGGTATATATAGATGTTAATACAAGTTTCATATAAAATGATACACATGAAATTTCAATGGTGACAGTATGTGGCATCTCATCAAGAGCCAAAGTTGCCAAAACCCCTTGGGAATGTTCCAGAAGAATCGAGAAACGTTTGGCGGAAGTTGGGGGGTTATGCTACCTTCCCGCGCCGTCAGTATTATTACCAACTGTATACTGACTCCACCCATGGTTAGAGTAGGGTAGGTTTCCACCCATGGTTAGGTTGGGCTACGATAGGTTTGGGTCGGTCGTGTTAGGTTAGGTTAGGTTAGGGTAGAGTAGTTTAGGTTAGGCTAGGGTACAGGTTAGGTTAGGGTAGGTTAGGCTACGTTTGGTTACGTTAGGTTAGGATAGGTTAGGTTAGGCTATGTTTGGTTAAGTTAGGTTAGATTAGGCTAGGCTAGGTTTGCTTAAGGTTAGGCATGTTAGGGTAAAATGAGCTGAGAAAGACAATGAGACTATTTTTAAGGATATATTGTGGTTAGTTTTATCGCTTTAGTCTTGCAAGTGTCATTATGAGCTTTATTGGAATGCACCCCCAGCAGAGCAACAAGGGGTTGAACCAGTATGCAGTTGGTAATAATGCTTCCCATCTTTCCGTAAGGTGGAGGCATGGTGGTATAATATATTACAATATATTATACCTCCATGGGGGAGGTGCCTGTAAATATGTGGCCAATGCTTTTATTAAGGGATCGACCTTAATTGTGATGTAGTCTGAAAATTGGAGGTAAATGAGTCCTTCAAATATGGCCACAAAACACACACCTATTATCAAGGAGTGTGTTTCATGGCGTAGTCAGGAGGAATCAGTAGCCTCCAATTATCATACACGATCACAGAATTCTTAATAAGGGAAGATTCTCTTGCTGGTACATTGGAAGGCTACTGATTCCTCCTAACCATACCAGGAAACAGACAGACTCCCTCAATGGTACCAAGAGGGAAATCTGTTTGGTAGCATAGTTTGGGGCATTAGAGACCTTCCAATTCACCTACAAGAGAATCTATCTCCCCTTAAAGGTTTGGGCGCCCCTGTTGACCCGAGTCAATCCCATTCGTCTCTTCCACTGTCTCGATCTCCTTTCCTCTATTCCTTTTTTCTTTGTGCTTGCAGATCCTTAAATCTCTGTTTTTTCCTCCTTTGTGTGGTATATAATTGTTATAGGTCTCTCTGGCTTTCAAATAATTCCTCTTTTCAATCAATCATTATACCTGTCGAACTTTTTACACTCCATATTTGGCAAACTGATATGTTTTATTCTCTAACAGGAATAAATATTATTGCTTCACAGTAATATATTATCATTCTGTACGTGAACGTGTTGTTTGTTTGACCCATAAATTAAGGGAGGATTCTAGCTCTTGATGGTAAATTGGAAGGTCTCTGATTTCTCCAAACTGTGACACGAAACAACAGCAGATCCACTATTAGTACCATTGACGTGATTTGTTTCCTGGCATAGCTTGGAGGAATCAATAGCCTTCCAATTTCGTATAAACAGAGAACCTCCCATTCAAGCACTAGTGTTAAATTTTGAACTAATATGTCATTGCCCGAATGCATAAACTTTTATGCTGTAGTCAGAAAATTTGAGGTAAATGAGTCCGTTAAATATTCCCACGAAACACCACCTATTTGGAAGGAGCCTGTTTCGTGGTATAGTCAGGAGGAATAAGAAGCCTCCAATTTCCATAAACGATCACAGGGTCCTTATGTATATGACATGACAGTATTATAATTTTGGCCATGATTCCTCCAAAGTATGCCAGGAAACACGAATGATCGTGTATGAAAATCTGAGGCACAAAGGCCATGTAATTATGTATCAAGAATAATTCAATGGAACCACACACACATGATGCGATTAATGATAACAACATATAAGCTAACGAAAGTAACATACCAGAACAATACAATTTATACTTCATTATATGTACTGTATAAGGAAGATCTCAATAGAGTTATAGTTAGGGGCCGCTGTGTGTGTGTTGCGCCGGGAAATGAGGCCTGCTTAATACTATTAATGTCCTCTCCTATAAAATTAAAAGAATGAGAGGTCCAAAATCGCATCCTGTTTCGTATGAAATATCTAGACAAATTTATTGTGTTAGAGTTAGAAGGAGCATAAGTCCATCGATGTAGGAAAGGGGTGAGATGAATTGATGTGTTCCAGAGTGTAAATTTAGTGTTTTAATTAATAGGTAGTGTGGTTGGATTTATATAAGGTTAGGGGAGATCTAATATACTGTAATATAGAAATGAATGACAGGGATAAAAATACTTTAAGGGTTTGGGCGCCCCTTCGGACCCAAACATTCCCTTTCAATACAGTTCATCAAATGTCGCTACTTGTTTTTATTTCCTTCGTACTTGCTATGCCTCTTTATATTTTCTTTCTTTATATTCTTAATTCTCCCTCATCTTACAGCTCAAGCTCAGTCTTATTTCCTCCTCTAAAATATTCCTCTCCTCATGATTGCTTGTATTATGAACTGTTCAGCCTAATTTCTTCGGTGAATTTGATCTAGTCTTCCTAACCACGGCTAGATTGAGTGGATGGTAGATGATGATGATGCAGTGAAATAATTTAAGGGAAAAGTACAAGCCCTGGTTGGTAATCTGGAGCAACTGATTCCTCCAAATTATTCCAAGCAACGGAACACCATTATTTTCGTTCATCTGGTCCTGTTTCCTGACATACTTTGGAGGAATCAAGGCACTCCGATGTAACAAAAGTGAATTACCCCCCTTAATTATGTAATAAATCCCATAGAGGCTCGGGCCACGTGGTAAATTGGGCAGGTGGTTGGTGACCGTAGTGTAGGTGACCGTACTACAACACGCTACACTCTACACCAGCCTAACTACTATTTACAATACTTTTAAGAGGAAAGATAGAAACGGAATGATTATTATACATTATTATGCACGACTTGCTTTCACCCTTGATTAAGTACTGCATTGATAATTGCAAGATCATATCCCTGGTATATTTTTATGCAACAGCTTTCCAGAGCAGTACAAATAATAATAATAATAATAATAAAAATAATAATAATAATAGCTTCTTATATTTCAATGTTATGATAATTAGGCAAACACAGCACCAATGACATACAAATCAGCATCATCGAATACGAAATGAGTCAGCAATACATACTTTTCAATTAATTCGAGAATTTTCTTATGTGGTAAACCATGTGTCGTACAGTCCACGTGTAATCAATAGCTCCCGCCCAATTCCCGCCAAAACATCTAGAATATTCTCGAACCTTCCACCGCTTCACTAACATATCCTTGAGCTTCCTGTAAGAAGTTCTGAAGAAAATCTTATATTGCATTTCTCCCGGCCTTTGGTTTGGCTATTGACTAGTTCAAATGGTTAATATAGCACATCTAAAAGTATATTTAATGTAAGATACAGGGTTAATAACGGGTTTTGAGGAAATGAGGTGACAATAACACGCGGATGAATACAGGGCGCGGGAAGCGGATATTTATACCGGTGTGGCGCGCAATGCTCCCAGTCCCAGCCAGACACAGTACGAGGAGGTTGCGCTGCTTCAACATTCCATTCCCCTACCTTGTAATTTCGACACATTCCAATCGTAAGTACGATGTGACAAGTTTGGGTAGGAATGAGAATAGAAAGCTGGTGCCATATGAAGTTGTGAAGGCTGGTGTAGTGGAGTAAGGAGGGTGCGATCAGTTATAAATGAGTTAAAACATGAATCACGACAGTTGGTGGTCACATGCTCAGTGCTCACGTTGTTCAACAGTGGTAACGTTAGGTATTATAGGTAGCTTCTCATGCCAGCATTGAGTGCTATAGATGGATTATATTAGGTAAATTTCTAAATGCCCCATTTGAATATGCTCTATCTTGGAAATGGGGCATTTGCGGCGGAAATGCCGTAGAAGAAAATAGTCTTAGAATGGTCTAAAAGTGGGTAATGAAGGTAGAAAAACCGTACGCGATGACTGTAATTCTTTCAATATTTACCTCCGGATGTGACAATACTGCTACAAAACGGCAATATACTAGATAAATACCTTAAATACGAATTATGGTGAGGAAATACTTGGGCATTCCCTCAGGATGAGTCATTGGTGGGCAGGCTGAGTTGGGATGGATGAATGTCTTGCTTTTCCTATTACTGGAGTATAACATCGTCCCGGGAATATTTACATTTTTTGCAACCACCTCATTACCAGGTAGGTATTGCGAACTTACGGTTCGCTTAAAGTACATAGAGAAATTGAAGTTTTAAGTGTAACTAATTAGGGAAATTCGGTCCCGTAGGGGGGTATTGCTTGCAGAGATGTGAGCAATACTTTAAGGGTTTTGGTGCCCCTTCGGCCCCAGCCACTCCTTTTCTGTTCAACTGTCCCACTTTTCATTCTAGTTCCTTCCTGCTTGCTGTTACACTACCTTTCACTGGCGCTATAATACCTCGCTGTTGCGGCGTCTAATATCAATCTATTGATGGGGAAATTCGGCCTCCTGAAAATTTTCTATTATATATTGAAATTCCTTTTCATCTAAGTTGGTTGTGTAGGCTAAGGGAAGTTGCAGGTAAAACTATTCACGGGAAATGTTTGAAATACAATCGTGTAACAGGATCATTGTACTAATTTTTGTTACAATTGCAGATGCCTGAGGAAGTAATGGAAGAAGCCGAGACCTTCGCCTTCCAGGCGGAGATCGCCCAGTTGATGTCCCTCATTATCAACACTTTCTACAGCAACAAAGAGATCTTCCTGAGAGAGATCATCTCCAATTCTTCTGATGCTCTGGACAAGATCCGCTATGAATCCCTCACAGATCCTTCTAAACTTGATAATGGCAAGGATTTGTTTATCAAGTTGGTGCCCAACAAGAATGACCGCACACTCACCATTATTGACAGGTAACTGTTTGTTCTTTTATACTTTTCAACGGTATATATATTATAGTTTTAGTGGTATAACTTATTGGTTTAGAATTGTTCTATAACTTTACAGTAAAGTCTATAATTTGATCATTAATTTAAAGGATGATATAATTTGCACCAGAAGGGTGGGTGGGTGACACAACGCCTGGTGTCATGAGCCCTTCACCTGATCTGTTTGATACTTACTTCTGATTTTTTTTTTAGGAAATACGATTAAATATGTAAATTTATGAAGTTAACTTATTTTTTTGTTTTATTTACAGTGGTATTGGTATGACAAAGGCTGATCTGGTGAACAACCTTGGTACCATTGCCAAGTCAGGCACCAAGGCATTCATGGAGGCACTGCAGGCTGGTGCGGACATATCCATGATTGGTCAGTTTGGTGTTGGATTCTACTCGGCTTACTTGGTGGCTGATAAAGTTACGGTGATATCCCGCAATAATGATGATGAGCAGTATGTGTGGGAGTCCTCAGCTGGTGGATCTTTCACTGTCAGACCAGACCATGGTGAGTTATTTTGATTTCCTGTTCATTGCATTTGCTATGCTTTTACCAGTTTTTTTTAATATATAGGTGATATTTTCTGTCATCCATCCAATAGAAAAATAATTGAATATTCGTCATTAGAATTTTTTTTATAATGCACAATGGTGTCTTAAGCAAATCTGTCAATTGGGTTTACATGATGACTGCTCCCTATGAAGCAACCATGAGGTCAGTGTAACAATGCCTGGGCAAGGGAAATGGATGCTTGAACTAGACATTAATTTTTAACTGTTTTGGTAGCATCTGTTTTTATGAATAAACTAATTTCAAGCCTATTCTTAATTTCCAGGTGAACCTTTGGGCCGTGGAACCCATATAACATTGCATCTGAAGGAGGACCAGACAGAGTACCTGGAAGAGCGCAGGATCAAGGAGATTGTCAAGAAGCACTCTCAGTTCATTGGCTACCCCATCAAACTCTTGGTGGAAAAGGAAAGAGATAAGGTATGTTCACACGCTAACTGTACGAGGGATTATACAGAAATAATTGCTAAATGAAAGTGGTTTTAATGACTGATTGGGAGGATATACTGATCTGGGGTTGTCCATTGCACTTGAATATTGTGTATGCTGCAATTTGGCTAGATGAAATGTCTTATAGGGGAAGGGGGAGAAGGGTTCTTGAGTTTGGATATGCTTCTGGTGGCCAGTTTGAGGTGGGCAAAGTTACTATACTCTTTTTACGCTAACTTGGCCCAATAGCCACGCCCCCTTGATAGGCCTTGATAGCTGATTGGTTGATTTATAACTGTTCGTGTCGCTTCCCTTACATTGACATTGAATATGTTTACATCCTTTTCCTTTCTCTAATATTGATGGAATTTAAGAACATTAAAATATAAATGATTTTTAAGCATCAGTTGCTATGCAGTTCTACAGAAAGGATGGTAAGCTGGTAAAATTCCTAAATATATATCTTGGGAAGTCGTAGCTAACATCATCACATACACGTTCGAACATAGCCTACTCAATATATCTTTGTTTTGTAGTCTATATAAACTATGGAGAAGCCGATGGAACAACAAATAGCAAACAATATCTAGTAAACTACACCATACACACACTACTTATAGTCCAAGTCCTTATATAACTGAAAAAACTCGAAAAATAGATGGGGGTATAGTGGGGAGGTTGTAATGTCCTGCTTCTGCTGTGTAATAGGTTGCACTAATACAGACAAGGTCCCAGGTCTGACCTTTTATCGCATACCAAGCAAAAATCAAGGAGAGGCTCACGAGCAATATAAAGATTTTCTATATTTAATGTATGTTAAACATTTAAGTAACTGTATTAATTGTTTATATTATTATATCAATTACCATTCATTTCTTCACAAAGGTCCGAATAAGCCAACATATTGTAACTATGGATTGTTTCGGCTTGGTTGGGTTAGGTTAGATTTGGTTGGAGTATAACCCTACAGGCCCCAAAAATTTATATAACATTAGGCTGGAATAAGAGAGGTCCAGAAAAGGTGCCATCTACAACAGTGAGTAACCAGTCAATTATAATTTATATGATTTCACTTTCAGGAAGTTATAACATGCTAATGTTTACCTTTGACCAACATGATTTATGCCATATAATGCAGATTACGCTATATCAAAATCAGATTCTGTCATAACCCTGAATAACAGTTTCCAACAAGGTGAAATTTCAAAAGTAGGGCAGAAACATGTTACCCAAACCATAGATCTAGATATCTATTTAGACTTCAACTTATTTAAAATGTTGATACGAAATTAAGTACAGTATTTAAAGTAAATTCAAAACAGCATGAATACCAGGATGATTACTTACCCTGCCTCTGACAATAACATGAAATTGGGAGGTGGTTGATTCTGAAGAGCTTGGTGTAGACATCTTTGTTTGCCATACCTTCACTTCTTTAACCCAGCCACTCGTGAAAAAATTGTGCCTTCAATAAGCTTTTGTGGCATTTCATCGACTGGAGTCATAAATATCTAGATAGGTAACTGGAGGATATGATTCTTCATCACAACTGCCCTCCTTTTTGGGCAAAGTATAGGGATCAACATGTACACTGGCACTGGATATTTTTTTTAATATACTCTGCACGATCCGTAGCACTGAGTGAGTATAGATGTAGATTTTTCCATACTTTAGGAGTTTAAACTGGAGATACAGTAGCATACACCAATAACACCACCAGGTATGCTCCACCACAATGGTGGATGCTTACATTCTGACGTCACCACAATCAGCTGAGCGAAAAGGGTCTATTATGAGTTGAGGCTGTTGATATTCTTGTAAGATAGTGTCTCATCTTGAGAAATCTTAAATTTGGTGTTTAATGTTTGTCACCATGCTGATGGCATACTTTTTCTGTATCATTAAATGTATATAATCACTTTCTTAGGAAGTGTCAGATGATGAAGAGGAAGAGAAGGAGGAAGAAAAGAAGGATGAGGATGAGGACAAGCCAAAGATTGAGGATGTAGGAGAGGATGAAGATGCTGACAAAAAGGAAGGAAAGAAGAAGAAAACAGTCAAGGAGAAGTATACAGAAGATGAGGAGCTGAATAAGACCAAACCCCTTTGGACAAGGAACCCAGATGATATCTCTCAGGAAGAATATGGAGAGTTCTATAAGTCTCTGACCAATGACTGGGAAGATCACTTAGCTGTGAAGCACTTCAGTGTGGAAGGTCAGCTAGAATTCAGAGCTTTGCTCTTCTTGCCCCGTCGGGCTCCCTTTGACCTCTTTGAGAACCGAAAGCAGAAGAACAAGATCAAGCTGTATGTAAGGCGTGTTTTCATCATGGAGAACTGCGAGGAACTTATCCCAGAGTACCTCAACTTCCTCAATGGTGTGGTGGACTCTGAAGATCTGCCCCTCAATATTTCCCGTGAGATGCTACAACAAAACAAGATTCTGAAGGTGATTCGTAAGAACCTTGTGAAGAAGGCCATGGAACTGTTTGAGGAACTTGTTGAAGATAATGACAACTACAAAAAGTTTTATGAGAACTTCTCTAAGAACATCAAGTTGGGTATCCATGAGGACTCTACCAACCGTAAGAAACTTGCAGAGTTCCTTCGCTACCACACCTCTGCCTCTGGAGATGACATATGTAGCCTGAAGGAATATGTGTCCCGCATGAAGGAGAACCAGAAGCACATTTACTACATAACTGGAGAGAGTCGCGAGCAGGTCCACAACTCTGCCTTCGTGGAGAGAGTTAAGAAACGTGGGTTTGAGGTTGTGTATATGGTGGAGCCTATTGATGAGTATTGTGTACAGCAGCTAAAGGAGTATGATGGGAAGCAGCTTGTGTCAGTCACAAAGGAGGGACTGGAACTGCCAGAAGATGAAGACGAGAAGAAGAGGTTGGAGGAACAGAAGTCCAAGTATGAAAATCTGTGCAAGGTTGTCAAAGACATCCTGGACAAGCGTGTTGAGAAGGTAGTGGTCAGCAACAGACTGGTGACCTCCCCATGCTGCATTGTGACCTCACAGTATGGATGGACTGCTAACATGGAGCGTATCATGAAGGCTCAAGCACTGAGGGACACATCTACCATGGGCTACATGGCTGCCAAGAAGCACCTTGAGATCAACCCAGACCACAGCATCATTGACACTCTGAGACAGAAGGCAGATGCTGACAAGAATGACAAATCCGTCAAGGATCTTGTCATGCTGCTCTTTGAGAGTGCATTGCTTTCTTCTGGCTTCACACTTGAGGACCCTGGTGTGCATGCTGGCCGTATTTACAGGTGAGTTTAGAGTACTTTGATTGATACTGATTACATGGTTTATTTTGCATACCTTTATTATGAATAGAATTGCATCTTCTGAAATAATTTATTTACTAACTTGTTTAAAAACAGCTCATTAATATATCTTTTCTCAGGATGATCAAGCTGGGTCTTGGTATCGATGAAGATGATGCACCAGCTGAGGAAGGTGGAGAGACTGCACCTGATGAGGAGATGCCGCCACTTGAGGGAGATGATGAAGATGCTTCACGGATGGAGGAAGTGGATTAAGTTGCTGGTCAACTTTGCCCAATAGTCACCTTTCGCCATCTCATACTTATACCAAAGTTCATTTCATTTTTATGTTATCACAATTCATTCCAAAATAATATTTAAGTTCATGTTATACTGTATGATACAAACGTGCATAATGTTACACATTGCCGGTAATATTTGTAATAAAAGCAGAAATATACCTTTCTTTTACATACATACTGAAAGTTTTGAGGTCTAGGCTGAAGTGCTAATGGCTCCTGCAGTAATAAAAAGTTGTATGCAAATGGGTATTGTTTAATGGTTGAAAGCTGACATGAAATGTTGGTAATGTTATATTGAGTGCCATTTAGGATCAAAGTGCAAACTAAATGTCATGAATTTCTTGGTTTGAATAGTAACTTATAGTAAAGTAGATGATTGTCTTGTTTTCAGTAGTAACTGCCTTTAGTAAAATAGATTGTGCTATAGTCTGATTCAAATATGAAGCTAGTTTGGAGGGTAACCTTCCTACTCTACAGTGTTGCCTTGTCTCTACTCTGCTCGGGTTAAGGTGTGAGAGTTACTGTACCCCTGGGATTTGACGTCAAAAACATTGTGGGGTGATTTACAGTTCACCTCGGAAGTGTTGTCAGTGTTGGAATTTTTTTATATTTCTTTGTTACTGTAATATGAAAAAAACGAACACTCATAACTATATATGATTAATTATATACAAATACTTATAAAACAATGTTCAATAGTACATATAAAGTATATAATACATAAAGTATTTACGAGTATGGAATCATGAATGAACGTCTCGGGTGTTGAACCGCACCTATAGACATCCTCCCTCCCCCCCCCTCTGTCACCCTCTTCCCTACCAGGGTGTAGTGACCTGAGACCCTGGAGGGGTGACTTAGCCACCTTCACCACAGATATGACAACAACGCAGAGTAGTACACTGGTGTCGTGTGTACTGGATTCACTTCCATACATAATCAAGGTTTATCATATATAATAATTTTTTGAAGATTTGAAGGCTATTTCATATACTAAATAACGAAGGTATGAAATATTGTATGCCTTGTTTGGGTTAAATGACAACACTGTTGGGTGAGGAAGTCCCTTAGCTCCCCCACCCAAACTAGCTTCATATTTGAATCTGACTATAGTGATATATAATTAGTGGGAAGTTTCTCATTTAGCGAACAAGGGAGGTGTCCAACATTTCAAGAGCTACTGTACTTAAAATAGATTAACAAACTCCAGATTAAACTTTGGAAAGTTAAATGTGATTTGTTAGTGGATGGTGCTGATCACCCTGCGCATATGTCACTTTTGTGGTAATGACAGACAGGATGTTGAGGTTAGTTGTACAAGTTCCTCAAGCTGTCTGCCCGATCTCCTGAGGAAGGCCGTGACCTGAACTGGGCTTTCCCACAGTGCCCTTGGGGAGTGTGTGTTTTGTACGGTGCAGTTTTCCATAATGTATTTAATAGAATCATCTACAATGGCTCCATCCAGCTTCTGATATGTTATAGAAGGGCTTGGTTGTGGCCACAGCGGTCTTGCCAGGTGGACTGTCCGCGGAGAAGGGAGGATTCAGATGGGTGGTTGTTGGGAGGTCGTGCATGCAGCCGAGTGTTTGGGTATGGATATGTTTCTGGAGACTGATTTGGGGTGGGCAGGGTAGGGTGTAAGAGATGATCGTATTTGTGTGCTGGGAATTGTTTGAATATTCCTTTGCATGTGTGGGAGTTTTGCCAAAATGAAGTGGATGGTGTTTTGTGGAGGCTGCAGCAGATGTTTACTTGGCTTCGTGGTATATGTGCAACCTGTGATTATCTTCAGCAGGGCTCTATTTTGTATGTTCTAAGATGAATCTCGGTGAGGTTTGAGGCCCAGGCAGGGCTTTCATAATCCATCACTGATCGGATGTATTTGTTGTACACTGGTTGTGGTTTCTTTGTTGTGCTGGCAAGTGATCGGAGGGCTTTGAGTGCATCACAGAGCTCTGTGGTCTGCATGCATTTGTTTGATGGCATTGATATATTATTTGAATGTCATGTATATTTCGCAGTTTTTTTTTTTTTTTTTTTTTTCGGGGGGGGTGTAGCGGTGTTCTGCGTTCCAGTTGATGAGGGTGCAGTCGACTTGTCCATGTTCTGTTTAACTAACTCTCCGTATCTTTCTTGGTATTGTCCAATACATCTTTGTCAAGTTTTATGCGTACCAGAGCTAATTTGGCCATCTATGCTGACATGTTCAGTGTTACTCCACATACATACAAATAATAAATTCCAATAACAGTGGATCCCTGCAGTCTATCACCACTACCCCATGGATACCGTTCCCTCTTCTTGTCAGGTCCTCTTGTCTGCCCGCAGGGGGCCTAGCCCTGAAGTACTGTACTTACAGTAGAGAGAGAGTGAGATGCCCTCTCCATATTTTATACCTCCATGAATCCACACGGAAATTTTATTGTATTCAAGAGTAAACAGGGAAATTTTTACCAGATGAAATACCAAAGCCCAACAATGTTCAAGAGTAAACAGGGAAAAATTGAGGTAAAAAGATGAATTCTTATGTTCAAGTTCGGGAAATTTCGTCAATTAGAGTTTAGACGATTTATACCTGAGAGCCTGGCAAGTTGGCAACACTGTCATAATGGCCGCGCCGCCGCTGTAGCCTGTCGAGCAGTGCAGGGTCCATAGAATATGGAATAGTCTATTATCCTTGAGAACACCCATGCTACCCTCATTTGGGTCGCGACCATGGGTTTGGCTGCTGTAGAGTGTAGACTTCAAGTTCAGAAGTTCAACCTATAGTTGGTACAGTGTGTACGAGTATGACTGCCGTCTGTACGTACGGTCACGGTATAATCAAGGCCGCTTGAAGAATGAATTTCCGTTATTGGGTACGGTTTTTCTACCTTCATTACCCACTTATTTAGACCATGCTAAGACTATTTTCTTCTATGGCATTTTCTCCGCATATGCCCCATTTCCAAGATAGGGCATATTCAAATGGGGCATTTTGAAATTAGCCTGACCTTACCTGACCTGTCCTAACCTAACCTAGATCGCATCAGACTACCGGGACCTAACCTGGACAGACTACCGGGACCTAACCTGGGCAGACTACCAGGAAATAACCGTGGTAAAGTACTGGGACCTAGCCGGATCTGGCAACACTGCTACAAAACGGTAATTCTTTCAATAAATACCGAATGGGGTGCTGTGTTGCATCCCGGACAGGCATCCGCAATGGCTCCATCCAGCCTCATCTGATATGTCGGAAGGGCCGGGTGATGGCCACACCGCAGCCTGGCCAGGTGGACTCTGTCCTCACGGGGAAGTGAGGATTCGGATGGGTGGATGTCAGGAGGTCGTGCATGCAGCTGTGTGTTGTTTTTGAGTGTTTGGATGGATTGATGAGTGATTTGAGTATGGATGTGTTTCTGGAGATTGGTTTGGGGACAGTAAAAATTGGGGTGGGCAGGGTGTAAGAGATTATAGTATTTGTGTATGGTATCGTGTACTGGGTGTTGTTTTGATGTTCCTTGGCATGTGTGGGTGTTGTGCCATGTAGTGTAGTGGATGGTGTGGGTTTGTGGAGGCGACAGCAAGTGTTTGTGTGCCTCTCATGTCAAGGTGATCCTTGATTTTGAGGACTTTGGTTTCATAGTGTAGGTGGTCTGTGGGTGTGGTAGCTGCCTGTGCAGCCTGTGATTGTCTTTAGGGCTCTGTTCTGTATGGTTTGAAGGGTGTTGTGATGAGTCTCAGTGAGGTTTGAAGCCCAGGCAGGGCTTGCATAATCCATCACTGATCGAATATATTGTTTGTATACTGTGGTTGTGGTTTCCTTGTTGTGTCCGAATGTTGTGCTGGCAAGTGATCTGAGGGCTTTAAGTCTGCATGCATTTGTTTTTGATGGCCGTAATATGTTGTTTGAATGTCATGGATGTATTGTATGTTATGCCAAGTCTTTTGGGTATTTATTGAAAGAATTACCGTTTTGCAGCAGTGTTGCCAGATCCGGTTGGATCCCAGTATTTTGCCCCAGTCATTTATTGTACTTTATCACGATTATTTCCCGGTAGTTTGCCCAGGTTAGGTTCCGGTAGTCTGCCCAGGTTAGGTCCCGGTAGTCTGATGCGGTCTAGGTTAGGTTAGGTCAGGTCAGGTAAGGTCAGACTAATTTCAAAATGCCCCATTTGCGTATGCCCTATCTTGGAAATGGGGCATTTGCGGAGAAAATGCCATAGAAGAAAATAGTCTTAGAATGGTCTAAATAAGTGGGTAATGAAGGTAGAAAAACCGTACCCAATAACGGTAATTCATTCAATATTTACCTATATAATATATGTGGACTTGATGGTTATTTACACTATACAGATGATAATTATTAATTGTTCAAACTTATTTACTTAATGCAAAGTTGATTAGGTAAATATTGAAAGAATTACCGTTATTGCGTACGGTTTTTCGATCTTCATTACCCACTTATTTAGACAATTTCCAAGATATTCAAGATATTCAAATGGGACATTTTGACATTAGCTTGACCTTACCTAACCTAACTTAAACTGCATCAGACTACTGGGACCTAACCTGGGCAAACTACCTGGACCTAACCTGGCCAAACTACCGGGAAATAACCGTGGTAAAATACAAGAAATGACCGGGCAAAATACTAGGACCTAGCCGAATCTGGCAACACTGCTACAAAGTGGTAATTCTTTCAATAAATACTTTATTTTCTTCTATGGCATTTTCTTTGCAAATGACTCATTTCCAAGATATTTTGAAATTAACATGACCTTACCTAACCTAACCTAGACCACAGCAGACTACTTGGGCAAAGTACCGGGAAATAACCGTGGTAATGTACAGGAAATAACCGGGGCAAAACGGTAATTCTTTCAATAAATACCGCTGAGGATCGTATTTTTGTTAAATTTACGAAGTACTGTGTCCACTATATTGTATATTTTAGTATCATTACCCACTAGTTTGGACCATTCTAAGAGACTTTGGTATTTATTGAAAGAATTGCCATTTTGTAGCAGTGTTGCCAGATCCGGCTAGGTCCCAGTATTTTGCCCCGGTCATTTCCTGTACTTTACCACGGTTATTTCCCGGTAGTTTGCCCAGGTTAGGTCCCGGTAGTATGATGTTGTAATCCTCAACTTCAGTATTGTCAATGTGTGTGTATACCCTACAAATTTGATATTGGCAGAGACTACCTGCTCGATGGACTGGTGAGGTAGACCGGGACAATATATCGAATACTAGTATAACTAGAGAGTAGGAAAGTCCTGATTTGTATGTTTATATGGATAGAAAGAATATTGTATCTCTTAGCATTCCAGTATGTACCAATACATAATCCTTTTTTTGTTCATTTATGAATATCAGGTATGCGGAGTCGGATTTTTAAAATTCCATTAAGGTTATGGCTCCCCCTTCTGGCCCCTCCCTTTCACTAGTACAGTTCTGGGCCAACCATTAGTTGACATTTTCATAAATTAGTTCATGAAAAATTATATAATACATGATGTGGTATCATGTGTCTTTCACTGACATCGTTTGATATTTATGATATAAATCAGTGATCTACAGGGTAATTCATTCCAAACATCATGAAGTAAAATATTAATAATAATATGTCCACATTACATGAATAGAATCAATATTTCCACAAAAACTTTGCACAACAGCTTCAACAAAGGCTATTTATTTCCACAAATTAATGGAAATTTACCGTCACTAGCCTATCTTTCACCTCAAGTACCTTACACGGGAATTGATCACATAAAGGAGTCGGAGTCTGATATATTTTTTCCAACTCTGGCCAAAAAGCATCAGACTCCAACTCCGCAACGCTGATAAATATACAGTACAGTAAATGTTCACTGACTCGCCAGTCAGGCTTGCCAACATTACATCACACTGTTAAAAGGGATGGTAGCGAAACTTTTTTTTTGCCAAATGTACATAAAGATGACAGTGACATTATATTTCATATTGTTGTTGAAATTAGTGACTCTTGACATGTTTTATAACAAGATCAGAGTGTGAAAACGTGCTTAGATATGTAAATAGAGTTTATAAGTTAATTTTGAGTTGCGGTCATTCTGAGCTGACTACCCATCCTACAGATGTCCATTTAGTCTTCACAAGTACATCAGGAGGCAGTTAAAGGCTTGTTTATTTATGTAGCATGAGTGGTTTACATAGTGACCACAAGTGCGGGATAAAGGCCCGGACTGCAGAGCTTCCACGATAGATAGGCCCTTGGCAAAGTGGTGAATAGAATGGGGTGCTGTGTTATATCTCAGACAGGCATCCTGGACAATGACTCCATCCAGCTTCTTCTGATATGTCTGAAGGGCCGGGTGGTGGCCACATCACAGTCTAACCAGGTGAACTCTGTCCTCACGGGTAAGGGAGAATTCAGATGGTAGATGTCCGGAGGTATGGATATGTTTCTGGGGACTGGTTTGGGGTGGGCAAGGTGTAAGAGATGATAGTATTGGTGTATGGTGTTGTGTACTGGGTGTTGTTTTGAATATGGCATCTCTGGGTGTTCTGCCATGTAGTGTAGTGGATGGTGTTTGTGTGCCTCTCATGTCAAGGTGGTCCTTGATCTTAAGGATTTTGGTTTCATGGTGTAGGTGGTCTGCAGGTGTGGTAGCTGTGCTGCCTGTGATTGTCTTCAGAGCTCTATTCTGTATGGTCTGAAGGGTGTTGAGATGAATCCCAGTGAGGTTTGAGGCCCAGGCAGGGCTTGCATAATCCATCACTGATCGGATATGTTGTTTGTACACTGTGGTTGTTGTTTCTTTGTTGGATCCAAATGTGCTGGCAAGTGATCTGAGGGCATCAAGTCTTTGCATACATTTGTTTTTGATAATTTTTTTTTATTTGTTATTTGAAAGACATAGATGTGTTGCATGTTATACCAAGTACAGTATATTGGGTGGCTACAGTTGTTTGGATCAACCCTAAAGCATGGTCATTTGTTGCCACGTTATCTCCTTTCTCTTAACAATATCGACTTTTTCACATGTGATGATCTGTCTTTTCTTTGTATCGCTACTATTATCACTTGAAAGCTTTCTCTTCAGCGCCATTTGATAGGAGATTGCTAACAATAAGTAAGCAAAAAATATCACAAAAAATGCAGGAATAATGTGTCTGTGTCGCAACAACTATGACGTGACTGACAAACTGACCGATACCAGCTCTGCTGCTCTGACTAACATACTTCCTCAGTTACCACCACACCACAATACCTTATTTCAAGTTAATTTACATTATTAGATATATTATACAGTAACCCCCCAACTTACGAACATAATGGGGACCGAGAGGATGTTCGTTAGTCCATTTGTTCATATGTTCAAAGTCGTGTCCCCATTGGCATTTTCTCCATGTTTTAAAGCCTCATTTACATTAAGAATACATGAAACCCTATACTTACAGCATACCTAGTACACATATTTGTATTATCCAACACCTTTAATGCTGTTTGAAGGTGATTCATACAACTTTAATGTGGAAACATACCGTTAAACACCATAACTTCGGACATTTTTTACATGTTTTAGTGAATAACTCAGGTAATAATGGTACAATTTTATTCCTGTTGATGTCATGTGGTAGCCAGGGAGAGTACCTACTGAATCCATATAACAAATTCCCTCAGGGTCATCTCAGAATTATTTGTTGCCTTCAGTGTCTGGCAGAAAGTGCACCTGAGATAACATTTTTTAAAGGTTGCGATGACTCCCTGGTCCATGGGCTGTATGATGGAGGTTGTGTTGGGTGGCATATAAACAAGCTTGACGTTAGGGTGAACATCATTTAGGTAAGGGGGGTGACCAGGAGCATTATCCAGCACCAGGAGGATGTTGAATGGCAGTGAGTTAGCCCGACAATACTTTTCCACCTCAGGGATAAAATGATGGTAAAACCAGTCCAGAAAAATTGCTTTAGTAACCCAAGCTTTATTGTTACTCTTCCACACAACAGGAAGTAATGCCTTGGCGATGTTTTTCAGGGCTTGTGGGTTTGCTGATACGTACACCAGCAGGGGTTTTAATTTGAAATCCCAACTGACATTACCCCCAAACAGTAGAGTCAGCCTATCCTTGGCAACTTTAAATCCTGGCATAGTCTTCTCCTTACTGATGTACGTCCGGTCAGGCATCTTTTCCCAGTAAAGTCCTGTCTCGTCAACGTTGAAAATTTGCTGGGGTGTGTAGCCTCCCTTGTGGATAATTTCCTTGAGTGTTCGTGGAAATTCCTCAGCCGCTGCAACATCCGCACTTGCTGCCTCGGTAGACACCTTCACATTATGCAGGTTATTTCATGCTTTAAAATGTTTGAACCACCCAGGACTTGCATTAAAAGAAACAACTTCGTCATAGGCATCCTTTAAATCCTTAAATAGACTCGGGGCTTTCTCCTGTATTATCGTAAGGCATAGAGGCTTACGCTTTTGGATGCAGTCCTCCATCAAGACGGCGAGATGTTTTTCCATCTCCTCAATCACTTTCCCCCGTTTCTTTGATATGATGGTGGACTGCATGGGCACAGAGGATTTCACTTGTTCTACTATTTTTTCTTTGTTCTTTATAATCGTACCAACAGTCGAACGATTCTTATTAAATTTCCGTGCGATATTGGCCTTCTTCTCGCCTCTCTCCAGTCGTTTTTTAATGTCCATTTTCATTTCTAATGTTATGGGCTGTCGTTTCTTTGCACTGCCATTGGCTTCCTCATTCATCTTTCGCTTCACATCTGACATTGTAGATGAAATAATGTCCAATTTAAGTGAAATTAGGGCACAAATAACTCGATACACCAAGACAACGAAAAGACGCTTTTGTGTTTTTGGCGTGACTGTGGGAAAGTGCATGAGTCAGACTGAGCATGGTGAGTGTGGCAGACTGGCAAACTATATGCACGCCAGACAAATTTGAAGTTTGCCTGCACCTTTCAGGCACTTCAGAAATTTGTTGTTGTTGTTCTCCCGTGGTAGAATGGCCTCCTGCCCCACAGACCCCTGGTACACTCTGGTCGCAGTGAAAAAAACAAATTAAAATAGGGGAGGGGCTGGCCCTATATGCCTGGGCTACCGAAGCACATCCCAGGGAAATGGGACCAGAGCTTACTGGACCAGGGAGTCTGGGGGCCTCCGACCACCAGGGAGATTGGGGAGAAGGTCTTTGATACCATAGCCAGTGCTGTGGGCCTAAGTCCACGTTACCACAAGAGCTACAAGTGGGGCCGCACCTTCCATGAGACCAGCCCACAAGGGACCATAAGGGGGAGGGAGTTTACACTGCTGCATGCAAAGGGATATGCACCCCCTGTGTGCTGGCGGTCCACACAGCAGTGGGGAAAAAAAAAAAAAGCCTCCGGTTGCAGTACACCATGTGGATTTTAATCCATGTGTGCAGATCTCGTCAAATCCACTAGAAAGTGACCAGATCCTACAACAATCTTTATTCTAGCTCTGTGGAGAATGACTAATATTCACAGAGAATAAGGTCAGCCCCCCTGGGCAAATCAGAAATTTGTTCTTGTCTATGGAATGTTCACAACTCGAATGGTAGTAAGTCAGGTAGTTACTGTATCCTTTTTTTTAGTGAAATAGTAATGTTTTTCTGTGTATGGGAACCAGAGATACGAGTGAAAGCACATGTAGTTTTAAGGGCAGGTATGCATGCGGTCAGTTGTACACATCAAATTTAAGCCCTCGGATATCTCGAATCTTCAGATAACTCAACAAGGGTCTCCCCTCTATTGATCCGAGTTAGCGAGGGTTTACTGTGTAGTTTATTTCAGGTGCCAAAAGTAATGGAATGAATGGCATTTGTCTTTGTATATCTTTAGAGAGTATAGGTGAAAGAGAATTCAAAATTTTTCCAAAAGAAAAAGTGGATTGAAGTTGAATGTGCGATACTTACATGTACTTTGGTTCTGTTGCAGGTTGTGTAATGACGTTATGGAGACACATCACATTGGAACCTCATCACTGGCTGGCATCCCAACTACTGTTGTTACTACAGTGTCCGGTAGATGGTGAGATTATATTTATGATATGAGGACATCAGACATTACAACACCTTCATACCAAAGTCTTGATATTGTCATAGTAGTGTTGCATCAGTATTGGATTAATTAAGGGGATAGTAGTTTTGTTTGGTACATTGGAGCACTTTGATTCCTCCTTCATAGTATTGCAGGAAACAAGCAGGACCTGATTAACAAAATTTATGATGGCCTTTTATTGCTTGGAATAGTTTAGAGGAATCCAGTTACTCCAGATTTACCAACGCTAATACCCCGTTTAAGCTTAACAGTTTTAGATTGCTACCTTTTCTTAGTTTGTCTGACTTATTTCACTGGTTTAGGAAGTGTTGTTATTGTATATTGTGGAACTATTGTCTGGTATTTGTGTTTGGTATATATAACACTTGACACTAAAGTCTTTGTTTACAATCACATGCTGCAGTATGGAAGAGATGTACAGTAATGTACAGTCACGTCAAATAGTCCTTGACCAGTCAGTGATGGATAGCCGTAAACCAACACAGGAGCGTCCAAAAATACGAAACATTTATAACTATACTATCATCAGGCAGTTGACTGAAGCAACGAATCCACGTGTTCACAGTTTGAAACAGCTGGCCACACCTTTCCATCACAGGCTGGTCAAGGACTATCTGCCGCGACTGTACAGGCTTTTTAAATTTATATTTCATATATAGTTTTGTTTTGAAGTTCATAATTATAAGTGTTATAATTTTGAAGGTTATGATTATCTTCCTGGAATTCATAAGCACCCTTGACAGCATCACTTGAATTTGATGCTACTTAATATTTATAATTTAATAAGTCAAGTTATATGTTGACTGAACACAAGACCAGACCAGACCAGACCAAAGGTTGAAAAACAATTATTAAATCCAGTTCAATAATACAGAAACTTGTACCAGGCCATATGGAGGCATTTGGTACTAAGATGGTAAAAGTATACACCTAACTTAATCGTCATCTTCAAGCTTTGCATTTCCTGCCTTCTAGTTCAGGCTGTTTTAATCTCCATGATATCATTTCTCAGTCCCAATTTAAGGGGATAGTAGTGTTGGTAAATCTGGAGCATCTGATTCCTCCAACTATTCCACGCAACGTGCCACCATTATTTTTGTTAATCTGGTCCCGTTTCCTGGAATACTCTGTTGAAATCAAGAAGCTCCAATGTACTCCCTTAACAGTATCAGCATTGCATTATTTTCATTGGAGATGGACATGCAATAAATTCAAACAATCTTTCCATGTAGAGGTTAACTTATATTGAAAAACCTTATTTGGGTTCAGTTTTTTCTAATGGAATACCAAATACTTACTTGAAATTATAAGGACGGGGCTTCCCTAAAATCCTTGTGTGTTTTTAAAGGGATAAACTCTTAATGGTAAATTGGAGGGTTACTGAGTCAACCAAACTAGGTCACAAAATAGATCCCAAATTAGTAATATCGAGGCAATTTGTTTCCTGGGATAGTTTGTAGGCATTAGTAGCCCTCCAGTTTACCAAGAGATTTTCTCCCAAACCTTTCTTCATTTAAATGTACACAAGGAATTTTTGGACACCCTATATAGAGGCTGTGTCAAGTAGTAGTTCCACAAGTCTTTTCAGAGATGGTTTCTCTAGGTCACTTTGCAATGCTGATCTTATTGGAGGGGTTGAGTTTTGATGTCCTCATATCGGCAATTTTATTTGAACCCTACACCCTTTCAGGTATCCATAAGTTAAAAGTAACACCTGCTGGGATGAAACAATTTTGGAAATAAAAAAAAAATTAGTGAAATTAATGTTTATATTTTTCCTCTATATACATAATAAATACTATATTTAATTTTTCTTTTTTTCCCTAATCCTTCTTCAGTTCTCCACTTGTCCACCTTCTTTAGTGCTTGTCCTGTTCTCTCTTCAGTTCTCTGCCTGTCCCCTTTGGCTTCCTTCTTGTGATGCTTGTTGAAGTCTTCTTCACTTTAGTCACTACATTCAGTTCTCTGCCTGTCCCCTTTGGCTTCCTTCTTGTGATGCTTGTTGAAGTCTTCTTCACTTTAGTCACTACAGACCTGAAAGACATTGATTTAAGGTTAATTTTAAGGTATTTAACTCTGGTACAGACTGCATCCAGGGTTTCAGTATCTACAGGCAGTGTTGATTTTCACAACCTTAAATATTTACCCCCCCCCCCCCCAAGAGGTACAGTTCCGGACAGATCAATGGTCCACACCCCATCCATCAGCGACTTGGTTTGGGCCTGGTCGGATCTGGTAACAGTTGCAGGTGGAGGGAGGGGGGGATGTTAGTGGGAGAGGAGGAGAGAAATGTGGGCGGAGCTATATAGGAGGGTAACGAATGATCAGGTAGAGAGACGTGTGTCAGGAGGAATGAATGAAGCATACACTGTGAACAGTATCGAATCACCAACAGTTTAAAGCAGGGTTCTTCAATCTTTTTCAGTCGTGACCCAGTTTTTACTATGACATCATTCTCGCGACCCATACAGAAATATATTTTACAAATGATCAGAATTATCAACCTAAGAAAATACAAGGCCAGACGCTGAAACATAATATTTATGATTAAAAGGCATTACAGGTCCCGAATTCCTCCAAACTGGGTCGCAGGCTCACAAAAATAAATACATGAATAAAATAGAATAATAATGTTAGTGACAATAAAATAAATATAAAGTTCATAAATGAATCCACTTAACATATTTTTACAATCGAATATTCATATATTTAATTATCAATAAAACAAAATCATTGCACAAATATTAGCCTTCTTGAGAGAGAGGAGAGAGAGAGAGGGAGGAGTAGGTGAGGCAGTGCTTATAATTCTATTTATAATTCTGGTTAGAATACCTTTTAATAATTATTATTGAGTTTCAGTTTCTGGCCTTGTATTTTCTTAGGTTGATAATTCTGGTAATTTGTAAAAGATCTTTCTGTATGGGTCGCGAGAATGATGTCATAGTAAAAACTGGGTCACGACTGAAAAAGTTTGAAGATCCCTGCTTTAAACTATTGGTGATTCGATACCGTTCACAGTGTATGCTTCATTCATTCCTACTGACACATGTCTTCTCTACCTGATCATTCGTTACCCTCCTATATAGCTCCGCCCACATTTCTCTCCTCCTCTCCCACTAACATCCCCCCTCCCTCCACCTGCAACTGTTGCCAGATCAGATGAGGCTCAAACCAAGTCGCTGGTGGATTGGGTGTGGACCCTTGATCTGTCCAGAACTGTACATTAAAGCTCCCTTTGCTGGAAGGCACTTTTGGATTGTAGAAAGCAATATTGTTGTAGATATCTAAACCCTAGATGCAATCTACATGAATCTAAAAGCTAACATGCCAGACAGAAAGACAGGGTGTCGATAAATTATGTGAACAGATTACCTTTAATGAACATGTATAGTTGTTTAGATAATTTATGGACACCCTGTACATGTATATTGTATGCAGGTTCAATACAGAATACCAGGAAAAGTAGACAGCTAGTCCAAGCAGATGGATACCATTATGTGTAAAGCTGAACTATAGTGAACAAAAGTTTGTTCCCTCAGCCAGCCAGTCATAATGACTGAATTCTCTGTGGTTAAAAAAACTAAACATTTTGCTAACCATCATCTGTTGTTTAGTCATTTGAACCACAGGTGCTCAGTTATATTGTTGCTGGCTGAGGGAACAAACTTTTGTATACCATAGTGCAGTATAAGCTATTTTTCAGAGTGAGTTAGAGGCTACAATATCCCCTCAATTGCCAAAATAAATATCATTGTACTGCTTTGTATCTTGGCAGTTCTGAAGTGTGTCTAGCCCTCCAATTCACATTAGAAATACATCAACTGGAGATACAACACTTTCCTCAACTAAAAGAAAACTTATTCACTTGATAGATTACAACTTAACCTGGTTAGCCCTGAAATGGACTGCTGACAGCAAAAATGTTCACGACTGCATTATGAACCCAAAATGTTGAGAACTAAAAGATTCTATATTGAACATACAGTACAACCAATTCTTAATGTTGAAATGTTATTGGGGTAGTATAGTGATGGTAAATCTGGAGCAAGTGATTCCTCCAAACTATTCCAAGTGACAGGCCACCATTATATTTGTTCATCTGATCCTGTTTCCTGGTATACTCTAAATAAATCAAGATGCTCTAATGTATCAAAAGTATATTATCTCCTAAATTAAACCTATCAAAATAAGCTGACCATCAGGTTCATAAGCACATGAGTAAATCACATTCTGTTTTTTCAGTTACTTACTGTACACTCGCCAAAAACAAAAAAGCACCTGGAAATTGCATCAGATATGGAATTACCATTGATTTTTCTTAGCTGTCATATATTTGAGCAAAATATAAACCCAAGCTGCATACATTACATTATACAAACACACAGAACAAAATGTAGCTCCATAAACACTTACAGTAACTAGCGATGCTTGAATTGTTGCTATAGATGGATGGAAGGATGGATGAACACAGTGGACTACGAACAGCGAAGGTTCATAAGCCTCTTGTAGAACTGAACTCCGCAATTCTGCAACATAATACAAGCCAATTATGTGGGTGGTATAAAAAATGAGAAATTTTTAGAGAAGGAATATAACATGTCCATTTTGAATGAGATGCTTTTGGGGCTGGGGGCTAGAAAGCATTTTTATGACAATTACTAATACAGAAAAAATGCAAAACTTGTCTAGTACAATTACTATCTATCTGTGTCTGAAATAGAATGTAATAGTTACGTTGTCATACTTCAAGAAAGATGGAGAAAAAACTTGACAATTGGTTGAATGGAATAAGAATAGTGGAGAATGAAATCCAAAACACACCTGCAGAGAAAATGACAGTGTATTCAAATGAAGTTCTTGAGTAACACTGGATCAATCTTCAGGGTACTGGATTAACTACATAAGTCTTGAAGTGTCCTTCCCTTCCTTCGATTTTCTTCATGCTTGCTGACCCACCTCTCCTCATCTCCCTCATCCTACTGGGTCTTCCAGGCCTCTAGCTGTCTTCCATCCTCCTCAATTCAATGTGTCCATCTTGAGAATTAATAAAAGGTTACCATCCCAGCTTGGATGTGCTGTTTTATACATATTATTTGGGACTTGATATGTAATACAGTAATCAGAAGGATTGCATGATTTGCAATGTGTGTTCGCTGATTCTGTCCCAAAACGACTGCAACTGTTTAACTACAAATACAAGTTTTCGAGGGTCTCACTTGAAATTGTGTGTGTTCACTGATTCTGTCCAAAAAAGACTGGAAGTGTAGGATGCCAACAAAATACTAACGAGTAACTATGACATTATTGACCCTGTGATCGCAATGTTTTTGTCCTCATTTTTGGCATTAACTGTATATATATAAAAAAAGGAAAAAGAATAAAACCGGACAAAATATGGAATGAAACTTATTAGGATTTTGAACCTTAGGTTAGTTTACCGGTATTAAAATGCAAGAAAAAAATGTTTGGATTTTGATCTCCTTTTAGAATATAAAAAAATGCAAAAATATATATTAACCATCAGAAAATTTGAAAAATTCTCTACCATATATTATAATTTATTTATAAATTAATGAGAAACAAACAAAGGAAAAAAGGAAGAACTGAAAGGAAGGAAAGAAATTACAAGAAAGGAGAAATGATGCAATAAATGAAGGAAGCTATGGAAATTAAATAAACGAAAGAAATATGTTATAACATAACCTCCTTGGTCTTCCATTGGGGTTCTTTGCCCTCTACTTTCCCCCTCACACCTCCATTGGTTGAGTTGGTCATCACTGGTCCTGAATAAAAATGGAAAAAATAAAAAATAAATTGGATCATTATCTACATATACATAAGGTTAAAAAATACATAATTAAAATAAATGGGTAATTATTATTAATTCTTATATACCAACACATGGGTTTACTACAAACATATAAAATAAACATTAAATCAATAAATCAGTTCACTATTATTGTATCTTGATACCAGGAAATTTTCAGCTAATTAATATTATTATCTCATTGTGTAGATTACAAATTATGCATTATTTTTATAATTAAAAAAAAAATGTCTTTACTTTGAATCTTGACAAAAAATCATACAAATTTATAAACATATATACACGTACTGTATATATTGGTATGAGGAGATTACTCTAAAAACAATATGTATATATGTATATATATATATATATATATATATATATATATATATATATATATATATATATATATATAGTACAAAGGAAATAAAAATGACGAATGAACAAAGGAAAAATTGTACAAAATAAGGAATACGAAATGAAAGAAGAAATAACGGAAAGAGACAAACTAAATAAAATTGAGTGTTCTTACCTGTTCAGCGTCATTCCTTAACACCCCCTGAACTTGCTGTTGGCATTCATGCTTGTTGGTGGTAATTTGTCCAGCATACTGGAAAAAAAAAAAAAGGGGATAGTACACTTTAGGTACAGACCGTACAGTACTTTACTTGGAGTGCCATAATAACAAACAAATATAATGGTGGTCTACTGCTTGGAAGAGTTTGGAGGAATCAATTGCTCCAATTTTACCAACACTACCACCCCCCTAACATCAGATTTTTTTCTTTTTTAGTACAGTAATCCCTCATTTTGGACTGTCATTATGGATGTGTATTATAAAGTTTTCTGATAATCCGTGTACAGTAAACCCTCATTATCCACAGGGTATGTGGGTGTGTAATAATCGATTGATTGATATTAGACACTGCAACAGCGAGGTCATAATATGGCTGGGTGTGTAATGTACAAAGAGGGTTTATTACTGTAACTTACACACAATCATTACAAAGAGTGAAATACACACCCATAACACCAACAGTGGAAAACAAGGCAATACTCCACCACATAATAATACTGGTGTGTGTGTTCAGACATACTAAGAGGGGTACGTGTTGTGTTTAGGGAACCATTGTACAGTATTTATTATGAGATTAATATAGTTTTGGTACATTGGAGAGCCTTGAATCATCCAGAATATGCCAGGAAACAGGACTAGATGTACAAAAATAACTCATTGCCTGGAATAGTTTGAAGGAATCAGGTTAATTGGATTTACCACCAAAACTGTACTAACCCTACCCCACCCCCCTTAATTAACCCTTAAAACATGGGCATTACCAAGCGTTGTCATGCGGGCCTTTTTCCCGCATTCGCACCGACGTAAACAACACATTTGATGGCTAATAGCTTATAAACCACTCATGCTACATGAATAAATGATAAAGGATATTGAAGTACAAACCTTTAGCTGTCTCTTGATGTACACTCGACCCTCGATTTAATGGATTTCGGATTTAACGGACACTTTTTGCTACCGGACAATTGTTACACATCAGACAGAAAGTCCGTTACTTGAAAATTTTGTCCCCACTAGGTGACAGTGTGGCGTTCAAGTACCCTGTCCAGAGCACGGTCAGGTGTGTACGGACTCACGGCGTCAGTGACGGTGAGTTGTTCAGTCAGTCAGCTGCTATTAATTTTTAACAATGTTTAATACAAACTCAGAAAATGCGTGTGTACTGTACAAGTAAGAACTCAAGGACTATTGGTGTAAAATGAACAATATTACTTGTGCCGTCAGCCCCCCCACCCTCACACTTAAGCCTAACTACTTTGGAGTGAACAACCTCTCATTGGTCATTGTCCTTACTTCTAACATGAGTTTAGAATTACTGTACTGTATTTTGTATGTACAGTACAGTATTAATTCCAATTTATCCCCTAGATCACGTCAATTTTACATTAATGGACCAGGTTAACCCCCTTTTTGTCCATTAAATCGAGGGTCCAGTGTACTTGTAAAGACTAAATGGACATCTGTAGGATGGGTAGCCAGCTCAGAATGACCGCAACTCAAAATTCACTTTTACACTCTTATTTACATATCTAAGTAAGTTTTCACGCTCTGATTTTGTTATAAAACATGTCAGAATCACATTTTTCAACACAACAATATGAAATATACGTCACAGTCATTTTTACTTACATATATGATAATTACAGGAAAAGAGGAGTGATGAAAATTCATCCTCATACAGTCACTGCTGTAGTAACACTGGCTGGGAGTGGCTGGCTAGACTCTGGGGAGTCTCTTGGCTATCACATGCAATGTTGCTAGCCCGAAACTAGTATGTTATGGGGCACGCATACTTAAAAACTGCGCTGTCAACATATGTCGTCACCTGCGGTCCTCCACACTTGCTGGTGGTGTTGGCTTATGTCGTCACCCACAGCTAAAGGGTTAACCCTTAATTCGAAGGTGTGGTAAAATTTCGACACTTGCAACAAGTCTGGAGCACCACGGGTGTAGCATTCATTTGACAGCACAATTTTTAAATTTGCTCTGTCCCTAACAAGCTAGTTTTGGCCTGGTTACACTGATGGTTGCAATATTACTCGAACAGTGAGGGTAGAAAGACATATTTTCATCTCTCCTCTTTTCCTGTAATTACCACATATATACGTAAAAATGACAGTGACATTATATTTCATATTTTTTTTATTGAAAAATGTGATTCTGACATGTTTTATAACAATATTAGAGCGTGAAAATGTACTTAGATATGTAAATATAATGTTAATAGAGTGTAAAAGTAAATTTTGAGTTGATGTCATTGTGAGGCGGCTACCCATCCTACAGATGTCACTTTAGTGTTGACAAGTACATCAGGAGTCACTGAGTCAGCTAAAGGTTTGTACTTCAATATCCTGTATCATTTATTTATGCGACGTGAGTGGTTTACAAGATATTAGACATCAAATGTGTTGTTTACATAGTGACCGCGAGTGCGGAGAGAGGCCCAGAAGACACGAGTTGCCGCGGAGATAAGCCCCGCAATTTAATAGTTAAGGACCCTGTGATCGTGTGTGAAAATTGGAGGCTTCTGTTAGTAATAAGTTTGTGTTTAGTAGCAATATTTGAAGGACTCATTTATCTCCAATTACCATCTTTACCCACTAATTTATAACATTCTAATACACTCCTCTTCAATCGCATTTTCTTCGGAAATGCCCCATTTCCAAGCTAGGGCATATTTAAATGGGACATTTTGATATTAGCCTAACCTTACCTAACCTAACCTAGGCCACAGCAGACTACTGGGACCTAACCTGGACAAACTACCGGGAAATAACCGTGGTAAAGTACAGGAAATGACCGGGACAAAATACTGGGACCTAGCCGGATCTGGCAACACTGCTACAATACGGTAATTCTTTCAATAAATACCGACTATTGCCGTTTTGTAGCAGTGTTGCCAGATCCAGCTAGGTGCCAGTATTTTGCCCCAGTTAGGTCCTGGTACTTTACCACAGTTAGTTCCCGGTAGCTTGCCCAGGTTAGGTCCCGGTAGTCTGCTGCGGTCTAGGTTGGGTTAGATAAGGTCAGGCTAATTTTGAAATATCCCATTTAAACATCTTGGAAATGGGGCATTTTGGTATTTATCTAGTATATTGCCATTTTGTAGCAGTGTTGCCAGATCTGGCTATGTCCCAGTATTTTGCCCCAGTCAGTTCCTGGTACTTAACCACGATTACTTCCCCGTAGTTTGCCCAGGTTAGGTCCTAGGAGTCTGCTGTGGTCTAGGTTAGGTTAAGTTAGGTCAGGCTAATTTCAAAATTTGAATATCATGGAAATGGGGCATTTCCGAAGAAAAGCCAAATGCCACAGAAGAAAAATGGGTATCGAAAAATGTCTTAGAATGGTATAAATTAGTGGGTAAAGAAGGTAAAATCAACGTAATACCAACCGGCAATAGAGTAGATATTTACCAAAGATAATTACCGAAAAGGATATTAGTACAGAAGTATTCCGCTCTTGGCTAGGGCCGCACAGTGTTACCACATCCGGTTAGGTCCCGGGAATTTGCCCCGGTCACTTTATGATAGTTTACTGCAGTTATATCCCGGTAGTCTGGTGTGGTCTAAGTTAGGTTCGGTCAGGTCAGACTAATTTCCAAATTAACCATTTGTATTGGGGGTGAAAATGGGGCATCTCCGAGAGAAACACCATAGATGAAAAGGGTCTTAGAATGGTCCAAAATAGTGGGTAATGATACTAAAATATACAATCTAGTGAACACAGTACTTCTCTACCTTTACCCCGAGAAGTGTCGGTATTATTACAGAAGTACTGTGTTCTTGGCTAGGACCAGTGTTACCACATCCGGCTAGGTCCCGGGAATTTGCCGTGGTCACTTTATGATAGTTTACACCAGTTATATCCCAGTGGTTGGCCCAGGTTAGGTCACAGTAGTTTGACCAGGTTAGGTCCCGGTAGTCTGCTGTGGTCTAAGTTAGGATAGGTTAGGTCAGACTAATTTCCAAATTATGTTTGTAAAACATAATTGCCGAGAGAAACACCATAGATGAAGTGTCTTAGAATGGTCCAAACTAGTGGGTAATGATACTAAAATATATAATATAGTGAACACAGTACTTCTGTAAATTTACCAAAGTGTCTTAGCATGGTATAAATTAGTGGGTAAAGAGGATAAAAACATGGTAATAAAAAACAGCAATAGAATAGATAATTACCAAGAAGAATCCAAAGCTTCGTACCCATATTTAAAAAAACACTTACCCTCACCATTTTATCAGGAATTCTGGCGTTGAATGTGTGCTGGTATTACTAGTGTTGGTCCTCGTGGTGTTATATGAACTCGACAATAAGGGAAACACTGGAAAATATGGGATAATAAAGGCCAGAGTTGTAAAACACAAATGGCTTCAATAGGCATAGGGACTAGGAGAGAGTCATCAGTGTCTGCATCTACTCCCACTAATCTGTTGGGCCTGCTGGCAGCAGGGCCTCCATGAGCTCCGAAAATATTACCCTAGAATCGAGCCAGTTTTACCATAAATTACTATGTATTACCCTAAAAAATCGGCAACATCGTAACTTTGAATAATGTAATGCATTATTACACAGTCATTTAGGATCATATATAAGAAAAAACTAAAATAAATTCTATTTGTAAAGATCATCATGTTTATCAGTGAAAGAAAATAAACTTACGGTATCTGGGTTATGCCCCAATACACTGTATTATGGATAATTTGATGGGTTCAGCAAAATTGTAAAGTAACGTAAATATGTAGCCTCAGTATTAATTAACTTTCAACTTTCTTTTCATGTCTACAACAGCTTTGTGTACTATTCTTAATTTTCGATAGATTTTGACATATAAAATATGTTTTGCCTATGAATTACCCTAAAATTACCCCAAATTAAGCATTACCCTAAACTACCCTAAAGAGGATCTAATTACCCTAGTTTAGGGTATTTTACCCTAAAATGGAAGCACTGGCTGGCAGGCTGGCAGGCTGGCAGTGGTTCCTGCTCTAGTCGTGTTGCGCTTCTTTTGTTTTGTGTATCTTGATTTCCAGATATTCTTGATGTATTCTTTTTTCTCATGTATATTTTTGTTCCCCGCCAAAACATATAGCCCAAGCTGCCCAAACATATTTATTACTCAAGTTCAAGTTCAAGTTGTGGGTCCCGCAGAGTAGAGACTACCACAGAGGGCCGCTCATGTATGGTATTTTAAGTTGTGGCTGCCTCTAGTGCAGCGGTTCTTAACCTGGGGGTCGTGACCCCCAAGGGGGTCATTTGGGTTTTTTTCTGGGGGTCACGAAGGGTTGAGGGAAAATTGGTTTTTGTATTGTAAACTTCTTTTTTTTTTAAGAAATACAAATTCTAACAATTTTCCTTTATAAGTAGCTTCAAATTGCACCTATGATTGCTCATATTTTTAACAGAATTCCCCCAGCTGCTTAGGCTCGCTTCGCTCCCCCCCCCCTGTGCAAGGGGGTCACAGCACTGCCCAGGAATATATCAGTGGGTCATAGGTGTAAAAAGCTTAAAAACCACTGCTCTAGTGGATCGTATACTTGTAGGGTGTAGATATGTGTCTTTGTCTATGTCAACTAACTTGTTTGTGATTTTGTATATCATCTGTTGTCTGTGTATCTGTCTTCGTGTTGTCAATGGGTATAGTTTTGTGTTTTGTTTAAGCAAAGTGACTGATGTAGTGTGTCTTGTCATTGATCTTGATCTTGATCTTGCGGGCTTTTGTTAAAGGGCCCTTCTATTAGAGAAACAATGCTCTTTCAGCCGGGCCCTTCTATATCATTTGAGCCGACTATTTCCTTTTTTCCTTTTCCTTTTTTTACAATTTTCTATTCCCAAAAATGTCTGTTACAATTTCAATGGTGCACGCTTCCAATTGGTTTACACTCGGAAAGGATCTTGAATTTGCATATTTTCCATGTCATACGCTTGTTGGAAAAGATAGGTCTTTAGTCTTTTTCTAAATTGGTCCGAATTTGTGCTGTTCTTCAGTTCATTTGGGAGGGTGTTGTACAACTTTGGAGCAGCCCTTCTAAATATTCTCTCACCCAATTCACTGTTCACTCTGGGTTCGAATAACTTATGTTCATTTAAGACATTTCTGGTTGACGTATGAATGATTTCACTAAGTGGTACCAGATGTAGTTTTAAGTAATTTGGATGTCCATATTTAATTGCATCAAAAGTTAAACAGCAAATTTTATAAATTATTCGAGCTTTGATTAGTAGAAGATGCAACCGAATCAGAGCAGGAGTTATTCTTTGCTGGTAAGATATGTTCAAAATTACTCTTGCAGACATATTTATCAGAACTTAGAGCATTTTAAATAAGAGATACATTTGGTAAATTGTAGTACAGTGAATTGCAACAATCAATACGTGTAAGTATGAAACTATCACGTCTGGCCCATCTTGCAGTTTTGTTTTGTATGGACTCTAATTTCTTGATATTGTTATTAGTGTGTGGGTCCCAGACGGTATCGCAGTACTCTAAGTGTGGCAGAACGAATGTATTATAAGCAATAATTTTGATGTTTGTGTTACACCTGCTCAGGTTCCTGCGCAAGAACCCCAGGCAGGACCCTACTAGCTTTGACCCCGATGCTACCTATGTGTGTGTTCCATCTCGTCCGCTGAGATGTGGATGCCCAAGTATTTGTGGGAACTGGAAAGTGACTGTGTTGAGGTTGGTGTTGTGTAGCTGGTGTGTATGTGGACTGTGTGTGGAATGGGATTATGGGCTCGGGTAAAACGGATGTGATGGCATTTGTCTGGTCTAAATGTCATCTGCCACTTGGCTTTCCAGGCTTCAAGTGCAGTTAGGTCGTCCTGTAGTCGAAGGCAGTCATTGCTATCTTTAATTGGTCTGTAGACTAAGCTATCGTCTGCAAAAAGTCTACTGGTAGAGGAAAGTGAGAGTGGGAGGTCATTAATGTATGAAAGGAAGAGTAGGGGGCTCAGGACAGTGCCCTGGGGTACCCCAGAGGTCACAGGAACAGGTGGAGACTGACTGCCTCAAGATCTGCGTGTTGCTTTCTGGTAGTCAAGAACGTTCTACTCCAGTGAAGAAGTTGTCCCTGTATGCCATAGAATTCTAACTTGTGTAGTAGTCTTTGGTGAGGGACTTTGTCGAAGGCTTTGGCAAAGTCTAATATTATGGCGTCAACTTGTCTAATTTTTGTGTCATTGAGGGACTGCAAGATGTTATAACGTCAAAGGTGAGGAAACTGACTGGTGCGCCGAAAAAGGGGCTTAATATCCTATGGGTAATGTAGGTAGAAATGAAAAAACGGGGGAATACGGGACACACAAAAAGACTGGAGTCGCAGAAGCACATGGAGTGAAGAAGGAAACGTGATAGGAAGAGGGGTGTCAGGTAGGGGTTAGTGCGAAGGTTAGCGAGGTAAAAAAAAAAATTGCCAAAAGAAAGGAAGTATGCGGGGACGTTACATTAAGAATGGTGGAGGGGGGAGAACACTGGGGACTGTAGCAAAAAAACTAATACTGGGAGGGAAAAGTGTACAGTGTCTGTGTAGAAATACCTTCGTATACTAGGAGGAGTCGTGGGCAGCTGGAGACATCGTAGGTGGCATAGAGGCGTTGCAGACGAGGTGTAGCTTGTAGAGGTGTGTGCTTACGTGGTGTAGCGAGGAGTAGCTCGTGGAGTGTAGATTCTTCGTGGCTGGTGTGCACGTAGCGAGGAGAAGGTTGCATGTATGTACTGGCGTATGTATTACCATTCGTACCAGTGTAAATAGAGCTGGAAGCCAGGGTCACCAATTATAACATCAAAGAAGCCCTTGCATTACTACCCGGGTGAACAGTCTCTAGAATACACGGTAACAGTTTATTGGTAGGTACAGAGGTTATGCACAGACGTATATATAGAAGGCCAGCCTGCCGTGTAGCGTCGTGAGAGGGCCGTGGTTGCTGCAGGAGGGTTGGGCAGGTAGCGGCAGGGGCTTGTGCTTCTTGGTCCAGAGCTAGTGTGGAAGTGTCTGAACACTGGCGGTGCGACCCCTTTTATTCAGTTGGGTGGCACGGCAGCGTCACGTGATCGTACGACCCCTGATGCAGTCTGGGAGTGGATTAGTCTAGCCGCTGCTCCAGGGATGACTCAGGCTGGAACCAGGTGCAGCCATGTCTAGCGCCGGGGCAACAAAGGAGAGAATATAGGAGCGGCCATGTATGGCGCCGCTACAATGTCACTAGTAGTTACTAGTAGCTGCGTCTCACACGAACGTTTAGGCCGAAAACCTTCTCTCTCCTTTCCTCTCTCTCTCTACAATATAAAATCCCAGTTTTAATAAAAGATATATATGTATATAACATGTAAAATAACTATGGTAATAATACTCCCTTCCATAACCTCCGTCAAATATAGTCCAGTACTAATATACGAATGTTTGTATTATATTTCTTCTATTTATTTCCTTCGTTCTTATGAAATAATAATTATAATAATATCAATATCAATGATGATACTATACTGTATAAAATAAAATTTCAAGGCCTTCCTTCTTTCCATACCAAAATTCTGCCAGATTGCTTTAAAAATACCCAAATTGGACAAGAAAATTCCCAGACTAGCAACTCTGTACTGACTTTTATGACCCGCTCACACTGTCTTGCACTACATTTCTTTTTTAAATTTAATAATTTAATTAGTTCCTGTTTGGATGGAGTATTGCATATATAATATATATTTTCCTTGCCTCCAGACTGAAAATATGGCTTCAGGGTTGCAGACAACAATATATAATTAAAGTAACTCCTGAGTTTTATAACCTCTCTAGCTAAGAAAGAAGCAGGAAATAATTGATTCTAAAACACATAAATAGGGTCGTATTCACAATCATCCGTGGTGTTAATGATGGTGTGATACTGTATCACGGCTCTGTTGTATGTCTATGGAGCCATCGTACCGGTACCACACCATCGTATGCACCATGAATGTTCTTGAATATTGTCCATAGTACACGGCTCTTCATATTAAGGTTATACTGTAATGCTCTAATCTGGTGATGACAATACGATACTGATCACCTACAGTACTTATTATTCATTGTTTTGTAGTTTTAAGTATACTGTATATATATATGGTCTATAAAATCAGTATGGCCGTCCTTTTTTCAATTATACATCTGTCAATACTATTGAGAAACAATATTGTAGACATAATAAACAGGTAATAATTATTAATTATAAGTATTATGCATGATATTAAAGTATGAAGGCTTTAGCAAATAATAAATAATGAGGAAGTTGTTTGTTTATTGTCATTTACTGTATATAATTCTTTTAAGAGTAGGGGTTCATAAATAAAGAATTAGTTTGTTTATTGTAATTTATATATTTTTTTTACTAGTATGGATTCAAGGGTTAATAAATAATGAGGAACTTTGTTTATTGTCATTTATATTATTTTTTTTACATGATCTACAAAAAGACTTATTAGTTATAGTATTGTCATGGCACCTTGTAGGCAGCAGGTTCAAGGAAGGAAAGGAAACATTTCACATATTCCTGTTAAATGGCAGGAGGAATAGGTAAAGAATAACAGAGGATTTGGGATTGTAAGTGTTTTATTTTTATTGGAGATCTTTATAGGGCTGGGGGTAGATGGAAATTATAGAAAGGTAGAAGATTTTGGGGTAATATTACTTTTAAGCTTGTGTTTGTATTTAAATATTTGGTAAGACTGATTCAATATGATATAGTTGATTGCTGGGTTTTGTTCTGTAGATTTTTGAGTGAAATACCTATTTTGGATTAACAGTGTAGGAAGTTAAGGTAAGTTATCAGTTTCTTTCACAGAATATCATTTATGGAAGGTTACATGTTGGGTATCAGGGAGTTGGGTATATTTATTACTTGTTGAACAGCTTGGAAGGCATTATCTTAACCAGTAAATTTGTATAGCTTCCAGGAGTACCTTAAAAACCTGTTATTTCAAGAGTAAATCAAAATTACATTAATCTGGATGTAGCTTAATTGTTACTTTAAGTTTAAGGAGTTTATTTACTGCACAAATATGCAACAAACTAGTACCATATAAACGGTACAGTATGACCAGTTTGATAAAATACCAAAATTTAATTACCGTAATGACATAAACGTGTGTACAAATTTTTTTCAACTTTGATTATTGTTTGAATCTCCTAGGAAATACAAAGCTACTGGTCAATACTAGCCTTGAGCTGCATACTCTATTATTGCATATGACATTTACAGCAGCTACACTGCAGCCTTTACAAAAAGTAGTTGATTCCGTCAATATATATATATATGTATATATCATTTGAGTACAATAACAATTTGTCAAGTTTTAGTGTTTTACGACACGGTGAACCTGCATTGCTCTGGAAGCCAATAAATGAATACCATATATACTTAAGTACTACAGGACATAATACAGTACTGTGTTAACTTTTATATTAAATCTTATTTGATTATATTCATAATGTATCTGAAAGATATCTAAACATATTATATTTATTGTTACTGCAATATGCTGAACTCAGTATTTTGTTTTCAGGTTGGAATTAATTCATTTAAAAAATATGTGGTTGAAACAATTATGGACAAGAGACCAAGGGTATCTGATTTGCAGTTTTCTATTTAAAATTTATTAACAAAGGAACCTTGCAAAGACAAGTAAATTAAGTCAATAATAAATTTCTAGTGATGTATCACTAAATTAGGAAGACAGTACTACCAGAGTAATGCAGATGTACATGTATTTTCAACGGAGTACAGTGTTAAAAATTAGTGCTTGCCCTGAGAGATAGGTTGATGAAGTCAGCTTGTATAAGAATCCTATATTCCCGCTGATAGATTCATGAATCATGTGGTATAAAATACAGTCAGAAATACTATACAAATTACTTAGCTAAGGATCATATGGGGGATGATTTCTCAGTTATTATACATATTGTATTAACAATACCTCACTCACCTATACACATAGAATGTTTTAAAACTTTCTTATAAAAGCATAATTGAGCTATGACTTGCCAAATCATAAATACATACATTAATACATGACTTCATCTCAATTATTTCTTTCTTTCTAAATGGTGTTTAGATAATATGAAGTTTACTAATTCAACCAAATATCTGTAATAGGATTATTATTGCCACATCTGTTTGATATGCTTCTCAAATTCAATTCTTTAAATTTGTCAGGATAATCTTACCCCATTGGAATATGTATAAAACCTCACTTCCACTGCAGTGAACACTCTAGCATCGAGGTATTAATATTACTGTACTGTACCCACTTCAATCCTTCCAGCCACCCAGTGCTCATAAAAGCATTTTTTATTTGGCCTTTGATCATATAAAGGCAATTTAAGTAAAGATATCCTGCAATGCAAGTCAGTACTGTATTCACATTAGAATAAAAAGGTTGTATCATACATTACAATATATACATATTTTGTACTCCAGCCTCTACATGCACATCCTCTGTCCATACTTGAACATTTCTGCCACATCAGCTTTGTTACGACCAATACTACTTCTTCCAACTGCACAGTGTATGTGTTTGAACTAAAGCAAATCATATCCAAAGCCCATACATTCAATTTGTCATAGATGACATAACAAATTAAAATCATAGCCAACACAGATAGTGTACACTCTGGACAATTATTCATTTTGTACAAACTTGATAAATATTAAAATGAATGTGGCTGTAGATTTAGTGACCAGTATTTACTTTGGCATTAAACATTTTCCTACAGTATACATTCCCTCACAAATGCACAAACCTGTACTACTACTGAGCTTGTATAAAGTCAGAGAAAGATAAAAGTCCAGTTCCATAAAAAAAAAAAAAAAAAAAAAAAAAAAAAAAAAAAAAAATTCACACCAATGTTTTCACTCTCAACATAATTGTGTACTGTACTTCCTCTAACCTTTCAGTGTAACACCCACACCCATATGCTGAATTCAAGGCTTTACTTTTAAAACGTGGTGTTGGCATACAATTTATATATTATGGGTAATGTACCCATTGTAACCTCAGCTTAATACTGTATATTGTCTGAGAATTACTGAAGCAATTACACTAACACAAAATTCAAGGCAGCAATGACTTACTGTATAGTTCAAACACAAATTACATAATACAATACACTACATAGAAAAATGTAAAAGGTGTAATTTTTTAGTTATTATGAATAACTTTTCATTTATAATAGTAAAATAGAGGATATAATGCATTGCTATCATGTAAATTCTGTATGAAACAGGTAAATAATTGGCAAGCATGTTTAATTTTCTAAGGTCAAATTGATTTTGTAAACTGCTAAGCAAAAACTGAATCTAACTAATTGGAGTTGTGTAATACACAAATACACTCTACGGTACCTTCTCAAGAACATTATCAACCACTTGACATATCAAAATTATTGTACAGGTATCCATTGTGGCAATTCATGGGTCATAGTAATGTTAGCCAAATTCATATGAATAATAAGAAAAGTAACAGCAATATAACAGGGTTAATCATACAGGCCACCTCATAGTACAAATGTTATACATAATATACAGATTTATGGTACAATTGTGGACATTCTGATGGAAGGCTTTGCACCTAAGAAAGAACTGCTTTGAAACTGAAACAGTGACTCTGTGAGTAACAATCATCTATGTAAGATGATGAACTACTGTACATCACCCACATTCCTCCCATAAATCAAGTAGGATGCCTCCATGTTGTGGTGATGGAACCAATGACTTTGTCATCATCTTACCCATGATGCAAAATACTGTACATTAGAGATTCAACTCATTAATGTAAAAAATTTAAGATGAAAGTGCTTTGCTTACCAAGATAACCCACAGTAATGGACACAAAACATCAGTGGCATAAATAAGAAATACTGACAAAATGGAGTAAATTATACAGTACAAAGACATTGATACCTGAAGACTGGCACCCCGTTTTTGTGTCCAAAGTCTTTCATCAGAAGTCAACGATTTCTTATTACAAGTGTTATACAATAGAAGCTTGCTTACACTATGTACAATCCTGGGAGGTGTACAGCTTCCTACACACACTTCCAGCTGGGACAGTCACTCCTCTTCACATGAAGGACTTCACATATGAAAGTCATTCAAAATCTATGCAGCCATTATACCAGTCACTGTAAATATTTAGCCCATGACTATTCCTGCATATTACCAAAGGTGTAAAGCAATGCAAAGGAAATGTTTGTTTTACATTGCCTATTCAGCTTCACTTACATACATTGAATATTCACATCTGTAAAACTCAATTTAATAAAGCAAACACTAGTACCAGGCCATGTAAGGCATTTGGTACAGTATACCCTTTATGGGGGTATTGCCTGCAGAGATGTGGGCAATACTGTACTTATGGGGTTTTGACGCCCCATCAGTCCTGAGTCTGTCCCATTCAGCTCTTCAACAATACCTCCTCTTTTTCATACCAGCTGTCCCTCCTCTCTAGCCCTACGCAGAATGTGGGGACTAAACAAGGATAAGAGGTTCAAGACAGTGACCTATAGATAATTATAAAGTATGAGAAAGTGGTGTGATAATGTGTCAGTAGTGAGAAGGGTTAGGCATGTAGTATAGTACTGTAATCCGTTTCCAAGAATCAATACTGTAATCTGTTTCCAAAAATCAATACTATAATCTATTTCCAGGAATGAGATGACAGTAAAGGTAAAGACGAAATATGAAAAGGTCAAGAGCAAGAAAAGTAGTCAGAGCCAACTTGTTAAAATGAAGTACAGTACAGGATAAAATATTTTCCTGTTACCTGAATGAAATGTAAACAGTTTCAGAATTATCCCACACAAGGCAGAATTTCTGTACATTTAATTAATCATTACACTCCTAACTACATTGATGTTAGAAATTTTGTGCATCCTATATACTGTACTGGCATTTCAGTTCTGCCTTGCTTTCCAATAAGAAAAAGATTAATGAAATACATATCACAGGCTCCAACCAAGCCTTGCATGGTAAACAAACACACACAAGTCCTCAACATCAATACCTTGGCATTTCTTGTTTCAATATGTGTTCATTACATTCTCTAGGAGTCTAGGAGGTACTTGGAACATTACTTTGGTGTGTGTCTGCATCCTGATGTCCAAGCAAAATAATTGATAGTTTAGAGAGATACAGAACTATTTTCTCACCATTACCATTGAAGTGGGTTTCTTTGGGGCAAATGCACAGTACTGCAAGTTTATGGAAATATCACTCCATTAATCAGCTAGACTTCCTAGTGTGGATTGGCTGTCTTCACATAACAGTAGGTCAGGTTTGATACATGTACAGTAATATTCACAGTGAGGGATCTATATCAATATCTGTAATGTAATATACAAGGAGTGACTGGTACATCATATAATCTTAAGTTACATGAATTGCAAGTCAAAAGCATGACTGGAAAACGACACAAGGACTTTCTGTAATATTCTTAAAAATAATGTGATCTACAAAATGTTGTAGGGCCTATTTTATTTCCAGGGAACCTAAGAGTATGCATACCTCCTCACTTCCCAAGACATTGCTACTCATAACAAATGCTGCCAATCCTTGGCACAACAATAAAGGAATATTTACTTTTTTACACTATAACTATACATCCATCAACCAGACCAATTTTCTTTGATTATCATTTACTCCTGAATTGAAGTTGGGATGGGTTGTTTCACAATAGGACAGATAATATAATAATAATAATAATGAAAATCTAGCACCAGGCCAGAAAGGCTCTATGGCACTAGCGTAGGACAGATAGATATATGACCAATTACACTTAATTGTAACTCCAGTCATAACTGATAATGACATATAAGTACTTTACACAATACTAGTAGGTATCATGCAGTTAATTTATACACATATCAGTCAACAAAAGAAATTCAGCACTAAGTTTCTTGTCCTAGACAATGCTATACAAGAAACATTCTGTACAATTTTTTTGCTGGTACATTCTTCTATTATAACCTATTATAATCTGACCTCTCAGAAAACATTTCAATCAAAATGGCCAACTTTCACTTTCCTGTTAATATTTTGTGACATGCTTCATAATAAAGTTTACCACTCACCATACATAATTACAGCACGAAGATAGGAACAAAGTAGAAAACAAATTGACACAGTTTAGGGAGGCAAGATGTTGGCAAATTGAAGGTCATTGATGCCTTCAAACTGTGCCACAGAACAGATAACTGAAGCAATGTGGTTCTAGGCAGTCTGTATGAATCAATAGCCTCCAGTTCACTGGCAGCATTTTACTGCCTCCTACACTTCAAAAGGTGTTCTGCAATAAATACAACCCCTTTTTCCCATTTCTGATGCCCTATAATCTATATATTTTTTTTTTTCCCCACTGAAGACTAAGCCAAGCAGCTTGAGAAAAATAAAATCAGAGATTTGCTGCATTACAGACTAACTGTATATAAAAAAATTTCATTGCACATATTTGAGTGATTTGGCTATTATTGTTGCAATTGTTTGCTTGAATAAATGGTGTATGACAAAGGTTCGACTCAAGTAACTTACAAAACATCTCAACAAGACACCCACCCAGGGTTTGAACCTGGATACTCTTGATTGACCATTTCCACCCACCAAGAAGGGAGAGGTATCCAAGTTTAATTCCTGGGTGAGATTCTCATTGGGATTTATATGTGTGTTTATAGGGATGAACTTATGGGACATGTAAAAACTGGGGATACACATTTCCCCCTAAAACCTGGAGCGTCATTATAAATAGAAAGTAGGTTATAATCAAATGTAAGATGCACCCCAACATCTGTCCTTTTCTCTGAAGAAATATGAGGCTTATAGTGATATAATATGGTAATCCCATCACTATTAAAGAGAGTAAGATACTCTTGGCAAATTGGGGGCTACTAATTCATTTAAACAAGAGACACACTACCATGATGTGGGTGGCTGGCTCTGTGGAGTATTTGGAAGAATCAGTAACCTCCTATCTACAGAAGTAAAATGTTACCTCATAAACATATAAAATCAATGGAAGTTGAAATGCTCAGTAATCTTTACAGTATTGAAGCCTAATTCTGGGAGTGACTGTGTGTGGTAAACATGTGTTGCATTACATATATATGAGGTTTATACCTGTGAGATTTGTATCTGAAAGCCTGCATTGTGAGCCTCTTCAAGTCACACAAATGATAATGTAAGACTATGTACAGATATGTTTGTTACTGAATTACAGTAAGGTCTCTTTCACAAAAACATGGCACATTCACTAATGCACAAACTAGTAGCAGGCCTTAACACTACATCAGCAGCTGAACACTTTGGAATGGTGAGCTCATTCTAATAACAAAAGGAAATCATTCTTGTTACAATACAATAATGCAAAACTAATACCAAGGCATACAAAAAAGTAGACAAATAATCTTGTTAACATTGCTCAGATTCCGATTACACAAAATCTCTATTGAAGCACCTCAGTAATCTAAAACTAAAAAATAATGTTGATCCAGAATCTCCTCTATTTGAACACACATTTTCTCTCTAATGAACACAATACTTAGTAACCCATATATAAAACCCCTTACTAAAACAATAATTCTTAAAACACAATGACAGTCCATGTACACCTTATTGAAATTCTTGCAACTGAACAGAAATCAAACTAGATGAAGGTGGCTACAGCTGACAACTTAAAAGAGACCTTGCTGTAATTAAAGTCAATACATGATTTATGTTGATGATACATGACATTTCCAATTAACTTCAGTCACATAATGCCACCAGTCTCGGAAAAGGAAATGGTAGAACCTCTGCCTATTTCTCACATCCTAAAGTTACTAAAGTTACTTATTTTACTTTTAAAATGTGAAATGGAATAAGAACAATCAGGCCACTTGTCGGCTACTGGGATGTTGGTCAAATTTTATATGATGACAGGCAGAATCCAGAGAATAGAGTCCAACCCTTACCCATTTCTATTACCTGACTGATGTCAATTGGTATGTAAATACTGTAATGTTGTACCCTGATATTTGTGTGATGAATGATGAATATGGGAGGGGAGATGAGGTTTAAGATGACATTCACCATCACCTTGAATTAATGACTGTGGTTTCTTCTAATCAGATTTAGAAATGTGTTAAATTATATATACTCAATATCTTCCCACCACAGTGAATCATGTTTTGAGTGCTAGTATAAAAATATTGTAATGTAGTTAAGTATTTTGGTTTCTGTGCTGTTTAAGGGGGTTTAATTGTATAGTAGGTGAACTGGAAGATATACATTTTTATGCACTGTGCTGAGAAACATATATCAGTACTGGTGGTTTTAATAGTGGTACAGTTTGAAGGAATTGCGAGCCTCCAATTTACCTACATTTTAAACCCTTAAGTGTAGATACTGGCATCAAGAGAAGCATATAAATGATAAAGGAACTTGGGTAATGATGGCTACTAAATTTGGCAAAGAAAAGAGTATCCTGACACTACTGCTGTAAAACAATACTATCACACTAAGTTGCCAGGTTGAGGCATATATTTTTATATTTATGTTTTGTGGGTTTGGGTGCATAAACGTACCAGTAAATCAAATTGAAGACAAACACAAATTTTACAAGTTTTTTTTACTGAGGCACTTGCTTTATGTACGATCTGAAAAACATGCATTGGTCTCTTGGACTCTGAAAGCCAACATTTTGCTTCACAAACTGAACAATACAATACAATACCTGTAACACCATACTAGTACCGGCTACTAAGGCCATGTGGCACTGAATAACAATAGAAGATTGTCTGAGCAAATTATACAATCTAGGTACTGTATATTCTACATGGCTCATGTAACGCCAAAACTTTCTAAAAGATCATCAGACTTTTTACAGGTAAATGAAATGATAGTTATGAGACCAACACATTGAAGAAGACATCAACTGAGTAAATGAAAAGTTATTAGATTCCTGAATAACTGGCTGTACGATACAAGAATGTTTTTCAAATGTCAAGTACCAGTAAATTTGAAACTCCTTGATTTAAATTCTCATAAAATTTCCCAAGCATAATGTTTTAGGAAAATACGACCCTACCCCAAAACACTACAAGAAAGTTGTGCAGTGCTGTTATTCTTCAGAATCCAAGTGACACTGCAATTCTGTGATGTGCAATTATCAATGCTTTGCTAAATGTCCAAATAACCTGTTACTCCACTGAAATAAACCCTTCACACCAATCTGCTAAGAAAGGACATTACTTTCCTAAACAGACTACTGTCCCCGTAAGGGAAGTATTGCCTGCGGTGACGTGGGCAGTACTTTAAGGGTTATGGCGTCCCTTCGGCCCCAGCCAATCCTTTTCAGTTCTTCAACTATCCCTCCGTTCCTTTTCTTTCCTTCGTACTTGCTGTCCCACCTCTCTATCACCCCTTCCCACTGGTGAGGGCTGGTTCTATCCAGAAATGAGGAATTTGGCATCCTCTACCATGCCCTGGCCTGTTCTGTCTGTCTCTCTTACTATTTCTCATTCCTTCTGGGTAGCTGACGAGATCGCCCGATTGGGTGGCACAACAAGGAAGACCACAGACAGTGGGAATGTTGGCTCGGGGGTACATACCCGTAAACCAGCAGTCCCCTCGTCTGTTGCCTTCGAAGAAACAGATCTCACTATCACCCTGACTCCCATTTGGGGGTCCGAGCATCTGCGCGGCTTCGGTCAACCAGACTCGGGACTGCTCGGCCAGACAGTCTGGGGAACTACAACAACAACAACAGACTACTGTACTTTAGTTTTAACGTACTGGGAAAATCCTTAATGGACTAGCAGTATTCTATGGTTATGTGATTTGTCCTTAGAAATTTCCTTACCTAGCTGTGGTTCTCTGCCTGGGACACATTTAGTTAACTGTGTTGCACCTAACAAATAAGGACAATGTTTGTTCTAGTATGGTATCCAACTACAGCACTCTGCTACATTGTATTCGACTAGTACTATCTCTCTTACCCTTCAATGATTCACTCCCTGGTTTTATAATACTTCCCTGGAGGTTTTCATTGCTTTTTCCTAATTTGCTTAGCCATTAACCTCTGCCCCACTTCTAATTGACAGGCATTGATTAATAATATTCATTTTTAACTTTGCCCATAAACCTCTTCCAGCCGCTAATTTAACATTTCCTATCATCATATCAGTCACTCTGGCTCATCAGACCAACCCTTCTTTCAGCTGACTGGTTAATAGTAATCTACAATTAACTTGTTAGATATAAGAAGTGAGGGATTTCCAGGCCAAGTTAATGTGGAAAGACTTTAGGTATTGTCCTTAAACAGAAATCTAGGAAATGCTGACAGTGCTGAACAATGAAGATTGGAAGTAAAATTATGAGCTTGCATATGGCCTTTCCTGTTGAAAAGTAATATAAACTGACATCAGCAAAGCAATCTGATCCAAAATCTGTTCAATCTCCAAGTATGCTCTCTGTCTCAGACACAGTGAGGCAAGATTGAATGGCCAAGAGTCCCGTGTATTGACATACCGTATACTGTATATTAATATAATATTTCCACAAACTCAGCAGCTTTTACAAGTAGGTTTGGTAGCACCTGCACTGTACCTCACTCAGTTCAACACCCAGAGCCAGCTGGGAATTAATTCTTGAGAAAGAGAACAGGAGTGCCAAATAATGGGACCTCCTACGGTACTGCACTCTAGTACACACAAGAGAGGCTGTCTCTCTTAGTAACACTTTCCTGGATAACACATTCTAATAATAAAAGCTGACTGAAATGTAACACGACTGTGTTTAGTGTAAATAACTTGTGTATGTCTAAACTAAACAATAAAATTCAAATAAATAATAATTGTTAATAAATTTGTGCTATGTACAATGAACTACATCAGAAAACATAGGAAAAACTAACTTTGATGTTTTACCTGTTTTAAATTGAGAGTTCCTGGATTACACAGCAACTCATTATTTAATCTAGTTAACATCCCTTTCCAATAGCCTACGGTACATTCAATGGAGTTAATTTAATTATCTCTAAGGAATATTGGCAACTGCTAATTTATGTTCCTCAATATATTGCTTCAGAAATGTTGATAATACTGTCGCGCCACAAACACATCAAACAGCGAGGCAACTCTTGAGCTTACGTCACCGGGAACGTCCAATATGACACCAAAGCTAACTTGACATGACCCTCCATATTAGCAAATGACACCTGATGTATCTCTTTAATGCAGATGCTTAAAACAAACATGGTAACTGACCTATGACACCAACTGCATGTCATACACTTGGTCATATGCTCATATACAGTAATCCCTAATGTCATATAGCAAGAAATATGTGGCTAAACACACCTTACAAACTTTACACCAGACACCGCTAAGATTTAGGTACAGTATACAGTATTTGTAACGATCCAGCACAGCATTTCAACGACTAGTCTCATGTTACAAAGTATGTTTATATCTTGCAATAATTAACTGGTTACAGCATCACACTAAACTAATCAAGTTTGTATAGTATTAAGTATCTGACACATCCAGTTCACTAGGATCTGAACCTCCTGCATCACATGGCACTCATACCCGATACAGAGCTTCCATCTCAGCACGAGTATTGTTACATAATGAACACTTCAGCTCCCAAGTTTCATTATCTAAAATCACTGGTATGATGGATTCTGGTACTGGCTCCCATTATCCTCACCTATTCTGTCCATTGCTCTCACTTCCCTCACATGCTACCTCCATCCAGGCTCCAAGTAGGCCCACCACCAAGCTGTGCTCACTGTGGCACTTTCTTCCACAGTGTTACAGCAATCACAGAAAAATGTTTGTATTTTTACACCTAAATAAGAGATTTGGCATTGTAAAACATAAGCTTCAGATCTCACTTAGGCCTATGCAAGAGACATTCATCAATCACATTTTCTTTCCGGAGATGAGGTTACCACAGACAATTCTACACTCCAGTGTCCTATTTTACATTCCTTTAGATTACAACATGTTCAGAGAAAAAATTTTCTTTCCTATCATAAAAAAAATATTCTAACTATCAAAAACATATATTTCTGGCAACACAAATAGGCATGCCATCACATTCCATACGTTAGCATTTACTGAATGAAAATGATCTCATTTGGTAACATTCCATTTCCCTGAAGTGATGATTTTTTCTTTTAACTTTTACATAAATAGATTCTCAACATGTTGTTACCTCTGCCCACTCTTGCACAATGGCAACAGAGAAGAAATTAACAAATTCCTCCACTATGTGTCTGCTGTGCTAGAAGTTTTGCTGCCTCTTCCGTTTCTGGTCCATGGCATCAAGGATAGGCTGCCGCTTGGCCTGGTAGCGCTGCCTCAGTTCGTCAATCTCACGCTCCATCTCTTGGTCTAAGGTTGCCATGCGTTGATGCAGCTCCTCATAAGTAAGGTGCTTCAGCTGGATGGTGAACACAGATATGAGAACAAAAACATGACAATATTATTATGATATTTATCTCAGTGCCAGGAAACAGAAGCCATATAGCACTTAATCACTACAGAAAAATAGAAGAGGAAACTATTATATATCAAAAAAGGAAAACAGTCAGAGAATGTTCAATTCTCAGAAAGAGAAGTGATGTGAGAGGCAGTGTATAAGAAAGGTATACAAAATAACTTAGTAAAATAGTGCAATAGCATACTGTAACATGTATAACATTTTGCAGTATGTATGGAATGAAGAGGGATACATTCCTGTTGGTACTACTCCATCCTTTTAACCTACCAGAAGAGGTTAGATGGAGCTATTGTTGATGTCTGTCCAGCTTGCAACACAACATTTTACACTATTAATCACATTATTGAGGACTACACAACCATACCCTCCAAAAACAAACATTCTAGGAAAGCCTGGTCCAGGCCACGGCCTTACTTAGGGGCTCAGGGCTGCTTGGCCAGACAGTTTGAGGAACATCAACAACAATAACATTACAAACCCAAGTGACTTACAAATTCAAAGTCTCCATCAATGAAGGAGCGCTGGAACTTGGGCTGGTTCTCTGCCGCCACTCCCCTGGATGCTGGGGGATGGTGATGTGCAAGGTGTGGATGGTGGTTGGCTGGGTTGTTCATCTGGATCAACTGTCTGTGTAGGTCGTTCTGCCAATAAAATCACAAATTAAATAATAAAAATTACCATAATGTTTAAATTCTATATCTGTTTCCACATCTAATAAGTGTCTATAAGTGTCATCATATAAGTTTAAGCAAAATTTTGTACAGCTGGAATTCCTTCCTCATGCCAACCCCATTTAGTCACCATCTACATCGCGCCTGGCCTACAGGGAGATAGAAAAAGAACAATTTTGCTGCAGCTTACTGGGCATGGGTGCTCATAAGACTAGAAACAAATACAGAGGCAAAAAATAATATATGCATGAACTGTATAGGGAGAAGGAAACTAAGTAACAAAAAAGGATGCCTTTTGGATGAAAACCAACTATTCAAATGGACAGTAAATATGGAACAACACTTTAAATGACGTGAAAAACCTGAACCTCAAGTAAAAAGTTAGCTAGCGAAGGAAAATTAGACATGGGAATTTCAGCTACAATACTATTTAGGGAAACATTCCTTCAGTGGCAACGTAGAGCATGGCCATACTTGGGACAATCATTAAAAATATTATGGCAGTGATAAGGACATAACACCTATCACAAAGATTAATTTTAGGCCTAGGTGGTGAATGTTATCCAGTCATTGGACGATGGTGTTTGAGGATGACCAGTAGACTGGACACTCATAGTCTTGCAGTGACAAAACCAGAGTACTATGGAGATGGAGTAAAGTTTGGTGGTCCATTTTCCAGGTCACATGAGACAATGGCTGCAGCAGTCGCATCCATTGTAGAGCAGAAACCCACAATGAGGATCAGAGATCCTTCTAGTCAGATATGTATAAAAAAGCATACCCAAGGAACATCCAACAGAATGAAACTGGAGAATTAGCTACATGAGCAAGACTAATAGGTCAAGTTTGCTACAGGTGCAGAATTGAAGGATCAAATTGGCTATAGGAACATGGTTTATGAACCAGGTAGTAAGAACAGAGGAGAGTAACAATAGACCAGAGTTCATATCTAGTAATAAACCCCATATACAGTACCAGATACATAATAAAGGTGAAAAAAATTAGCTCTGTATAGGATCCACAAATTAATCTTATCCTATCCATGCTGGTATGAATTGATGAAGCCTAGGGAAATTAAAACACTACCAACATGATGGAAAATATATTGGAGCAAAAATCATTGTAGTGAAAAAAATTATCTTTGTGTTTATATTCTCACATTGAAATACTGTAGAAGATGAAGCCCACCTGTTTAGTGTTTCATAATCCAGTAAATCTAACTGTACTCTAGAAGACATTCATTGAAACATGAAAAAGACATGTCTATTAGAGTTGCAAGGTTTACAGTAATTTTTCCAATTAAGTTGCAGGAATTAGGCTTTATGTAGAGAAGCAATAATCCCATGCCATACTCAGTAAGCATACAGACAAATAGTCAATCTGAAATTATGAAATGCCCACAACACATATTTATAGTAAGCATACAGACAAAGTGTCAAATCTGAAATTATGAAATCCCATAACAAGTACTTACATCTACAGAATGTAGTCGATATCTGTGTACTGAACACACGTTTGATCATTTGAAACACATTTTTAACCACACCTGTTTAAAATATCTGATCTCTTTGCACGAATGGTGGCAATATTGATATCATTACTCTTAATGGCCTTATTGTAGCTTTTTTTTTTATATATACAACTGACAGAATGGTGGGGGATACAACCCAGACTCATTAGGACAGCAGTCCAGATGTTACCTACAAGTGCAATTCCTACAATTCAAATATGAATATTATTATACAAAAGGTGTGTACTGAATTTATAAATAACACTCTTCTATGCAGCTGAATGGTAATATCTAGAGTTCTGTCCTATATGATCTAAGTCCTATCCTGGCCATTCTCATGAATGATGAAATACTGCCACCTTCAGTATGAAGAAGCAAGATATTAAAATCATGAGTGTACAGGGTGTACAGTCATACGGTCTGCATTATCATAATACAAGAGCTGAGTGTGAAATCAAGCAACTGTATTCTTCACATGGAAAGAGGACTACAACAATAGCAATATCCACCATATATAATTTAATATTCCAGAAACCCAACTTTCAAAGCCAGTTATCATGACAGAGGACTATACTATGTTTCAGAGGAAAATCAGTCTTTCTAGTTCATATTGTTTTCAAATTATTATAGAAACACTGGTACAAGAATAAATAAGAAATTGAGGCAAAATCATAGTGGAAGCCAATAACAGACAGTAAAACTTCATGAAAGAGGACTGAGCTTGACCTTTCTACTTACATTTTTCTCCTCAACTTCTGAGTGCTGCAAAGATGGACAACAAATGGAGAGGTTACCAGTCAACTACGCTCAGTTTGCATCAGAAGAAATGAAGAAAAGATGGTTGAAACATCACTGGACTCCAGATCCTAAATATCATATGGTTTGCAAGGCAGCCCAATAAAGCTAAACCAGTATTAATTTCAGTGGCTTTCATCCTTACATATTAACATAACTGAAAAAATTTGTGATAGGAATTTAAGGAAAAAAAATTACACACACATTTCCCCTTTTATCAAGGGGTGGGGAGCTCCAGGGCCAGAGATAGGAAAATTAAGTTAGAAACAGAGAGAGAGAGTTAAAGAATATCCAGTGAAATGGATCACACTCACATTCACTTACTCTTCCAAGCCTACAAAAATCAGAGCTCCCTCAGAAATTCTTGCATCCATAAGAAAAGTTCTTACATTTTGCCTTGGTGAAAGAGCCATTCCATGAAATGTCCAGTAAAAACCAGATTGCCAGCCGCAACATACACTCCTCCAAGTAAACTCTTCTATGCCTGCCTATATTCACGCGTAGTTCTGCTTCACCCATTCCAAATCCATGCTTTCCTACATAATTACTCACAATTATGGTCTCAACTTCTCTTAGGTTTTAACCCCATCTTTTTCACCCACCTGTTGTCCCTTCAATACTGTACAATTTTGCCCAACAAAATAACAAAAACGAAGTTACTGAGGAATAAACAGCCTGTCTTACCTCAAACTTTCGTCTCTCCTCCGCTGACAATGGCTTGGGCTGCAGCTGTACTAATGAGGTAGGAGAGTAGATCATAGTGCTGTCAGAGGTCACTAGAGTCCCTGTCTGTTGTTGTTGGTGTGGTTGCTGCTGGTGCTGCTGTTGTTGCTGCTGCTGAGTCTGTGGTTGCTTCTGTTTGTTCTGCTGCTGCAACTGCTGTTGTAGGTGTAGTTGTTGTTGTATATTGGATTGGGCTTGTTGTAACTGTTGCTGTTGTTGTAGAATTTGTTTTTCATCTAGTGTCATCTGCAAAGCACACAGGCCAAGTATATTATTACATTTTTATAGTTACTATTCAAGATACAGTATATTCATCTACAATCCCTAACATTTCTATGTATACTTCATCCTATATGAGGACAAGGTGATGAAACGTCCCTTCCTTTATGTAATCTACTAAAAATACTGTACCCACTTTCTAACTCAAATAAGGACCGGAAAAATGTTGTAGAGATCATATCCTTGATAAATTAGTACACCTCTGATATATGAGTATAAAGTCAAGCAGTGTAGCTTATGCCTATGGTATCAGCACCCCACAATTTTTAGCTTCCTTGATCTTGTAAAGTCAAGGAAGAGATAGCTGTTAGTATTCCTGGTAACAGAGTAGTGCTAGTCTCTGCAGTGGTCACCCAAAACAATGAGGGTGTCTCTAAATGGATAATGTTCTATTTCTGAGGTTAGTTTGACATAAACATACAGTAACTTAACTCAAAATGTTATCAACTGATCACTGACTTGGTAATAAATATGCACAGAGGACTGAAATGAATTATATGTTAAAGAGTGTGCAATTGTGTGGGGGTCCACTAAATAGTGTGCATATGCACAATCGTGGACATAAGTTTCAGTACACATATAGGTAACTCAAACAAATTGCTGACTAATGTTTATACGTTCTCATATGATGTTGTTGTTTGGAATAGTAAATTAGGTGCTTGCAGAAAGTTAGAAAGTGGTGCTTAACCTACTTATTGCAAATTAAGTTTCTCAGCTCACGAACAAGAGGAATTTAAGCTGTCACACGTTTACATCAGTCACCCCAATGTGGATGATTATAATTGTCCACGACTATACCTTTATTGGCTGTTTTTGTAAGGGCATGTGTGTTCGTATCTATTCTAATGAAAATGTGTACTTGAATTGCTAGCGTGTGTGAGTGTATGCTTTACCTGAGTTGACTGTGAGGCTGGATGTTGCTGGGAAACAATAGGTCGACCAGTGCCCACATATGGTTGGGACACTGAGGTGGCAGGTTCTGTGCTCTCCTTCACTCCTTTACTCCGCGCCTGTAAACAATGGATTCAGTAACAACTTAAAAGTTATCACTACCAATTTTGCTGTTTTCTTACATGCTAATATGGGAATATAAAGTTTTTTTTCTCCTTAGCAATAGAACTAATAGTTATGTTTCTGTTTTTGACATACATCACTACACACGTTCATATCTCAGAAGTTTTACAATATAAGGAAATATTTACTATAGACTGTATAAAACCTTTCAAAATGGTATCTGCTGTTTAATTTAGTATGGTAGTTCAAACAATATAAGATCTTGTCTTTAAAGATGCTTTTCCTATTGAAAAATAAAAAAATCACATTAAGTTATAACTCTGAATACATGATAAAATACTAGAATCCCTCAGTATAAGGCTTATTATGTGCAACACTTCACAACACCATAGTCACTTTATGCTAAAAGTTAAGTTATATGGAAACAAGTACAATTTGACAGGTACAGTAATGTGTCATAATTTCTAGCTGAGAAGTATAAAAGTAATGCGCATTATTTCTGACATATGGAAACTGATGGCATTTAGTAACAATTACATGGGATTGAGTTGGTCATACTTCATTTAAATATGCCACTCGATGCTACAATTGGTTGGATTAGAAATTAAGGCCCATGGCTACACTAGAACGGCACTTGACCAAGCACCAAGTCTATATTTACAAGCTTACCCTTTTCTCCTGCTCCTTTTTGTCAAAGTAGTCAAGAAACAGTGGCCGGTCTACTCTTTCCCCAGGTGCAGTGTCATGTCCTGTCAAAAATAACATTAACCCTTTTGTATCTTTCTCAGGATAACAGATGTAAGGCACTCACATCAATCACATGTTCTTATAAAAAATTGAACACACCAAGTGACAAGCAATGTAAACACAGCGTAGACTTACTGTGGTGTCATTTTATCAATTTTTAAGTTTAAGCCTACAAAGGTATTCATTCATAACCATTATCAACAGAAAATATACAGAAACAAAGGCAAAGCAATGCCCAAAGCATTGAACAAAATGACAAAAATGATGATAATCCTTCTTCACTTGCAATCTATTTATCAATTTCTTGCTAGGTGCCTTATTTCTTCAACTAATTATCATGAACAAACTAATGCCCAACTCATTTGTCCTCAGCCATGAATAGATCTCCTATCCAGCTTACACAATTGTTTTCACTTGCCATAATGGGTAACAAAAGAAAAACAGAAAAATAACAAAAATAATAATAATAATAATAATATTCCACCACTCACTCTTCATGGTGGAATCCTCGTCATCCTCCTCTTCCTCCTCGTTATCTGAATTTATCACCATGGTGCCGAGGTCCATACTGAGGGTGCCAGCATTGGTGCCATGTGTGCCCTGTGATTCCCTGAGCATGGCAGAGGGCTTGAGGGTATCGGAGGAACCAATAGGTGCTCGTAAGGTGCCATTGTCGTCCAGAGGCTTTAAGGTTCCTGTGTCTTCTCGGGAGTAACGCACCATTGTACTACTGTCTACATCATCGTCATCCTGAGAGGAGACGCAAAGAGGAAGGAATTGTGAAAGATGAAAATGAAGAAAATGATTCAGGGAAATACAATCCATGAAAGACTTTATTCAGTTACAAGTGACTTGCTTAAGTTGTAGTCAGCCAAGGGAAGGTAATCTCCTTATTCTTCCCTATTGTCCCACAAAACAGATCACCTGGTCTACTGCATTTTCTGGTACAGCCTGGAAGACTCTGTTGACTTTATTATGCCTACATCATTAAAACTATGTTAAACATTTTGAGGCAGGAGTCCCCAAGAAAGATTCCTGTAAAAGAAGGCATAGAGGATAAAACTACTGTATACAGTGTGTACTGTATTACTATATTATGCTGTACTGTTAATTAGTCCACAAAAAATATATTCACTGTGTGGTTGCAAATTTGGATTAACACTTTCCAATTGATTACTGCTACTGAATAGGTTAACATTGTCTGGCCCTATTCCAAAATATACCCACTCAAAGTTAGCTTCATGCAACAAAACTTTTGCAGTAGGCTGTAATTAGTATTAGTAAATTAATAGTACCATGCACATCACTCATATTCAGCACGACACAGTTCAGTGTGTAATTTGTTCTTAGCCTTAAGGATATGGGCAATATACCCCACTCTACCTCATAATCATTCAGTATTTAACCAAATAACTGTGGAACACATAAACTCACATAACTTTGGGGATTATAGAAATGTGTGTAAATGTAAGAAACTTTATGGAAATGAAAGAGAATAAATATAATCACTAATATTACTAACTACAAAGTCTGTAGAGTATTGTCAAAAAAATGGTCACTGCACACATTTTTTGTTTTTAACCAAATCACAAGACTTATAGGAAGGAAGTAGGAAAGTGGAGAGGGACAGGACTAACAGTTAAGCTCAATTTGCTTGATTTTAATGTCTATAATAACATATCTTGTTTTCTACCTCTCTATGTCATGATAACACAACAAATAGAATGAAAGAAACATGGAAAAATTTCTCTTCCTATTGTGTCCAGAGTATCTTCTTGGTGGTCAGTGAAAGATAGTACAGGAAAGCAAGACTCACTTGACTAGACAAAACAAAAACTTCTATGCCAACTAAATTCATTTCCATTGATGCCCCCAATAATACTGTACAGTACATTGAATGATGTCTGTTGGACTTAATGTGGGTTGGAAGTGGGTGTCCTTATCTTTTATTATACATCAATTTAATTGTGAAAATACCAATTTTAATGATAAATTATGCATAATCCAATGAAAAAAGGACATTACTGTACTAAGTACAATCAGCTAAGAAAAAACTACTCTACTGCCATGCACAATTTATGAAAAGTTTCAGACATGCACTTAAGAAATTGAAATTAATGCATGTAAAGAAGTAAACTATGTGATATGAATACAATGTAATATTGTATCATGCTATACATGTGATGATGACAAAGATATTTACAATGAATATCATTTATGGCACAGGTAAGAATAAAAAGGAACATAAAGCAGAAAGAATAAGACTTGTAGTGACAAAGACCAACACTACAAGAATGAACATAGCATCAGCACAATAACACATATCAATACAACATTAAACAAAGAAAATCAAGTTTATGTAACACCAATACAATGAACAGGGTAAGTAACAGCAACAAAAAATATATTCCATGCCATGACAGTGCAGCACATGACAACACTTCAACAGCAAATGTACAGAAACTACCCCTAACAAAAAAAAACTAAACAACAATAATGAAAAATTTCTTCCCAATCTAACCATAAGAGTGTAAATGAATATCAGTGCTGTAAACTTCCTTAATGAAAGCTCTAATGCACCAGTGGACTACAAAAGACACTTCAACAGCAAATGTACAGAAACTACCCCTAACAAAAAAGAACTAAACAACAATAATGAAAAATTTCTTCCCAATCTAACCATAAGAGTGTAAATGAATATCAGTGCTGTAAACTTCCTTAATGAAAGCTCTAATGCACCAGTGGACTACAAAAGACTGGACTCTCTGTACTTAGCTACTTACCTATCTATCTATTAAACTTTAATTCTGATATCTCACTCCATCCTGTGGTGATGGCAGAAAAGTCTCTATTCCTCCCTTTACCAACACTCCCTCCTAGAGTCTGGCAAATCTTAACTGGTGAGTATGACATTTCTGGTTGTTGGTACCCTACTGCCACTTCTCCCGTACAGCTCCCTTTACATCCTGCACTCTCTCTGTCTCTTTAAGTCAGCTGTAAACATGCAGTATAATTTTTATTGTACAAAAATTTTAAAAGCTTTTTATGAATGATTTGCTGTTTGTTACAAACTACAAAGAATTATTTACAACATTTGGCATTGACGCCTTGGCTGCATTGCCAGTGCTGGTTAAGGTCATACAGTGACAGCCATGGGGGTATTTAATACCTCCATGATGACAAGGGACTCATTACCACCTGCATCCCAGGTCAAGAAAGAGGCTGGCTTCCCCACTGGGCAAATCCAAATTCATCACCTCGGAAAATTCTCCAAATCATCCCACACACCTACATAATCAAGCCAAGGATAAAATGAATGCGGATTGGTGCGGTACGTGAGGTCCATGGTGTGGTCAGTTGGAGAGGTGGCAACAGGGTACCAATAGCCGGAAATGTCATACTTGCCAGTTAAGATTTGCCAGACTATAGTACAATCAGCCTTCCCCTTCCGTTCACGTTTCTTTCCCTCAAATACCCCTCTACTCAGTTTACCAATCTGACTAGTGGCCACCTTCTAATACCAGGCACATCAATTTTTGCTACTATACTATTGAGGAAAATTGGTCTATAAATTAGGGAATTTCTTTAACACCACCTCCACTCTATAGATTGTAACTATGACAGCAATATGCAATTCTAAGGACACATTTCCATCTTTCAGCTTTATAACTTTATATACTGGTTTGACTGATTGCTTTCTACATTCTTGCAGAATTCATCCCAACAAACTAAAACACATATGCATCACAAAGCAACAGAAACAAAATTAAACAATAGACAATGCACATCACAAACCAAAGCAACTCCACATAAGCAAAAACAAAAGTGCATGATACACCTTAACAAAAATATATTACAAATCACAACAATAGTGCAGCTTGAATAACAATGCATCTAGCAACAATAAAAACAAATGCATGTTGAAAACCAAAACTCAAGATTATGCATCCCCAGACACTAAGTGTGTGACCCAACCAACCACACACACACACTCTTAAAACAGACACCAACCAACAACTGACCATCCAAATTACCCAGACCATAACCATACCTCAGCATTGGCAAGGTTGTGGTGTTGGTGGTGGTGGTGGTGATGGGTGGAGTGATGATGCATTTGGTTGTGTTGATTGTTTTTGTTGTCCTGTTCAGCCTGAGCGTTGTTGGAAGTGGGAAGTTGGAGTTGCGGGGATTGCTGCTGAGAAAACTGTGTGCAGCAGCAGCAGCGATGACAGCAACAGCAGCAGCAGCAGTGGAGGCACAAAAACACGGTAGGTTGGGGTGTCAGACAAGGGAGACAGTGTGTTGATAGTGGTGATGATGGTGAAGAAGAAAGTATCGACACAATGATATTAGGATAAGAATTGTGGAGAGCGTTGGCAGTTGCAGAGATGATGGTGGTGATGGTGAAAGAGGTATGAACACAATGAGAGATTAGAATATGGAGAGAGTGAATAAATGCAGATTGTTAATGAGAAAACATGAAGATGAGTAGGTGGTGGTGAAGGGAGATTAGGAAAAAGAAGGAAACAGGACTAGGAAAGAAGGGAGAGAGGGATATCTTACATCTGACAGAGGTTAAGCAGAAAGATATCAAAGCTGAGAGATAAAGGGCTGGGAAGGCAGCGGGAAGCAATAAGCACTAGAAAGCAGGAGGCTGGTATGAAAGTGTACAATTGCCTCGAAGTGTATTGTCTTCTTCTTCCTCACAATATTTACACAAGTGATAGATAACCATGCAAAGCCCAAGGATAAAAGATTCCTATGACTGGAATTACAGTATTATTGAAAAAAAGGCTAAATTTGGCAATATGCTATATATAATGGTGGTTTATTATTTCAGGTACAGCACTAGACAAACTAAGATAAGTTTATGACATATTTGTGGAAACACTAAGTTCATTTGAAACGTATATCTTGAACAGATTTCTCAAATATGAAAACTTGAACTTAACAACACACTGAATCCATTCCACTGTATGTCAAAATGTTAAGACAAATTTTATGTGTCAGGGAGGATGGAATCATTTGCAGAGGGAAAATATAAGCCTGAATAAAAGGATAACAAAAGTAAAGGAATGAGTAAGTATAGACTGAAGGTATTGTATGTGGAAATACAGTAGAAGGCTAACTTTATTGTTCAGATGGTTATATTAGTAATGGATAAGAAAACAGAGACATGAGGGTGAATAAATATGAAAAGGCTATAAAAAAAAAAATGAGGAAAATAATAAGTGAGATGAGCAGAAACACACAAACTTTCATAAACTTGGTCTTGCCAGTCATTATTTCAGAGGACATCAACTGACCTCAACCTGCCGTATTTCAACCAAAATGGATACTTTTCTACAATTATAACACTAATAAATCTCCATACTTGTAGAAAGCTTGAAGGACGTGAAATACATTCCTTTACACTTAAATATTAAATGTAGCTTCTAGTTGCTTAGCCCTTCATCAGTTAAAGTTAGCAGAGCATATGATCACTCATTCTAAGGAGTGAAAACTAGGGTTACTGACTCATGATATCAAATCACAATGGAGGAGCAAAGGCAGCCATGATAACACCATGCATTTTGAGATCATAAGACAATACCTTATTTCTTCATCGCTCACACAGGTGTAATAATACTGTACTAACTTATTTGGAAACTTGAATATATGTGATAATTCAAAAGAATAAAAAAAATATTACATGAAACATAACATGAAGCAAACCATATCACACTTACTCTGAGACAGCAAAAGTCAAACTATTCATTTTTTAAGCCATCGAATCGTTCCTTTTTGAGTGACTGTGCCTTCTGTGTATTTACTATTTACATAAAATATTTCTGTGAACGGTAATGTTTTTCACCTCTGGTGCAGCTCATGTTAGATATACTGGTAAGCTATATCCCACCTTCCACATGCAGTAACAAACCAAAGCCAAGTGATTTCTACCTATGAATAAAATATTAAAAGTTGATATAAACTTGATTACCCAAACAGATTTAACTTCAATCTCCACTGTAATTAAGATAATCATGATATATGTATGATACTCCACCACCAAGTCAATGTTAGTATAGTACTCCATGTTAAAACAGAAATAGACCACTCAAACGCCATATAAAATTTTCAGAGCATAATATGTAATTAGTAAGTCATGAATGGTACTACCACACCCAATACTTTCATCCCATAACATACTAAATAATACTGTAGTGAAAATGTCCTGAAATTAAACATCTAGTCCTGCATCCTAATCTCTAACAAAAACCACTGCATATTCTTCAGTTTTCACTCTCTCTCTAACTCTGCCAAACTCTCCTACTGTCTAGCAATAATGTTTGCTCACCCTCAACAGTTTGTTACTATTATGGCACTAGCTTCCTGTTGCCTCCTCCTACATCCCAGCTCACTAGCCTTTTTGTCTTTAAATTACTTTGCTCTATACTTACATACTAATATCTCTAATGTAAAATATCCTTTTCCTCTAGAATACTTTTATAATGATGGGGCCACTACTTCACTGCAAATGGGCTATCCTTTCCCTCCCTCCCCATCACACTGGGTATACAGTATGAATGGGGCCAATGTACCCATCCCCCAGAGGTGGTTTTATGTAGTACTGTGTACTAATAATATGTTGCTATATGAAGACAGGTATTTCAAAGGTGAAACACATTCTGTCGTATGCTTCTCCTTCCACAGTGTTTCCCAGCTTTCACCTAGTAATAACTCACCACACACACTGTCATATTTTTTCCTTCCACTTCTCTCATTTCGAAGTCCACACCAAATGACTAAATCATCCCCACCTTTCCTTCTCATTTACCCATACCTAGCCATATTTCCTATATTCTTTTCTCCTTCCATCCCCAGTCTCATCACTGTATACACGCCAACTAACCGACTCTGTGATTGTCTTGATTTGGTTTTGCCGGTTGGAGTTCTGGCTTTCCCTGATCTCCATGGCCTCCTCCAGCATTGTACGGAGGATGGACGATGGCTGGGCCGCCCGGATGAATGGATGCTGCAACAGCTCAGTGGCCGTCGCTCTCTCTTCTGGATTCTTCACTAAGCACCTGTGGCAGAATAAATACAATAAGCCTTCATTACACACTAGAGTTCTGGAAACTAAATTTACAGTTTGTACTGAATCTGTGCAAAAAGAGGACTTGACCCCAAGGAAAATACAAGGTTGCAAGGTCCACCAACTGCATGTTGGACAAATATATAAGTCATCATCATTAATACCCTATTTCTCTTTTTTACAAAGGGTGGGGGCTCCAGTGCCAGGGGTGCAAATTAAGGCAGAAAAGAGGAAACAGAATACCCAGTAAATTAGGCTATACTTAACATCCATTTCCCCTTTTAAGCCTACAAAATTTTCAGATCTCCTTCACCCCCCCTCCCCCACATATTCTAACAAGTTCTTGCATCCATGACTGAAGTCCCTTCATTCAGCTTTGGTACAAGGAGTCATTTCTAGGTTTGTCAAGTTAAAACTGGGTTGCCAGCCCTAACATACACTTTTCCTAGCAAATATATGGGTTGTGAAATGCCGAAAAACTACCAAATGGATATCTATCTATCTATCTCTCTATAGCTCTGACGCCTCATTCCCTCCGGAAACTCTCCCCAAGGGGGTGGCCATAGCAGAAGTGTCTCCAGTTTTCCCTGTTCCAACACTCCCTCCTTACTTGGTCAAGCCCTACTCTGCCCCTCATGTTTCTCTCCTTTACATACTCTTACACTCTGTTCTGCCATCTAACCAGAGGTCTGCCTCTCACACCAGGTACCACAACTTCACTTCCATACACCTTCTTTACAAACTCATCACCTTGCATTCTCTCTACATGTCCAAACCATCTCAGTGTACTATGCTATACTCTCTCAACTGCCCCACACTCAATACCATTTGCCTTCTCACTCATACCACATCTTTCATACACACTCTCAATACTTTCTCCATCCCACCTAGTAACTCCACATGCTCCACTCAAGTAACTCATTTCCACTGCACCTATTCTAGACTGATGAGCTCCACTCCATGTCTATGTCTCTGATGCATATGTCAGTGTTGGCAGGACTATAGTCTTTCGTAGTCCCCTTTTCACTTCCATACTCACACTTCTACCCTTCATAATTTTCCCCAGTGAACCTATAACCTGTCTACCCTTCATTGCTCTGTCCCTAATTTCTCCTTCCATACTTCCGTGTTTACACAGAACTGTACCCAGGTACTTAAACTCCTTCACTTCCTCCATCCTCTCACCCCTCAGTTATCTCACACTTAGTCCCAGTTGGTATTCCCACTCTGTAAGGTGTGGCAAAGTCAATCACTTCAGTTTCTGCCCTCTCAAATACCATCACCTTACTTTTACCCACATTCACCTTCAGTTTCCTTCGTTTACACATGGACTGAAACTCATCCACCATAATGTAACTCCCTTTCACTCGCAGCAATCAACAGTGTCATCCGCAAATAAACTTGCCACCAAGGACCAATTTACTCCATTCAACCTCAACTTCGCCCCCAGGTCATTCACTTTGGCCTTCATCTCTCTCATACAACCATCCATATATATATTGAATAGCATGGTGACATAACACACCCATGTCTCAGCCCTACACTAATATTAAAACTCTCACTTAGATCACCCTCTACCCGTATACATGCTTTTGCATCTGCATAAAAGGTCTCAATGCTTTTCAGCAAAGAACCCCCAACACCATAAATCCTCAACACCTCTGTCATAGCTCTCCTATCAACCCTATTGTATGCCTTCTCCAAGTCCATGAAGGCAGCATACAACTTCCTACCTTTCCCAATATATACCAAATGAAAAAGGTAAATACTTAATAAGTGTCCAGCCACTCACCGGGATACAAAGTCAATAAACTCTGGCTGCCACTGGTCAGGTTCCCTAAAGGAAGGTGGAGGTTTGGTGGGGATCATGAAGATGGCTCGCATGGGGTGGATGTCCCCATAAGGTGGTTTTCCTTCTGCCATCTCCAGTGCTGTGATACCTGTAATAAAACAATCATGACCAGATGTGAGGGGCAGAGAGAACAGAGCTGAGTGAATGGGACTAGGTGAGAGGGATAAAGAGTGCAAAGTAGGTTTGTGATGGTGAAAATAATTCCCGATTCCAACTATCAGAGTACAGTAGATGGTACAAATATGCTCGTTATGTACTGAATACTGTATATGGTACAGTACGAGAGAATACATTGGCGAAGAAGAGGGATACTGACCTAAGCTCCAGATGTCAGCCACACAGTCATAGCCAATCTCCTGTATGACTTCAGGGGCCATCCAGAAAGGTGTCCCTATCACTGTGTTCCGTTTAGCCATCGTGTCCTGCACAAAATAATCACAATTTCTTTAATATGTATAATTGCTGTACTGTACAGATAAAATAATGAATCTTACCTAACACATATTGGTACACTTGGAAGGAAATAAGAAAGAGGGAGGTCACGATGGTGAAAATGATGTTAAGGGTAGGAAAAGTTGTGGGTATACAGAAAATAAGTGCAGACATGGTTCAGTTCTTCCTACTCAAGGCATCACTTATTACTCCATTCATGAATTATCCTTAATTGTTTAGCAAAGATAGTATTTATTTATCCAATCATCTTCAAAGAATAGAGCTGATGAAGACCCACTGAGAGCTGTCCTGCAACCCCAAAGTCAGCAAGCTTGGCGTGTCCCAGCGTGTTGAGGAGGATGTTGCCGGCCTTGATGTCTCGGTGGATCTTGCGGCGCAGGTGGAGGTACTCGAGGCCTCGCAAGGTGTCATGAACTACTGTGGCGATCTCCTCCTCCGTCAGGGTCTTCTTACGCAACCGCATAATGTCTGACACTGACCCCGCCCCACAGTACTCCATCACAATCTGTGCAAACAAGGCAATAAGTATTACACAGTAGGCCCATAATATAATGCTAACATGCATATTTACTTTGTCTCATTTAACAACGATCCATCATTCAATGTTTCAAAATATATGGTGAAAAATTATGTGGTGGAAGTAATTTTTTTTTTTTTTTGTTATATCAAGGTCAAGGGTTTAGTGTAGAGGATAAATTTATAGGATAAAATCTTTTATAACATACATCAAGTTAAGTCTACTGTAGAGGATAAATAAATAGGATAAAATATTTTATAACATACAGCAAGTTATCATGATTGATTAACAAAAGAAAACAGGATTACATTTTTCTGACTGAAACCAGACAATAAACTTTTTGGGGAGATGTATTTTTGACATCCATAAATGAAACTTAAAATCAACCAAGTAGTATAATGGCTCAAGTCCTAGACAACATACATAAATTAAAACCATATGATACAAATCCAGCAGGAAAAATCTATCCAAGGATTACAGATCCTTGTCTGTTAATACTCACCCATAGGTCCGAGTCTTTGAAGTAGGAGCCGTAGTACTTGACAACATGGTGGGAGTCACACTGCTGCATGATGGAGATCTCCTTAATGATCTCCTGCAGGTCAGTGTCAATGGGCACCTGCTTGATGGCCAGCACCTGCCCCGACTCCTTGTGTAGTGCTTTGTATACACTGCCATAGGATCTGCACACAGAAACATATACATCACACCAGGTTCTTATTAGTAAACAGATAACTTGAAGCAATAAAAAGTTTTATTTCTTCTCTGCAAGAAATATATCTGGGCACTGTAATACAATATTAAACTGTACTCATGAAAGCAGTGGTAATTATTAAAGAATGTCTCAACAATGTACTGGTACATCAGGCATGTCCCATGTAGGACACACCAGAACAGCAAGGGTGTTGAGTTCAGCTAGTATTGAGATATCATTCTCTAACAAGTCTAATGTAACATCTTGGTACAGTATCTTTTGAACAATACATACCCTTCACCCAGTTTACAAATGATGTCAAAAACCTCCTCTGGTTGTCGCATCAACGACTCCTCACTCAGCTTAACCAGCTCCCTGCATGTGTTAAAAGGATAGTGTTAATTTAATCATCTTATATTGAGGGCCTACTGTACAGTAATTTATTTCTTAAACTAGGTAATAGTGCACCAGCTCCCTCATGTCACTTCTAACTGTACTGTAATGTACTGTAAAACAAACAATAACAAAATAATCCAAACATATTTACAAACAAACACCAAATTTTTTCTACTATTTTTATACATTATATAGTACTGGAATATATTCAAAACATGTATTTGAATACATAAACTACAAGGGAGCAAGTTCATTTTTTTTTTTGCAATAAAAAGAAACTGAACTATAAATGTCATAGGACAAATTTTCTATTATTTTACAATTTTACAATAATTCTAACTTCAGTGCACTTAATGTGTTGCAACTCCATATACTTTCCCAAGCATCAAAACAGTAGAATGAAGTAATATGATAAGATTGTTCATTTAATCTCCATTTCCTTTTCCTCCCTTCCATCACACTCTATTTAAGCTGCTGTTTAATCTTGTATCATCAGTATGGCTACGTCACAGGACTTTCCGTTCTCACTGGGACACCAAGATCCGGCAGAGCTTTGTTTATTTTCAGTGACGTCATTTTCCTACTTCCACTTCTTATGTACAAGGACAGTCTCATGCCATGAGAAATAAGGAGTGTTTATGGAACTACGGAGAGGTGTGGATATAATAATTTTTCTCTCCTTATGCCTTTTATTAACACACAATTACCATCTTATATATCTTTGTTATCACAGGTACAAGAATAACGAGCGAGATGGATATGTGTCTGTAACTCGACAGCACAGTTGTGGACTTACACCTCATTCCCCAGTGGAGTACTGTACACGTCATACGGTACTGCAAAAATGACTTCCACGTTTGTGGAAAATGGGCTTCCTTAAAAACAATGAAACTGCTTGCACCAAACAATTAGACTCTTGAACAGGAAACACTGAGGAATGGAGTAACTTTTCAATATTATCCTGTGGTGCAATGAGGGCTAGAGGACAAGTCAAATAGCTTAGAGTAAATTCAACCAACATTAAATTCATCACCATAAAATTTGGAGTACAAGCAAGTGATTTGCCTAATTTAACACTTAAGTTATTTTCTACTTTACTATAGTATGGTACTGTATTATGAAAGAACCTTTGAATCAATGGTAAAAAAGGTGAATGATGCAATTATTATCATCACTCAAATGAAACAGTTTAGCTGATTACTATGAATGACTGACACTTCAATTCAATGTGCAGTCCTAAATTACACTTCATTACAGTTCACCATCAAAATGTCTTAAGTAATATAAATAATGTTATACTGGTACAGTTGCCTCCAAAAATTTCGAGACACCACCTGCTAGACTTTAGCAGGTAGTGTCTCGAAATTTTTGGAGGCAACTGTACAGTTCAGGGCTGACTGGTGATCATATTTTATTATAGTACTCAAAATTAAGTTTAATCTATAAACAAATGATACTACAAGCTAATAGAGAAAAACAAATTCTCACCCATTTTCATTCTGCTCCTCACTGTGCTTGTTGTGTTGTTCACTGTGAAGAAAGAACACTTTACATTAGGCTAATCAACAGAAGACATGTGAGGTTTATATAGAAAAAGGACAGTAAGCTAGACATAATACATGTAGCCCACTGAGGAGAATAAGAACCAGTAGTCTACTGGTAGCTTAGTTAATTAATGAACAATATGTGGCTAATTGGCTCTCAATGCTCACTGCAATATATATGCTGTATTGTGCTATGGGTGCTCACAATAACCAGTATAGAAGTTGGTTTTGACCCCTGGCCAAATTCATAGATTTGTCACATAAAATCTCTTTCACCCTTTCATACCCTCTCACTGCTTGCTAAAAAAGAAATTCTCTTCAATGCTAGACAACATGCTACATACGAAAAATATAATAATAACAATGAGTAACATAGTACAGTACTGTAAGTAAGTTTGTTGTTAATGTGGTCTTGTCCAAAACACTAATTGTGTATTGGTGCATAGTCAGTGATAGACTTGATTCTGATTCATTTATTCATCTCACTTGCTATATCATCACTTGACTTCCAGTCACTCTCCTGGATTTATGAAAATAGCATAGATGTATAGACTGACAGGAAATGTATCAGTGATGAGATTTGTTAGGCCCAGTAATATTCTTGGCTTATATCAATAATCAATTATCTTGACGCAGGGATAATTAACAATATGTCAAAATTAACAGACAATACTATGTTAGCATCCTCTATCCTATTTTTGTGACTTTAAAACCATTTTCAGAAGGTAATGCTGATATATACAGTATACTGTACCAAATGCATTGGGCATCTCATACACTGTCACAGTGTAAACAAAAAAACCCTTTTTCAATCATGTAAAGACAATCATTATACAGTATGTAAGTTTTATTTTATATCTTTTTCAGGTGATAATCCACAATAGCAGATGTGGCACACAGTACTATCAGCTGTGTGAGCTTATCAGCAGCAGGCCATTCTGCTAGTACTGTATACTGTAAGTAGAGTAACTTTATTCTTTCATAAATGCTATAAAGGAATAATTAAAGAAAAGCAACAAGAGGAGTAAGGAAGGTGATGATAGGAGGTGGGAAGGAGAGAGTGATATGCATGAAAGAGTAGGCTACGCCACTGCATTGTCTCTCTTCTTCCTCCATCCCTTCCTCTCAACAGCTCCTTTCATACCCAACATAACAGTTCACACAGGTGGGTGCTAACCAGGATCTTCACATCTTTCTTTTTCTTACTCACTTGTTACTATATATCAGATTACTGCACTGTACAGTCGGCAAAAAAAGTTTCGTTACCACCCCTACGTTAATTTTAACATGGGTAAGCCCGGTAGGGTTGGTACTCCACTGACATACAGCTGCGACTCGTGTCATCCGGGACATGCTGGACGGGAATCGTCATTGCCCCGGCAATGTCAACTTTTTTATATCAAAAGTTTAGCTGATTTTAAATTAAATTTTGAGTGTTGAAGAACTCTTACTATTTAACTACTCATTATTAAACATAAGGAAATGCGTTTGAGTATTTTAGAACAAGAATAACCGTGAAGTACCCAGAAAAAATAGCAGTGCCTGAAATAACTTCATTCCTGCTTGGCTGCCCATGACACACTGAGGGGCAGTGGCCAGGGGCACGGACTTATTATGGAGGCCGGAGGGTGGTGGAGGTACGACACTCACCAGTCAGGCGTACCAACATTACATCACACTGTTTTAGGGATGGTAACGAAACTTTTTTTGCCGACTGTACATTTTATTTTATTTATTTTTTTATTAGGCCTTCATCTCCACGTTGGTTGTAACCTTTTGCTAGGGAAATCTTACAGAGATGGGGTTCCCCGTGCCCCTTGCTCCGCGACTATTGCACTGAAACAGGACCCGAGTCAGCTTCGGCTATGGCTGCCTAAGCAGGAAGGCCTCAGACAGCCGACTCAAGCCTCCCACCCCCTGCCCACAGGGGTGGCAACCTCCGGTAACAGTGAGAAATTTTTACAGTGTCCCGAGCAGGACTCGAACAGTGGACCACAAAAACTGCAGCCGCACACTATACCACTGAGCTAGCCATATATAATTCATGAGTACAACTACCAACGGGTTTAATCCAGGTGGACAATTCTACTTCCTATTTTTGACTAAGATTATACCTCTAGTTCACTGTTTAGTATGATATGTACATTGTCAGCTTACAGTAGTGGTAGTTTTCATGCATTAAGTGCCACTCAAGGAGTTCACCTTCTTAATGCATGAAAATTGTCAATAAGCTGCCAATCAACAATGGTTTACATGTCAAAACATAAAAAGGGATGTATACCAAATCATAAACAAAAACTAGAATAATTTTACACTCAGATGATATTTATGGGCCAATTCGAGGGTCTGGGCTCATAGACTAATACTATAGAGCACATTTTCATTTTCATTAATCATCATCAAGATCCCTTATGCAAAAGGTAGCAGTAGTATTGCACTTTATCGTCAAAAAATCCTCAAGAAAAAAAAAACAAAGCAAAAATTATCACCAATAATTATGCTGCAACTGTATACAATGGGAATGAATAGCTGCCAGAAGATAACTCACTAACAATCAATTAGTAATCACCATGATTGAAAGTTTACCAATGTTGGTAGCAGGGTGCTGACCAATGACTAAAATTAGTGACACAAATTGATAGCACAGGAAGTGTGAAAATAAGTCAAGAGATGTCACAGTCCTAATCATGGATTAGCATATAACATAGTTGGGTCTCCAAGTGGCACAGTTTTAATTATATATGATACAAGAAACCTCACAAAGTAAACCAGTTTCTCTTGCTATCACTAAAGTAAGGGGCTATATTATACAGTAAATATAACAATGATTCCTAAGAGATGTTTGTATACCATTAGGCCAACCTTTGTTTGTGACAACAGACTGTAGTGTAGCTAGAGGTATGTGTAGATAATAAGTCAAATACTTAAGTTCTTTATTCTCTTAATGTACAGGTATGTGTATAGCAAATGTGTGTGTGATCCTCTATATACAGTACAATACAGTGCTATGAATTCTCTTTGAATGTGTTTTTCTCAACTCCTCCTTCACCCCATTGACATTCAGTGCTTTGGTGATATCACTCACTACAATGGGACTCCTGGAATCAAGAGATCAATATTTTGAATGTGTTCTTTGTGGGTTTCCTTTGTGTTTGTAGGGCTTTGGGTGAGCAGACTATAACGTGTCTGACATGTGCAAGTGAATCTTTGTGTGTAATGAGAGGAAATACCCGAGGTTATCACTATCACAGGATGCTCTATCATGCTCCCTCCATCACTGAAGCCTCGTTACCTGGCTTCCTCTCTAACACTCTCTCTCTCCTTCACTATATTTCATCAATTTTTTTTTTACCATTAAATAGTTTACAACAAACCACTTCAGAAAAGGTACACATTTCTGCTACTGAACACATACTAACAATTTTTACTTCTGACATGGTACAGATAATGATAAAGAAACAATAATTAAAGGTCTGGAATATAAACTCTTTTAGGCAAGCACTGAGAAAATATAAGTCTGCACAACTGCAACAATAAATGACCAATGGAAATCGGGCTCACGAAAGTAGAGTAAATCAATACATTACCAGTCTCTTGCATAATGGAAAAACCTAAACATATTACACTAAGAACAAAAGTATATTATTCTCCTTCATTCTATCACTCTTTCTCAACATACATTTGATGAGAGATTCAGACGAGGTATGAGTCATACGATGAGATACTGTACTGTAATGTGATAAGTCATAAGTTAAATTTTTAATATTTGGTAACTGTTAACTGGTTTACCAGATATAGCTTTCTAAGCAAGGAATCATATTTGGTTCAACTTCTACTGTACACAACCTGTACATCCCCTCAAAATTATTGGGATACAAAGGTAACTCAGTACAGTATAGGGAATAACATAGGCAGGGTGGCATTACCCTTTGAGGCCATTCTGAGGCCACTGGGGAAAATTTATTCTTGCCATATTGAAAACTTTACAGACATTGCACACTCCTGTTCATCAGCTGAATTTCAAAGAGAGGTAAGGGGTTGGTAGGCTGGGAGGTAAGCAGGTTGGGGGTAAGGGTTTGGTAATTAGCTACACCCAGTAGATATCTTAGTGACTGATAATTTCACAGGGTCAATATTTCTCTTTCCAACTCTACAATCCAATGTTCCCTCACTCTTGCTTACCCATTAGTGTTGGTATAAGGGTAGGGGGAGGAGACAGGACGCTGTTGTTGTTGTTGCTGTTTGGACCTGCGGCGAGGCTTGCAGGTGTTGCAGTGTATGGTTGGGGTGATACCTGGGTAGAGCAGCTTCTCGCGGAATTCTAGGCTCTCCATCATCTTTGGCCATCACCCAAACACACCGCGATATCAAAATATTCACAGTAACCTCTGACTTGACTTGAATTGAGCCAGTAGGATATAGGGGTAATGCAAGAGGTTATAATGCCCAATGTTTCTACAGGTACAGTACTTCAATGTTTTCCTGTCTCTCAATAGCAAAAGTACCAATACACTCTTCACCAATGGTTAGGGTGATTCACAACCCTTTCAGTTCTTCTTCATGCACAATAAATTCACAGTAGAGTACAACCTGATACAGAAGGTAAACACCGCACTTTGTACTAAATGTGGTAGATGTAAATTTCGCAAAGTTTTCGGTTCTTTTGCTTCTTTACCTTGGCACGATTCCCCACTCAAAGACAATCGTTGGTCGGTTACTGAAACACAATTTACAGTATATAGTGAATTGTACAACCATGGCTGAAAGTCCATGAGCATGGGGTGGTTCAAAGTCACAGCCGATATTGAGCAGAGTGTTTGAACGAGATAAGTTTCCACGCCCCTCTGACTGTGGTAGCTTGTAGCTCAACGAAATGTTAGTACTGTATTGTTGCTTTTTTTTTTTCTTATAATTACAAGAGATAGCTGTACCCCTGCTCATGGGCTTTCAGCCATGGCTATACCTCCAGAGGAAAGTACACTATCTAGGCTCTAGCTTAGTCACCCCAGGGTTCTCAATATGGATTGGCAGTACATTACCATACTGTACTTGCCTGAATAAAATAATTGAATATGTTTATCGTAAATGAAAAGATCTGATGAACAAAATGGGCTGAGCACTCAATTACTGGGAATATTATTACTGCAAATATTATCACACAACAGTTCTCAAACTCTCCCAAACACAATTACCTGCCATGCAACCACCCATGACAACAGTGCTCCCCACTAATCCCACTCCACCCCCTCTTCCACGCACGTGAACAACTCCTCCCAGCAAAAACATTTCCCCCTCACATAAAAATCAATAATGGTTTCTTCTAATTCTGGCTACGGTACCCAACAACCAGTGAGAGATGTACCGTCTGCTCCATTAAATGTGCACAGCGTAAGCTAATTTATTCTCTATATATACCGGTACCTATATTTTGTTGTGTGAACTCATTTTCCTTTCAAACATCACAATGAATTGAGTTAATAAAGGGCTGTTTGTTAGTTCTTCCCCTTACTGTACACGATTACAAATGCACAAAATTGACTCATATTACGCACAAAGGACTGAGGCACATTTGTTACCAACTCCTCTCTTAGCTACTTGTCTCTATGCAGCCACTCGTTGCCTTGTGTCCCCTGCACCTCCCACCATGACCAACACATTAACACTACATAAAACAATCAAAGCTTCTCCCTCAACTGGCCACTACATCACACAGTCAAGATTCAGGAGTGTACTTCCTCAATAAACTTACACATTCACTTCATATCGTTGTAGGCTATTAACTGTATGAATGCCACTGACTTCTCCTCAGGGGAATAAATGTATAGTCTAGAGATAAAACATGATTCAAGTTAATACTGATATGAAGTTACAACCGTTTTTTTTTTTCTATAGACTAGTGTTCCATTCTCTCCCCTTCGCAACTCAGAATAGTTCGCGTGTAATCATCCGTATTTCATTTTCACTGTCAGTACCCTGATAGTCGTTATACAACCTGATGGCAGTGATTTATGTGTTTAAGGGGGTGATACTTTTGTTACATTAGAGTGCCATGATTCCTCCAAAAATTATGCTAAATAATGGATCAGATGAACAAAAATAATGGTGTCCTGTAGCTTGGAATAATTTGGAGGAATCAGGCACCGTACTGATCCCCTCCCCCTAACGACCATCCCTCCCTCCACCCCTCTTCGGCTGGGATATGATTTCTCTGGCCACCTCATGTGAGCTGGTGTTTGGCAGCTCAGATAACCAACACAGCGTGCTTGCCTTCACACACTAAGAACTGGGGCTTGTGTACATTATTAGTCTGTCACTGGAAATAGTTAATAGACGTGTATAAGGAACCACGCCTCCTGTACAATGCACGTTTAGGTAGTAATTTCTGATCACTGCTTTGACTATAATAACCAAAGAAATTAAAGAAAAATAAACAATCTGTCAATGCAGTGTTATTTTCCCCATACCATGCGAACAGTAGATATGTGTGTGTGTGTGTCAACAAATTCTATTAGCACAGGAAATCTTACACACCTCCTGATAAGAAGGCCAGCAGTTCTGCGGTTCCAATGTACAGTATGTACTACGAGTTGACTAAGTATAACTGAAGTAACATGACCTTCCTGCTCTTGCACACCAACGATCAAAACTTTTTTCTCGGCCATAAATTGTGGACGCTCTAAATAGAGATGATTAAAAAAAAAAAAAAAAAAAAAAAAAAAAATGTGTAATCGAATCTGTGGCCAACTGTCCCGCCGCGCTGATGGGACGAGAGAGAGAGAGAGAGAGAGGACGTGGGGTGGGATCAAGGGATAGAGGGTGAACCACGTGCTTTTGTGTGAGCATCTGCGAGTGTGGGAGGAGTGAGTCACGGGTGAAGGGAGAAGAGGGGAAGGGGTGTGTATGTAGAGAGAGAGAGAGAGAGAGAGAGAGAGAGAGAGAGAGAGAGAGAGAGAGAATGGTCAACAGAGGTAGGCAGCAATAGTTTCACGTTAGTTCAAACGTTTTCCAGCCATCATAAAGCTGTTACTTCTAGTGACATTTGTTTGATCAATAGTGAAGTTGTCATGAGCATTCGGGTTACTGTGGCCTTTTAAATGTTTATAAACCACAATTAAATCTCATCCCGGTTGACGTTTCAATTAAGCTACATAGATTAAGTTTTTTCAGTAAGGTAGTATTCGTAATCGCAGGCACATTTTGCTTATTAATCTCTAAATTTTCTCCAGATTTTCTACATTTTTCTTTTTTCTTTTGGTAGTAGGCAGACCAGAACTACACACAGTATAGTATTCAGGATGGGGGACAGTAGAGTTACATGAAAGCTAAGAATTACTCGTTCTGATTGAAATTCGAAAGTTTCCAATTCAACCTTATTAATTTTGATATCGTTGTTGGGGATCAAGTGTGGATAGTGGTTCGAGCGAGCTGGATGCTGGTAGGGAGCGGTGGTGCAAATAAACGAGATTAGGGTGAAAAGAGAGGATCGGAAAGTTAATGAAGAAGGGATAAACAGTAGAATAGAAAGGGGAAGAGGAGCAGAGATGGAGGGAGATATGAGAAGGAAAGTGAAAAGGAAGAATGATGGATAAGTTTGAGAAGGAAGGTGGAGGGAGGGAACGTGGGAAACAATGAAGGAGAAGAGAGAGAGAGAGAGAGTGGGATGTAAGGGAAAATGTGAAGGAGGAAGTGACATGAGGGCGATAAAGGAGACATGAGGGAAGACATTATGAGAACGCGTGGCGAAGGCGGAAGGGGGAGGGATATAAATGAAGTGGTGTTTATTTAAAGACCCCTTTAAGCGAGATACGATATATATATATATATATATATATATATATATATATATATATATATATATATATATATATATATATATATATATATATATAGAGAGAGAGAGAGAGAGAGAGAGAGAGAGAGAGAGAGAGAGAGAGTTTGAAGAGGACACGATGTCAAAACAAAGATGACTAGGACAATAGTATAATACACCACCCGCCAGCACCATGACGTCACCAGTCCAAAAAGCCATCATGACGTCATCTTATTATCATATCATCATATCAGCTACGGTACTCGCTTTGTTGATGTATTTACTTGGTGTTCCTTCAACTCTTCGATTGATAATATTATACTGGTTACTTAAAGGTGTGCTAAAAGAAAAATATTGTTAAAAAAGAAATAAGAAATATATGTAGGAAAGGAATAGTAAATAATTGGTTAATAAGTGAACAACGGCCTACCCTGATATACCATGAGGGCAGGTATAAGGGAAGCAGCTGAAGGGGGTTATAAATTTTGGGTGAATTGGACGGCTACTGATTCCTCCAAACAATGTAACCAAATCGATTTCCTTGTCGTATGGCCTGCTGGGATAGATATTTATTTAATCCCCTTTTAATGCCGTATTTACTTTATTGCCATTATTATCCATATCGAAACACTAAAAAAGTAAACAAAAATGGTAAAACGATTTCCTTGACTCAAAAACCCAATATCTTGCGATTCGATCACAACCCCGTCCATATGTGTATTAGGTTACGTAGGCAACTAACAAACAAACAAGCAGACACCCGAGTGATATCATTCGTAACTCCCACAAACTGTTCGTAAATCAGTGCGGCAATACGTACTATGCTACTGTGACTCGTGACCTTGATCATGTTATGCTACACACACACACACACACACGAGAACAATTACTCAATCCCTGCTTTCCTAAGGACGAGGAAATACCATAACATCAACAGGTGCGGCAGCGAGTACGGTTGCATCATCTTGTTTACCACTCTAGACTACACTACCAGCCCTGTGGAAGGTGACCCACGTCTTGCTTCCACCCCCAACACACAGAAACACACGTCTGCTTGTATCTGGGAGAATGAGAAATGGGGAAAGAACGTGTGTGTGTGTGTGTGTGTGTGTGTGTGTGTGTGTGTGTGTGTGTACGGAGAAACAATTTTAGACAATAATTTGATGCGTTGTGGTGTGTGACGTAAAGGTCTGAGAGGTGAAAGAATTATGTTATTTTGTGATGAAATGGTTTGGTGCTGTAATAATCTGGATGGTGACTGATATGAGAGTATTACGATTATGATATGGTGTTGCGGGTGGTGTCATGGTGATGATTTTTGTTTTGTGGAGGGAGGTGTCCCAGGAAGAAAAAAGAAAGAAAAGAAAAAATATATATATAATAAAACATGGACCTACCACCTCCACGACCCATGTGGTGGTCTGAGGGTGGGAATGGTATGTCCAAATTACCTCTTACAATAATACACCTTTATTAAGTCGGTAAAACAAACCACTGACAAGAACAAGAGACCACAGTGTGTAAGCTACAGTCACGGACATGTTTCTGGCCACAGCCTGTTTTAAAAGTCAACACATACCAATGTACTTCTGCAGATAATATCCTTTTATAAATCTGCACGTTGAAAACACACACCACATGAAAATATGACCATGTTAGATATGAACTGTAAGAACTAAAGCTAATTTTATAATCTACTTCGTGTCTGGAATCTTTTGGCTTTGGCTGTACAGTCCCCTTCATCTTTACGTTTACACTTCCCCCAAGGACAGAATAGAATATACCAACCAGATTCGTTGGACACAACACAAAACAGGCGGGAATACAAATACATTAGAACTCCAATGTTAAAAGTACTATAATAGGTATGTACAATACAGTACAATAAGAAGTACAACTAAAGAAACAGCTTCAGCAATTTTACTGTTAGTCACAACTTAATCTAGAGTATTGACACTGAAAATTCCTATCAACAACTCTCGGGTTAAACTTTTCACCGTCTTCAATATGATAGCACTCCCATCTTTGAAAAATGTAGATCAAGGTTCCCCTTGCTCCTTTCTTTCCTACCCTCATCAACCCTATTTATGTCAGAGGTGGTGGAGTGGGACAGGTGTGGTGGTGTGAGTATAGTATGTAGTTAGAGAACTGGGGTGGGGTCAGGGTGACGAGGGAGTGAGGGGAGGTAGTTGTTGGGGATGATAAAGTACGGTACCCCACCCCACTTCCCTTGCATTCACATTCCGGGTGGCGACAAAGACAAGCGAAATAATGTCACACACAGAAAGAGAACGTGTGTGTATGTAAAGACAGAAGGATGAGGAGGAAGGAGGAAGAGATTGGGGAAAAAAATATGAGACCAGACCTGCCTGGCGTATGCCATCATGAGATCAGGCACCGGTACTCAATAATAAGCTGCCAGACACTAACCTCATCACAAATATTCTCTCTCTCTCTCTCTCTCTCTCTCTCTCTCTCTCTCTCTCAGAAAGTCACAAGAAACTAATCTCCTTACACACACACACACACACACACACACACACATGTGAAGGGGCGTGGGTGTGGAAGATTTTAGTTAAACACTGATGATATTTCCTGAGTCTCCTGACAGGTTACGCTCGCTCCTCCTCCTGCCAAACTCGATAATAAATAGTGGTGTGGTAGTGCTTGTTGTAAATAGTGTCTGCTGTAATGGTGGTATAGTTAAAGTAAACAGTAGTTGTGGTAATGTTAATACTGTATATTAGTAGTATAATAACTGTAATGGTGGTACTTGTGGTAATGATGGTATAGTTAAAGCACACAGTAGTGGTGGATATGTTAGTATGTTAGTTGGAGTGGTAAATAATGGTAGTGGTTGTAGTTGTAAGTGGTCGGACCTGTGGTGGAGGATGGATAGTTAAATTGCACCGTTTTATAGTATAAGTGATGATAGCAACTAACTGTGCGGTAAGAGGTGGCTATATTAATACAAACATTACATTGTTATGGTTGAGGTACCACAGTTGTGCTAAGATTACGATGTAGTAGTATAGTCAAAGGTAGTTGATATGGGTGGTAGGTGTGGTGTGGACAATGGATGTGGTTATGCCAAGGTGATATCATAGGTGTTGTTTAGTGCGCACGGCGGTTGCAATCGAGGGCGGTACTGTGGTAAATGGTGATGGAAGCTGTCTGTAGTTGTAGTTGCTTTGTGGTTGTGTGACGGTAATGGCAAGAACAAAAATTAATGAAGAGAACGGGAAAAGGAACAACAGAATAAATGGAATAAGTCGATAACGGCGAACACGACAAAAGAAAACTGGGGCAGAAAGTAGAACTAGAAAAGACATGTTCCTAATTGTCTATACTACTACATCATCACCAAGGACCCGCAGACCAACTTCCCAGTCAGGCCATTCGTCTCACGTGCGTGATGGACTCGGTAACCTTAACACAGAGGCATGGGGACAAAGGAGGGACAGGGTGGGTGCATGGTGGGTGGGGGTGAAGGGGTCGATCGAATTCACACAATAAACATGAGAGAAAATATTAGGTTACACCCTTAACAATGGTCTAGGATTCTGAAGCATTTGGTGAGAGGAACAAAAGTATAATTAGTATCCCTCCTCATCCACCAACGCCACCATCATAAATACGATGTTTTCTGTTTATCAAGGCTGACATCCGGACCAACACATCGAGAACAACTGACGTCATCACGCTCAGTGTTCATATTTTGTCCTTGAACTTACTGTAGCCTATATACAATTTTAGTTTTTGACAGATAAGAGCACACACACACCCTATAACAATGCCTTCCATCTTCAAAAGTGACATAATAGAACAATAAGAGAAAACGAATGAAAGATGAGGCCAATAACCTGTCATTACTTGAAATAAAAAGCCTATTCAAACTAAACATAGACCAAGAAAGTGTGAGCCTGAGAAACGTGACTGCTGTCAAAAAGATGAACTCACTTCCCCACCACAATGAAAGTCCGTGACGCGTTCTGGTTAATGGGGTCGTTTCAAGTTGGGAAATTGGAGGACTGCTGATTCCTCTAAACAAACGGTTCTCAAACTTTTTTCTGGTCGTTACCCACATCATCCTTATCCATGGCTCCCTAACCATAAACCGTACATACAATCTATGTCTACAGTTCTATTCACTCTTTAGGTAAAAAAAAAAAAAAAAAACTGGCAATACCTGTAAAATTATTTATTCCAATATTGCTATTTTCTCTTTTGTCGAGTATGAATGAAATTGGTATTTTTCCTTTGTTCAATCTCAATGAACTCGTGGCCTCCAGTTTGGGAACCACTGCTCTCGACTATTATAGCTTATGCTACAAAACAGATCTCTTACTCGCATTGTGAAGTGATCTGTTTCCTGGTATACTTTGGAGGAATCACAAGCCGTCTATTTCACCCGAAGCGAATGACCCTCATACCATTGCTGATCTCCTGCACACACATTCTATCACCATCACCACCCCCAGTCTCTCTCTCTCTCTCTCTCTCTCTCTCTCTCTCTCTCTCTCACATAAAATGAATCATGCACAAAAACGCTCATAAACATCCTCCCTAAGTTACATAGGCCTACTGCCGCAAACTCGGGCCTAATTATTACAATACTCTTTCTTTTTCTTTTTCTGAGAGCCTTAAAAACAAACTACTATCTGTCTCCCTTTCACACACGAGCGGGCGAGTCATTTTTCTAAGTGTAACTGGAGGAAGGAGGGAGGGAGTGAGGGAATGCATGAGAAGGGAAGGAATGTGAAGGGTACAACAGGGAGGGGGGAATGTGGAGGAAGGATGCATGGTGTAGAGATGGAATTCATGAGGAGTGAGAGAGCGAGGTAGGCTATGTGGATGACTGGTACGAAGAAGGGATTGAAAGAAGAGTTGGATGGAATAATAAGGTAACTAAGATGGAAAGGAGGTAATGCGTAGCGAAAACTAGAATAGGGGAGGGAATGAAAGGAGAGAATGTGTAACGAAATACATTCATATACAAGTATGGAGTGTACAGAGTGGAGAATGTCTGTGGAAGCGAGACACGGATGTGTAGGAGGAAGGAAATGCGTTTAGAGGGAAGTGGAAACGTGTAAGGAGGGAAGACGTGAGGGAGGAAATAGGGAAATCCATATGGAGAAGAGATGAAATTCGTATTGAAAGAGGGAAGAAACAAAGGGAGCGTGAAAGGGACACATTAAAAAAATTGTGGGTTTGTGGTGTGAATGATCAGAAGTAATCAGTAGGCTGGCTGGAGTGAAGGTAAAACACTTAAGAATACATTATATTAAACTATATATTCTGCAAACATGACTGTAAATAGAGCCCAAAATTACATAGGCTAACCCTGAGGGAAACCTAATTACAAACTAAAACATTCATAGAAACAAGGACCGAACACTAAGCAAGCGAGAAGGACGATATATAGGATGGATGAAGACAAAAGTAACTCTGTGTGTGTGTGTGAAACAATTTGAGAGGCTGGAGGAATCACTCTGGCGTGATTGTCTATGACGAGAAGAAAATCCACACTGGCTGACGGAAGTTTAATACCAAACAGTTTCGGCGGCCACTGCCACCATCCTCAGTGGTCAAGACAAAATGATGAGATAACAATGAGAGGTACAAAAGGCTCCATTATTGGTATAGTGAAACCAGTACAGCTGGTTGCTATAGAATAGGCCCCTTCACAAGCCCAGGCCCCGTGTAGGCATAATCTGGGTTGGAAGGGTCAATTCCGTGACGTTCATCAGAAGTAAATAAAATTCAAATCTGGCGCTGTACTGATAGTGGAGCCACCTGGTGGTGGTGAGGTGAGGTATTAAGCCCCTCCTCCGCTGAATACCGCTCGTCCACTCTGTCGCGGAACACATTTCATTCAACATCTACGCTCCTCGCTGCTACGCTATGGTATTGTTTCACGTGTTCCTGCTAATATTTTCTTTTGTGTTCTAGTGGCTAGCCTGCTTTGGCAGATGTATCGTGTGTGTATTCTAGGAGGGTTTTAGGTGTGTATGGGGGTTTTTTCTTCGTTAGGACTTAGTTCTTTTTTCCTTAGCGAAGGGGGGTTTTTCAGCCCCTTTGTTCGGAGTTTTTCTCCGTTTTTCCCCCCTTTCACCTTTCCTCCTGCCACTAGTACATTCTTCGTGTGTATTTTATCGGGGTTTCTGGGGTTTTTAGCGAGGTTAGTGGGCGCCACGTGGGACTTCACCCCACGTGGTGAGCACATGGGGTCTTTGCAGCCCTTCCTCTTGCCTTCCCCGATTATTATGTGTCCCCTCTCGGTAAAGGGGAGTGAGAATTGTGCTCTGGTTCTCTCTTCCTCTCCCAGGCTGGGGTTTTTTATTTAATTTTGGGTGTTTTTCCAAAATTTGTAGCCTGCAGTGTTTCTTCTCAGGCTAGCTTGTTGGGGGCTACTTTTCGGGGTTTTTTCCCCTTCCCTGTCCTGCCTCCCTTCCTCCTGCCACTAGTACACGTCATTTAGTGTATTTTTCCTCGGGGTTTTTTGGTGTTAGCGAGGTTTTCTCCTCCCCACGTGGGGCTCTTTCCTCCCCACGTGGTGCGGGGGTAGGACTACTTAGCCCCTTATCGTTGTTTCCCCCGAGTGTGGTTTAGTGTTACGTGGGGTGGGGGGAGCGAGGATTGTGCCAGGTTCTCGTTTCCCCTTCCCAGCGTATTTTTGGGGTTTTTTCTGGTGTCTTCCCAGTTTGTTTGTTACCCTGGGAATTGCCCATCAGGCTGTCTGTGCCTCTCCTTTGGGGCCTGCAGACCAGAGGTTCTTTCTCAGCCCCCGCGGGGGAGGGGGGGGGTGGTTTCCCGGGTTGGTGCGTGTGGGGTTTTTTGTTTGGGGTTCGTTCCCGGGTCCGAGGGGGCTTGCTATCCCCCTCTGCCCTTGTCCTATTATTTTTGTTTGTGTCTTTGTACGCATGGCTTCACGTGTTAACCCCTTTTTTGTGAGTTTTTCTCCCGCAGTCTGGCCACCAGCTTCGTTCGCCCCACGCACCCTGCTTCACCCCCTAGGCTTGCGACCCTTTGGTGTGTAGTGTGGAAGGCTGTATGTTGTGGTTTTCTCTGCACATGGTGCGAACACGTGTGCGTGTTTAGCCCCTTGTGGGGGTTTTTCCCCGTGTGTGTGTTGATTGGTGTGTGCGCTCACGCTGTGACTGTCTTCCCCCGTGTGCGGTGAGTACTTGTTTGGGTTTTTTCTCCTCGGGTTTTTTAACCCTGTGGGGAGTGAGGTTTTTTATTTTGCACGTGTCCCTTCTACTCTGTGTCTTGGGACCTCTGCACCTTTTTGGTGTTTTTCCTTGTCAGCTCTTTTAGTGTCTTAGGATATTATTCTGATAATGTTGCCTGCACTTCTGTAGCTGCCTTACCAAGCAATGTTTTACTCACTACACCTGCTTGACTTCTTGCTACTACTGTACTGTTCTTGTCTGCGTTGTAGCATTCTTCTTCGTGCAGTACTGTTTTTTCAACATTCAGTACCTTCTCACATTTCAGTACAGTTTTTTATAGTTATGCGGTAGGGTAGTAAGACTTTCTATCTTTCTTCTTACATAACTCTTACTTTGTGCTTGCCCTTATTGGGGGTAAGAGAAGCTTATTACTTTCTGGTAGAGTAAAAAGTCCCTCCTTTTAAACCCTCTCCCCCCTTGGGTTTCCTAGGGTCTACTCTCGGCTTTTGGGGACCGTGTTTGCGGGGTTTTTCCCCAGCAGTGTGGGGGTGAGTATGTGTGGTTTAGTGTTTTGCCTTGGGAGTTAGTGTTTTCCTCCCTCGGGGTGTTTTGTGTTTTTCCATGTGTGTACACGTGGGTTCACGTGTTAACCCCCTTTTTTCTCCCGCAGTCCACTTGTGCCTTGTGTGCTTCTTCTGGCTGCACCGTGAGGTTGTTCCTCGACGTGCATCACCACTGTTCACCCCGCACATGCTTCTGCACTCCCAGGAGTACGTTCCTGCTACGTGCCTCTCGAGGTCACAGAGGATCTAACTCCTAGCACTCCTCCGAGTCCCCATCGCCTTCCCTGGATGGTTCTGTGCCTCCCTTCCATGGTTTCCCACCATTCCCGGAAGCGAGCCAGACCACCACGCTGGCCCCCCTGGCTACCTGACCGGTACCAGGACCCAGCAGGGAAGCTGCTTCGTCTCCCCCATGGGCGAGCTCCTCGAGCCGCTCTCGGGGGTGCAAGCACGAGTCCAGGAGGAGGTCTCGCCCTCAGGTCCATAGGGTTTCGGGTCCCTAGCACCCCGAGAGGCCTCCTCTCCTTCCTTTAGTCGGCTCTGATAACCCCCCCGAGGTTTCCACCTCAGCAGGGGGGGGTCAGACCGTCGGGCTGCACCCCTGGTCACCTCCCAGGTACCAGGGCCCAGCAAGGAAAGGCTCCTTCTCCCACGCGGACGCGCTCAAAGAGCCGCTCCCGAGGGAGCAAGTGTAGCACCAAATGCAGGTCCTCCTCAGCTAAGGACCCGGTGGGTACCGACTGACGAACCTGCAGGTCCCTGCCAACTAGGCTCCGACCACAGCCGAGGGACCTACCCATGCACAACCTAGTACCAAAGAGCAGGTCCCTCTCAGCCAAGGACCCGGTAGGGTACTAACTGTCAAACCTGCTAGGACCTGGCCAGCTAGGGGGCTACCCAGGCACAACCTAGTGCCAAGAACAGGACCTTTTCAGCCCAGGACCCGGGGGGGTACTAACGGGCAAGCCTGCTAGGACCTAACTAGCTAGGCTCCTACTACAGCCTAGGGTGCTACCCATGCACGACCTAGTGCCAACAACAGGACCCACTCAGCCAAGGACCCGGTAGGGTCCCGACTGATAAACCTGTTAAGACCTGGCCAGCTAGGGTTCTACCCATGCACATCCTAGGGCCAAGAGCAGGACCCGCTCAGCCAAGGACCCGGTAGGGTACTGACTGACAAGCCTGCGAGGACCTGGCCAGCCAGTCTCCTCCACTATCTAGGGGCTGCCTATGCACAACCTAGCACCAATAGCAGGACCCGCTCAACCAACAACCCGGGAGGGTACTGACTGAGAGGCCTGCTGGGACCTAGCCAGCTAGGCTTCGACCACAGCCAAGGTTCTACCTGTGCACAACCTAGGGGCTACCTCGGGCTCAGCCAAGGCGCTACCTATGCACAACCTAGGGCGCTACCTGGGGCTCAACCTAGTGCGACATGGTCCTCAGCCTAGGGGCTACCTGGACCTGAACCTAGTGGCTACCTGGACCTGAACCTAGTGGCTAGCTGGACCTGAACCTGGGGTCCCAGCCTAGGGGGTACCTGGGACTCAGCCTACGGCAGCTAGTTCATGAGGGTTTGTAACACACGGCCTCTTTGCCGCGTGAGGGAAATAGGAGAGCGAATGAAATAACGTTTCAAAACGTTTCTCAGAACTGTAACAACACTCAAACTCGGAGGTTTTTCCAGTCACTGGCCTCCCTGACAGTGACGTTTTTACGTCCCTCTTTTCCCGTAATGATTCGCAGGTGGTCACCAGGGTTCTCCGAAACGTGAATCATTCTTTACCAAGAACGAGACACCCTACCCTGTGCTGACGTAGGTTGTCAATGGAGGTATGTCTTCCAGCGGTGGGGCAACTGTGGGTCCCCCATATTTTCCCACAGGTAACTGCTTGACCTACCAGTCTTCTGTTCTGCTTGGTTGGAAGGTTTTCAAAGTAGTTCCTCACCTCTCGGTGGTCCTTACCAAATTCGAACAAACCATTGATGAACTACGGTTGTTGCCTACCGTCCTACCATGCTGCACATGTCACTCTTGGTGTCATGTCCAAGCTCTCAAGGATGATATTACAGCTACCCTAGTCCTCGCCTCGGATCACCTGTTTTGTATCCCCATAACAGGGGGACATGGAGCAGCAAGATTTGTGTCTTGTACACCATACTCACTCAATGGGGGCTTCTTAACTACGTCCTTAACCTTTCGTCGCACGCATTCCACTTAGGGGATGGGGGCGAGGGGATATTGGGGCTTCAGCTTTCCCTGGTCGATGCCTTGTATTAGTGCTCAGGACGGTCCTGGCGTTACACTCTCGACACTGTCCCAGACAGCCTCGTGAGATTTAAGGTTCGCCTCATTCCCTAGTGGGGGAGCCGGCCGATTATGTGCCACCCCACAGCCCCACTATTGCAACGGTACCCGTTCCTGAACCCGCCCTTCTCACCTTCCCTGCCGCGTCGCCGGTAGGGGACTCGAGTCCACCTGGGGATTTTGGAGCCGTTCCCGTTCCCCCAATCTCTCTGGGTCTCGAGTCCCCGGGGGGCACCCTGGCGGAGGAGCTGGCTGCCTCTCCTCCCCCTTTCCCGTCGCCTCATCCTGTGGACGACGGGTACCTTCCCTACTCTTGGGCCTTTCTTCCTTCGTCCTGAACTCACTCTTCAGAGGAGGTCAGACGGGTGCGTAGTCTCCCGATCCTTCTCAACCAGAGGTTTGGGTGAGGAGGCACGACGGGCTAGTGAAGCGGGAAGCGGACGAACTTTTTGGTTTGTCCGTAGGCCACACGCCCTTCCCCACCTACCATGGTGGAGGCGGCGGGACCCGTTCCTGGACCTGCTCTATCCGAGTCCCCGCGGGGAGCGGGTACGGGATCTGGGGGGGGGGGCGGGACATCCACCTCATCCTTCAAGACGAGGTATCTGTTCCACTCGCTCTCCCTCACCCCCTGGGTTGCAATGGGGTCTCCGCCCACCTTACCACAGGGTCCCCGTGGGAGACAGAAAAGGGGGAGGGTACGCCCGAATGGAAAAGGTCGGACGACTTACCTTCTGTCACCAGACATCCCTTACGTCATCTCCATTCTGTACAGTCTCATGTTTAGAACATCTTGGGGTTTCTTTTCTCCTCTCGGAATATTTTACCCGAACCTAGGCCATAGCCTAGGTTCGGAGGACCCTAACAACAAAAATGGGGGGGGGGGGTACTCGACCCCCTGGCCCATCCCCTCGAGGGTGTCTTTAAAGACTTACGACTTGTAACACTTTCTGGTTTTAACCGAAAGTTGTCCGTATATAATGATAATAAATTATATGCGTAACAACCCTTCCACAGCAGCTACCACCCTAGCTTTGGGAAATCGCTTTACGATGGTCGGCCACCTCCACTGTTCGCCTCACGCACCTTGCTTCACGCCCAAGGGTTACGACCCTTTGGCGCGCGGTGTGTGCCGCCCCGGGGCTGAGCTGTGTCGGGAGACACCCGCCTCTGCCCGCACCCAAAACTCCCCCGCCCTTGCCTCCTTTCGTAACACGGGGACTAGGGCCTGGAGAATGGCGGGCCCAGACTCCCTCCTGGCCCTTCACTGCGTCCTTTTCCTACCTGACCTTCTAAGGGGTTCCTCTGGAGGGTTTGTCACCTCCTCCAGAAAGCTCTCTTCCTGCTCGCCTTAGCTACAGGGTACAGGGCCTCTCAGTTGGCAGCCCTTACCCGTCACACAGCCTTTTCATCTGTAAGCCCTAACCTTACTTCTTTAACTATCCCCCCCTCTCCCGCTTTCCTGGCTAAGAACGAGCAGGCTGACGACAGGGTTGGCCCTCTCGCAGTACCCTCGTCCCTGAGGGCTGGAAGTTTCCACCCCCTCTGGCCAGTCCACGCGTTTCTACATACGTGGAGGCAACGAGAGGGGCTTCTCCGGACCACCTCTTCTACAACTCTAGGTCCGGTAACCCTCTTTTCCCTAGGTCAATCGGATGGGTGACTGGATATATATATTAAACACAGGATTACTGCATCCTTGTGTCCTCCTTCATCCTCTCGGGATCGCATGACCTGAGCCGGGTCCATAGCCCTAGCTCAGAGGACTTTAATAACAAAGGGGGGGGGGTGGGGGGGGGGCCGGGGGCACCCCCTCTCCTGTACCTGACCCCTCGAGTCTGCCTATATAGACTTTAGTTGGTTAACAATTCTGGTCTATAACAGAATAGTCTACGGTATATACTAAAATAAATCACATTGTTACGGAATTCTTGTGTATTTATTTTCCAAACAATTACTTTACTACGATGAGTGACAGGAGATATTATTACACAAGATATCTGGATCCTAGTGTCCTCCTTCATCCCCTCGGGATCACATTACCTGAGCGAGGGCCATAGCCCTAACTCAGAAGACTTGAATAAGGGGGGGGGGGAGGGGGGGGGTTGCCATGGGCACCTCCCCCCCTCCTCTCCTAGGCCCGAACCCTCGAGTCTACCTATAAAGACTTTATGTGTAACAATTCTGATCTATAACAGAATGGTCTACGGTTATATGGTATAAGCTACTTCTCCCCCACCACGGCTATTCACCTAGCCAGTGTCGGGAGGGGCGTTAGCTGCTTCCTCACCGGGCTCGGTTACCTTTCCTGCCCTCCGCTCTCAACCACTCTTAACTAGCACGTGATTGCCTCCACCTCACCTCCCACCTACCGCATCGCATGCTTAGCAACCAGCTGTACTGGTTTCACTATACCAATAATAGTGCATTTGTCGCGGCTTCTAGCCGCTTAAATTGTATTTATTGGTTTGTGAAACCAGTACAGCTTCTACTGTCCCACCCACCTCCCGATGCGGCAGGCACTCACTTCTTTCTCATTGGAGTGGACGAGCGGTATTCAGCGGAGGAGGGGCTTAATACCTCACCTCACCACCACCAGGTGGCTCCACTATCAGTACAGCGCCAGATTTGAATTTTATTTACTTCTGATGAACGTCACGGAATTGACCCTTCCAACCCAGATTATGCCTACACGGGGCCTGGGCTTGTGAAGGGGCCTATTCTATAGCAACCAGCTGTACTGGTTTCACAAACCAATAAATACAATTTAAGCGGCTAGAAGCCGCGACAAATGCACTAATATAGGCTATACAGAATGTGTGCGTGTGTGTGTGACAGTGTGCGCAAGGTCCCTTATAGACAGGCCTTGAGGGTACGTGTGTGTGGGGGGAGGGCAAGGCGTCATCTGATCTGTCATCTGATACGATACGGTACCCTACCGTGTCTGTGAGTATTTATACAGATGTGTGTGTGCGTGTGTGTGTTGAAATGTGAGGAAGTTAACCAAGGAGATAGGCAATCCTCCCGCCGTAGTGTGAAAACAAATCCGATTGGTGTGTGTGTGTGTATGTGTGTTGGTGCAGGTGGATACAGGCTTGAATACAGTGTAGGCTAGTTGAAGTCGCTCCGACAAGGGAATTCATAATTGAATCTAACTTGTAAGCACCATCACAGAGGTTAAAATTATCATATTTTTGGATACATAGTGATTCGACAAAGTTCCGTTTTCTGAAGTCTTGGCTTTAATACAATCGAGCCTATGCTTATTTTTTTATACATGGTTGAATACAGCATTGTTGATGTTACCAGTTTTTACTGCATATTTGGGTTCCTGAATCTTTAATTTTAGACAACGACCTGTTTCTTCTATGCACACTAAATCATAATACTGATTGTGAGCCGCGTGTTTATGCAAGTCGCGTGGCGTATCTGCTGATGACTCACGCTATCACCATTGTCCTAAGCTGCTTTACACACACACACACACACACACACACACAGTGATCACATATCAGTCTTTTGGAAAACACATCGTACAAAAGTTAAATAATTTATTATTTCCGATTAAGTTTGGTACATATGGTGACTCGAGTACTGTCTCGCTACGACTCACCCATTGACCTGTCGCCCACCTCTATCTATAAGCACATCTTAAAATTAATGTGTATACATGATTAAGAACAATTGGCTGCTCAACAGCAAAGGTTATATGCAGCCGGAGAAGGAGAAACAGCTACCGCTGAGGGGAAAAAGATATAAAGGAGGGAGACCGGAGTTGAAGGGCCGATGTTAACACCTTGCAAGTTTTGACTACTCATCTGTCCATTATCATAAATACAATAGCATTGACTCTTTGTGTACAACTACCATGCCTCAAATAGTACCATCATCTATCCTCTCTCACTTTGCATGATTCCTAATTTCTTCTCTATAGACCTGTCACCGGTACCGGCATCCAACTACGAATACATAAACTGCAAATCACTCTTATCGTGTACTAACTACCTCATCTACCACCAACATCTTTTCTCTCTAGTCTAGTGTTACTGTACCACAACCTCTACATATCCTCCATCTCTTGTAGACATCACCATCACCACCACCACCATCTCCCGTGGGCATCACCACCACCACCACTGCCTCGCCCCATTCGTGTATTAGGGGGAGTTACCAGGAGTGCCAAGACGTACCAGACACAAGCAAGGTTTTTGTCAGCAGGGTGCTAACACGGTGCCAGACCCAAACGGGCACCCACCACCACCCTTCCCTGCCCTTACACTACACTACGACGACGAACAGAAACCCCCTTCGTCAAACATTCTCTACAACCATCACTTTTTAACCACCATTCGCTCATTCTTCTTTGAACTATTCAATACCATTTGCTCTTTCTCCCACAACCATTCCTCACCACTAACTCTTAACTCTCCCTAACTATGCTACCACCCACTCTACCTTTCTTCCCAGAGTGCTACCACAATCACTTCCTCACCACTCTTAACTCTCCTTATCAATTAACAGACTACTACCACACTATGCCTCCACAACTACCAACCATTCACTCTACCATACACTCTCCGGTCTCATTGCTGCTACCACTCAATCCTTCCACCACTCTGCACCTTCTCTTACACTCCCCCTTGCCCTACCTCACTACCACATGCGCCACCACTCTCCAGGTATACCACTCAACTCACCCCAGCTGCCAGCCATCCTTTCTTATCAGCCTCATATTGAAAGCCAGAACCAGTTACCTTCGCCTGCCTCTGGGCACCAAATCTGTCACTTTAAATTACTGTCTAGTAGCCAATCCAACCACCGCTCTTATTACCCCACTTACTACACCTCACCATTTCAATGCTCCTCTCTGTGCCAAATCAAATGTTAATATTATACTTAGGTTAATTTATTCATTATCATAATTACTGCCAGACTGAGTGAGGGACTGGTTTCACACCTTGTACAACTCAAACTATTGCATTGGTTACATCAACTGTTTTCACTACTCGTGTGTGTGTGTGTGTGTGTGTCCTGGACATATCATGGATGAAACACACAAGAAACATCAATCCACAAAATTTTATCAACCGTAATAAAAGAAAAAATACTGTACGTACTGTAGTTCGCATACCTCAACATCAGGATAAGTTCAGGAAAATGGACCTACAAGTAAACCAGGATCCTTACAAGAAGTCACCAAATAAGATGCTCAGTTGCACATGCAGGGAATAAAAAAATGAGCAGCAACCAGGAAGCCAGTGACATGAAGGTCGTAAAACTTCCCGTCACTTCTAAATTAAACCCAGGGAGGGAGGGAGGGTACACATTGGTAGCCGCAGGTAAATAGAATAAAGAGTGAGCTACGATAAACACTAAATGACACACATAAAGAACATATTTATTCAGGAAGGCGAGTGCCACGGGTCAGTGGTGAGGGTGTGACAATGGGGGAGTGAGGGAGAGTGAGTGCATGAGGGAGGGAGGGAGGGAGAAGATGTGAGGTAAGAGTGGTGAGGGTGTGATGAAGGAAGGTTGGGTGGGCTCCTCTCCATGTGTGTGTTGTCAAGTCTGGTGGTGTCATCTGCTCGCCTCTAACTGCACATATTTCAGCCCCCTTCTCTACACTAACGCACACCCATGCGCGCGCGCGCGCGCTGACTGACTGCCTGCCTGCCTCCATTTTTTAACCAGAGTCTAATCCTCTAATGTATTTTTCCACCCTTTTTTTCCAGCGCTTCTTACTCCTTTCCGTTTCCTGCTAGCATTTTCCTCTCTCTCTCTCTCTCTCTCTCTCTCTCCTGGTAATGACACACACACACACAGCGCGTCTAAAAATACAATACTACCACGGCACCCAGTCCCACTCACATCACCACGCGAAAGCTTGCATACAGTCAGCCCCACCACCAATATGCCCTCTTCATCTCAGCTCTCCCTGGCTTGTCACGCTAATATTCAACTGGGTACAGGTGTCACATGAGAAGGATGGGACGAGGGCTTTAAAACTTACTGTATACCGTATGGTTTTTTTTTACTAAGCCCAGGCAATTTTTATAGTGCAAGGGAAATCCACGTTGTCATCGAAGGGTTACTATACCAACACCTTTCTTGGTGATAATGTTAATCATCATGCCTGAACTAAGTCTATTTGGAGTGCCAAGGGGAATGTGAAGAACGGTATGCGAGTCTCAAGGCCGGGATGGTACAGACTTGGAAGTGATTTGTAGGAGACAGGAAGGAGGATTTGTGTGTGTGTGTGTGTGTGTGTGTGTGGTATGTAGGGGAGAGTGGTATGTAGAGGACGGAGGAGTGGGTGTTTATGTAGGGGGAGAGTGGTATGTTGTGGATGTGTATGTAGGGGAGTGGAATGTACAGTATAGCTCTCACCTAACCCTCCTCCCTCAAGCCCATAATTCTGTCATAGATGAATCCCCTCCCTCCGAACCCTTTCTCCTGCCCCCTTTCCTCCCTCCTTCCCTAGTCGCTGTTCCCTATACATATAATATACTGTACACTCTCCTCTTCCTTCCCTCCTTTGTTACACTACGGTAAGTTCTCTCTCCCCTTGTGTCACATTTTCCTCTCTCACCATTGTCCCTCTGGTTATAAATAAATACTTTGCTAAAATTCCCGCTATTTGTTAAACCTTGTTCTCTCTACGTCACAATGTCTACTCCGTATTATTTTTTTGTTCACTTTTCCCATAAGTCACAATCTCTCTCTCTCTCTCTCTCTCTCTCTCTCTCCAATAAAAACATATAAAAGAAGCGAGAGACTATTACAGTACAATGCGAACAATAACACAAAGCTCAGAGGGATTTTTCGTCACGAAAGTAAGAGTGAGGCTGTCACTAACGCCTTATCTTCGTGCTTATCTGTGAGTGAACCACGAGTGTCGGAAATGATGTGACCTTTTGCCAACAAACAGCAACTCAGTCTACACTAGACTCTTCAACAAGAGCGCTCGCCCCACCAAGGGCTTTTTGATGGATATAATTATAATATAGAAGATAATATGCGAACATATTATAGTCCTGCCACAACACTGAATGAAATGGGCTCGGTAAATATCAAATTATAGCTGTGGGTTGATGTAATGTCGATTCAGGATTCATTAAAACCACTAAGTTTTATTCACCTTTTACATGACTTTTGATCGTGACTGTATATCACACCGCAATATGATCCGTATTTCTTATTGTTCGAGTTAATTATCTTCAGCATTCATAACATGATTATTATGAGAATCATTTACGACATTCGTAATCTACTAAATTTTCCAGGGCCCATATCTATAAAAGAAAAATTTACAACCACGGCACTACTTTCAAATCGTTATCGCTCTAATGGTATCACACACCATTACTGAAAAAGGTCAAGATGGGATGGTAGGCAAGGTCAAGGTGGGAAGATAGGCAAGGTCAAGGTAGGAAAGTAAGCAAGGTCAAGGTGGGAAGATAAGCAAGGTCAGGGTGTAAAGGTATCAGTTTTCCCGCGGACGTTTTAAGAGGGTGGAATAAAATTGTGTGCCAAACAGACTTTTTCACTTCATAGGGTGGTAGTAGTAATAGTGATAGTGGTGGTAGTAGTAGTGGTAGTAATGGTGGCTCCTTACACACCAATCAACTGGCACACGTAAAAAAAAAAAAAAAAAAAAAAAAAAACACACACACACACACAAACAATGTACTGTACTTATAAATATTGTATGCATGATTTAAAACACACACACACACATACACACAATAACAATGTACTTATAAATATTGTATGCATGATTTAAAACACACACACACAATAACAATGTACTTATTTTTGGTGAGTGTTACCTTATAATTGTTTTCGTCCGTGTTTTTTGTAAGTCTGTTGACATCTTCGCTACCGCGCCAATTTCAACCGCCAGCACTGTAGGCCTAGCCAACATTACGGTTTAGATAGAATATATATAAGTCCTTCAGAATGACTTGAATATTCAAACACTCGCGGGACACCCTGTATATATACATATCTTCCATACATCGTTAAATCCACGATATATGTAGAAATGTTTAAATTCTAACTGCACTACTACCACTGCATCTATAGGTCACCTACTACCAGCACACACACACACACACACGTCTTGTTTATATTGACTATGATGTCTGTGAACCTATTTGTGTCTTGAGGGAAGCTACTACTATCTTTTCCCCGGCGACTGTTTATCCTACGTGAGAGGCAGGCGGCAGGGGGAGTTTTATCTATTTTGGTCTTCCTCCCCACACGCACTCACCCAACTCACTATACCTTGGTTTAAGCAGCTGCAGGAATGATCTAACCACGGGATGCATAGGAAGGGAAATTGAACCAAGTAACAGCATAAAGCGAGCAGTCTTATGGTTAATTTAAGGCTTCCTGTGACCTTCAACTTGTTTTCAAACGATCCAAGAACAAACGTGAATCAAAACAAGAGAAAATATGCACGAAAGGAAACCTAAATGAATGAGGAAGAACGAATTAGGTGCAAATGTGACTGACCATTAGAATAATACAACCCATGAGAATATAAGACATCATAATGGAAAATAAACAGGTTACTGGAACTCTACGAATAAACAGTGAAGATAAAACTATAAACATGACAATCCAACATATGCAGTATGCATCACGGAGAGAGAGAGAGAGAGAGAGAGAGAGAGAGAGAGGGTAATGCGAAGCAATGAAGAGCAGGTGTGTGGCACTGGTACAGCTGGCATTCACACACACACACACCCTAGGCAGGCATCATATGACGTCACCCAGCGTGCACCTGTGTCCCTTACCATCACCTTCCTTCCACATTAACTACATACCTACCAACACCAATCCCACATGACTACCATCACCAATATTCAAACTGTCATAACAACTAACACTTCCACCACTACAACTACCACACTGCAACCATCACATGTATTCCCTCTACCACAACCATCACATTTACTCCCAATTCCACCACAACTACCAATCCTGTAATTAAATAATCTACAGTGTACCACAAATTCATAATCATTACACCTACCACGCTGTTGTTATTATCATTATTGTGATTATTATTATTATTACCACCATCCTATTTTACCAGCCACCTTAAACATATCATGACAATTTTACCCTCCACGACCACACTACAACGACCAATTTACCAATATCACATGAACTACCACACTACCACCGTTACGTTTACCAACTTAGCCCTCCTTACACTACCACATCACCACTACCTTATTTTCACCTACCATACTCATACTCTCACCAACATCACATTTACAGTCTTCCTCCCTGCCGCCATTTCACAATCACCACATCCACGGATTTCCTGTCACCATGAATAAAAAAAATACGATTATCACATACAGCGCAGTTTCGCCACCATCACAATCATCAACTACGCTCACTGCCAATACTACGTTTACTGCAGTGCGACTACTATCACCATTACATCTGCTCTCTATGACAACTATATTCCCACTACCAACCTCACAACTACCATAGCCTACTCCTACTAATTCGGCCAGACAGTCTGGGGAACAACAACAACAACTCCCACTAATTACACAATGACACCTGGGCTCGTATTTATAAAAGTAAAATTTACTCCAAAGCCATGAATGAAAAATAAATCTAACACCACTACCAATACATACTTTCACAGCCAAGCCCCCCAATATATATAACTTCATACTGAGTCACACGAACGCAATATTAAATACCGGTACACATCTAGTGACACTTGCCCTTACTCCACGAGGTACACTTTATATACAGTACATAGGTTAACTAATACTGTACACACAATAACCGGGGCTGCTCGGTCATGCAGACAGCTTGAGGAACTTCAACAACTAATACTGTACATACCAGCAGACTTTTTGTAGGCTAGTTACCTGCATAATGTTCTCGGACACGTTATCTCAATCTGTCTGTCTGTCTCTTACTTACATACATATGCACACACACGCACTCACACCGGATGGAGAGTTTGTAAACCTCAGGAAGGGAGGGAGGGGAGATAAAAGGGGTGGGTAAGTGAGTGAACTACCGAGGACAGTGCAGGACAAGGTAGAACGCTAGGAATATGAAAACAAGGTGGGTGAGGATTGATGGATTGATATTAGGCGCCGCAAGAGAGAGGTCAAATGGCGCCCAAGATAGGTGATTGAGAGGTGAGACAGTAAGCATAAAAGGTAACAAATGAAAATAAAGAACAGTTGGAGAAGTAAAAGACCCTTTTATATAGTCACCTTTTACGACAAGCAGGGATACTGGGAAGGCATTCGTAGCTCCCTCCCCCAAGGGGTGTGTGAGAAAATAGCATAGGAAAGGAGATCTTAGGAGACGCATGGAAAATGAAACTTGGAGGGAAGACTGGAAAAGGAATGGAACGGGAGGAGAGAGAAATGAAAGGGGGGGGGGGCGGAAGGAATAGAGAAGATATGGATGGAAGGCAAATGCGGGTCTGAGAGAAGAGGGAAAGGAAATATGGGAGGAGGGGAAGGGTCTAATTAAAATGATGAATAACCACCAGGGGCGAGTGGCTCATTAAATAAATACTTTTTTTTTCTTGTTCACTGGACGACGTGGGTTTTCCAATCATTCGTCTTAGTACGGTAAGTTATCTTGGCATCAGACGTTGTTTGGGGGATTACCTTAAGTGTGGTTATGAAAGTGTGGTGGTGGTCAGACATAAAATAAAATATTATTATAAAGTTGTCAGTCTATATTTAAGGGGAAAACTGAAATAACGAATGATACGATACAGCGCTAGAGATAATGATAGTGATTAAGAACAGTTTAACTACAAAAGTGCAAAAAACGAGTTAATATATAATACCGGTATAATCAAACTGTAATTATATATAATTACAGATACAGTTATTATTACCGCATGTGCATACGTTTCCGTGTTGAACCTTACTGATTAAAAGACCATCACCGTGCTCGCTCTCTCTCTCTCTCTCTCAAGAAAAAAAAAAAAAAAAAAGCAGGTTCGGTAAAAGTGGACCCTAAGAGACCTAGACTTACCTGTCCCCAAGGCAGGATGGACACTGATTTCAGAGTTGACTAAAAAGGAAATGCAATACCGAGTTCAGCCTATGAGGCACACAAAAACTGACATTATAACAAAGAAATCTTGAACAAAGAAGGTAGTCTATCGGGCTGAGGTTACTCGGAGTGTGTGTGTGTGTGTGTGTGTGTGTGTGTGTGTGTGTGTGTGTGTGTGTGTGTGTGTGTGGTCGTTATACTTGCACTCTTAGATTGTTTAATATACATACGGTAATTGTTATGGCTGTCACAGCCCTATTCAACTTATATTAATTTTTGTATAAACTGTGGGTTATAATAATTATTCACTACACAATTGCTCAACATATCCCCTAAACTGCTGCCCCAATGGCTTATTATTAGAGCATTATTGGTGGTGATGTGGGGAGTGTTGGAGTTGTCAGTACTGGTGGTGTTGGCGGTGGCAGTCCTCACCAACACAACACTGATAACAATACAACCTGGAGGAAGGGGGAGAGGGGGGGGGAGGTGCCAGGTCTTCCGGTGGCGGTGGCTGGTTGGTCCCAAGTCCCTTGTCCTCTCTCTCAGCACACTACCATCACACGCCCTCGTCCTTCACCTCCACCTCACTCGAATTATCTCTCCACTTTTCTTTCTCTAGTTTACCTCTCCATTATTTCATTTTGCTGTTAACAGGCTATATGCTTCTCTTCTCTACAACTGCACTTTACTGTTCTTCTTTCTTTACTAATACAGTATGGTTCTCTTCTTCCCTTCTCTTCTCTACACTTTCACTCTCTTGTTCCCCTCGTCTACCACACAATCCTTCCCTCTAAAACACTCCACACACTTATCATCACTCTACACACTACGGCCCTCCAGTACACCCATGATGTAAACATTCTTCCCTTCTGCTCTACAGTTCACACTACCTCCACACATTTTCCATACAATTTTTTTCTTTCCATTCCACTTACATGACTAATCTCTTCCCTCCGTTCCTTGCTCTCTCCCATAACTATTTCCCATTTTGTTTTTTACACTGAATAATTACTCTTTTTGTCATATCAGTGAAAGAAACATTATCAGCAAGTTCCGCTTCTGCCTGGACATGATTCACATTTCTATCAACTCTGCAGGAACCTCTGTATGACGAGTTATTCATTGTTTCATCACAAACTACTAAATACCAAAAATGGAAGTTTCTCTATTATAAATCAAGAGAAGCTAAAAGGGAGACACTGAAGTTTCCTCCTCTTGACTCTGCACGTGCCCTACAATAAACCTGTTAACATGAATTGTGGCTAATGTAAATACTTGGGAAAATAGGCATATATTGGATTGAATGGTGATTTAGTAATATTTTACAAGTAGAAATAATCAGTTACTCACAAACTAATAATCATATATCTACTTGTGGAAATATATTGCACTGGAAAAATAAATTAAATTATATTTCACGAGTAGAAGTAATCCTCACATGTTAGAAACAAATACATAACGTAGCTTACCGTAATAAAGACTTAACTCTGAACTGTCAAGTGTATATATTTGTACTGACAAAACAAAAACTCATACCATAAAACAATTAATCGTAAGCGGTCCATATAATTGACTAGATAAAACACTAACATCCTAGGCTGACAGGTCACAAATCTCTCTCCTCTCTCTCATGTCAAACCACTAGAATTATAGGTCTGGATCTTGTTCTCCTTCACCATTGTAATTAAAATCTAGTACCAGACCAAGTTGTTAAGTGTCAATCATGCTATTTACAGTCACTGGATAAAAATAGCTCCTGCCAATTGTAGTTACTCCACTTATGGTCCACTTACGGGAATAGTATACTTTTCGTACATTGGAGCGCCTTGATTCCTCCAATATATGTCAGATAACAGAATCAGATGAACAAAAATAATGGAGTCCTGATGCTTGGAATAGTTTGGAGGATTCTGTTGCTCCTGATTTACCAACACTGTACGTATATCTCCCTTAACTGTTCTCACACTAAGATATACTGCGTCACCCACGTAGGCATTTAAGTCTTTGTTTTACCGGAGACAGGAGTATTGTACAGTACAGTCCCTTGCAGCTTCGCGTCTGCAACTTGTCAAAATATATAATGGCAAACTGAACAAACATTTAGGAAAAATCATGTCAGATTACTGTCTGAATCTGTGTGCTTCAATGCTTTCCGTCTCATTATATAACTGAACGAACTAAAAAAAAAAAGGACTGTACTAATATATGTGGGAGTTTCGTCCATTCTATTGAAATAATACGAAGTGCAACCCCTAACACAAGTGCCTACCATCACATTATAAAATTAATATACACTAAATAACCTAATCGTAGTTCACACACTTGGTATTATGTTCCCATGATCAATAGTCAATACGATACGACCAGACATTCTTCAGGACCTTTGAGTGGACTACCGTCGCTATTCATAATTTCATGTCAAATTTATCGTCCGAATACCTAGTCACTCAACCAGGGTTTCCAAAATGTTGATTTTTGTCTCCCGACTTTATCGTATTAGTAGTTAGGCCTACTTCTCGTGAGATATCTATCAAGGGGTTCACCAGAAAAGTTATACCAATATAAGGGACTGATATTTTCGGAAATACAAACAAAAGATAATCTCGTTGATAATCATTGGGGAGAAACCTAGTACAGTATACTTAAAAAGGTCAAACGGTGTCGTCTATCTTCCTTCCTCTCACTCTACTAACCTAATATGGATAAGGTAACGTTAAGGCCAGTACACAACCGTGCATGTACCAATCTAGCTTATACTAATATCGATCAACGCCACAGTATTATAAGTATGTACAGTTGCCCAAGAAAAGACTGCAACCAAAATTGCTGGTGTGTGGCAATATCTGGCAGCTGCTCCAAAGTAAACACTCGTATTTATCAATGGATCACTCAGAACCTATAACCGTTGTAAGGATGAATGTAATTAGCTGAAGCCAATAACATCCATCAATACAAAGGTTGTAGGTTCTGAGTGGTCCACTGATAAAATTGGAGTGTTTACTTTGGAGCAGTTGCCAGATATTGCCACACACCAGCAAATTTGGTTGCAGTCTTTTCTTGGGCAACTGTACATATTCATGAATGGCAATCTGTAACAATCATTCAAATATACCTCCTTAGCAAGTTAGCAGTTCAAAAACAAACGAACATACACACAACAACGACAACATTATCTAAGTGACCTGGGACAAATAAAATGTTTTAAAAAGAAAACAGAGTATGAAAGAGGAAATATAAAAATAGAAGAAAGTTTCAGAGACTTGCAGGGGCGGGCAAGGGAAGAATGCGAGAGGGAGCAAATAGTGGGAGTGAAAAGACTGGAGAGAGACTGTGTGGGAGTGAGTAAGCAAGAGGGAAATGTCTCATCGAGTAACATTAAAATATATTATCACCCTGGGATGGTGGTGTGTGTGTGTGTGTGTGTGTGTGTGTGTGTGTGTGTGTGTGTGGACTAATGTGCCCAGAGGATGACAAGATCAGGAACACACGGCAACACTAGCCTACAACATCACAGCATAAACATAACGCTGGAGCATAATACTGTACATCAACGACCTAACTACTTTCTCAGTGGACTATTCCTCTCGCCTTTGACATTCACTATTGTGTGCTTGCTTTCATTTTCATCCGTTCTGATCCCTCTCCTGATGTTAGAGTGTCTGGGATAATGTGTCGTTTTAAATTATCATGTTTACAGGACAACACTTCAAAAATATAAACATATTATTAAATGAAAAGTCAACATTTTTTTACGTCTCATCATCGGAACTGTAGGCTGTCTGTCAATAGCCTATGACTTGCATTTAAAGTTCCATTAGGCTACATAATAAAACTATGTCAGTAGCTCACATTTAGTGCGTTACAACTTTGTTCGGTTCATGCATGCAATACTGTAATTTTATGAGGCCAAGACACACAAACACCTCATGGAAATTATGCATGCGAGGTTGACGCGACCTTCTGTTAACCTAATTGGTGTGGCCCGTGCTTAGTGTTGTGTGGTTGAGGTGTCATGTTGGAGAGTGTGTATGCAAGACACCAACCAGGCATGTTACCAGTGCCTCTGCCTGTACCAGGGTAACACGCTACCCCCCCCCCCTCCCTAACTCTCGTTTATCATAACAATACCAACACAAATCATTCTCTTCAACCCCTCATTTTTTCTTCCTCTGCTGCTGCTGCTGCTACTACTACTACTGCTACCATACTAAAGTACACTGCATCTCTTCTCTCCTTTCTATCCCACCTCCTACCTCTCTCTTTTCTCCTTATCATGCTAACCCTTCCAACTCTCTCTCTCTCTCTGTATGTGTGTCCAATGACCTTAACATGTTTTCATATTCCTTCCCTCACCTCACCATTCCCTATCGTTCGCATCTCGCAAATCCTCATTCATCTCGTTCTGTAACCCAATCCCCGTACTCTCCCCTCCCCTCCCGCATCACCCGACCCCCAAGCGCCCTCTCCTTCCTCTACTCATATCCCCCTACACTCTTTCTTCAATATCCATACCGTATATCCCCCCCCCCTTCCTCCCTTTACTACATATTAATTCCTTTGCCCCCCTTCTTCACCCAAGTCCTCCTTTTGTGACTCCTTTCCTTCACCAATCCCCCACCTTTATCTTGTATCTCTTCTTATCTGCGACATACAACCCACCCCTTTCTCTATTACACAAGTCCCCACTCCTCTTTCTCCCTCTCCATTACCTCGACCCCACTACACCCCTCCACAATATTCTTTTCCGACTAGCCTATACCGACCATTTCTCTCTCTCTGAACACTAACTAATGCAACCCTTTACTGTTTAATCCATTATGTCCAATATATCTCCACAGACAGACTCTATCCCTACCGTATATCAGTGTTGTTCAGACCTGAATTTCAGACACCATTGGTTGGAGTAACTGTGACCAAGTCTGCGGCATTCGTAGTCACTATACAATATATACTGTATATACATCCATGGACTTAACACTTACCTTCGTTTTAGAGTTATGTAGGTATTAGTACGGCCCTCTACCACGCCCCCCTAAACACTCTCATCCCCTCCTCCTCTCCATTAAGTACCATAGCCTACCCCCAGCAACTCAAATTCTCTCCCTATATTCTCCCAACCCTGCTGTCCCTCCCTGCCTCTTACTCTCCATCACACCCCCTCAGCTCCATTAACTACTACCACCCCTATTTCCCCCATCCCAGGCCGGAAGTCTACCACACGTGGGGCGACACAAGCATCACAATCGATAATATCGTTGAACACACCTTAACTACCTCCCCACTAGATATCAACACTAAATTTTCAACACTAAATTTCCCAGACCACTCACTCAGTTGGCAACCACACACGTTTCATTCTGCATAATACAATTTTTTAATTATTCCGGTGTCATAAAGCAAGTTGTCATTATAAAGTTTTCCAAATATTGTAAAAAAAAACACATGGAATACTGAAACATATAAATTACACACACAATTAATAACGAATCACGGAAACATTTGCAAATCACTGCTGTTCCTTTCTCTCACCAACACCACGACATATGAACATTTTCCCAAAGCTGTCACTCCATCATCGTCACAAGAATCGATCATATTTGCGTGCTGGATGAAAATACGTTGTCTTTTTTTCATTTACTCCGGGTTCATTACGAGGGACGGGACGGGAGCGTGGGAGAGAACGCACGTGCTGCTTCCACGGCAGCTAACGCAAGACTGAACAGTGAACACTTAGTGACGTCAGAGGTGTTAGACTGTGAGTCTGACTATCTGAGTGAGGTTCTATGAGTCACGTGGTCTTTCTCCCACACTGGACAGTCTCCCGTCCATCATCCAGTTCCCTGCCCCCGGTACCCACAACCCTCTTACTTTTACATCTCCTCCGACTGACATCCTCTAACCCCCTTACCCTATCCATTCCCCATCCTCCTACCTCTCCCCTGACACCAGCTATCCCCTTACTTACCCATCCACTCACCACGTCTCAGCTCCCACCACCTCCTTACTCATCACAATGCCCCTCCCATCCCACAACCCACTTACTCTCATAATCAGCCATACTCACCTATCCACCACGTTCATGCACTATATATATACCCCAATTACCTCACAACTCCCACTTCTGCCCAGGAATCCTTTAGCCCCCCCCCCCCACTTCAGCCTCGTTACCCACCATCCACACACCAGACTAATCTTGTAAACTCGAAGGTCTCCCTTATTTGCCCTACCATTTTTTCTTTTTGTAGAGGATGATAATAAAGTTGAGGGAAGGAGTAGCAACAAGGTCATGACGATGGTAAACATTCCGTTATAAGATACAACATAGTGCCTCTGGTCATATTTATGAAGCAAACAGTATTTTCGTATTCTAATTCTTTTTAACTGTGAAACGCGATATGGTAGCAAAAACAAGAAAAATATATAGTCATTATGAACATTATACCGGGGGTATGTGGAGTACATACCGGTAATGAACGAAATACAACACGGAAGTACGGCACGTTAGGTACTGTAATAACTATCAGGGTTTCCTATCGTCCCTATACATTTAAATACAAGGCTTATTAAAACCAAATTTAAGAGCACGTATACAGTACACTGATAAAGTATAAACGGCAATGATATCCATTTTTTTTATCTTGGAAAGCGGAAATGTGTCACTAGAGTGAAGGCATGATAACCTACCGGTACATAGCTATGTGCACACTCGACCCTCCCACTTTAAAGAATTTGCTCAACCTCCTAGCTCTCTGGAATTGAAGAGGAACTTACCTAACATTACCTGTCAACTTATTTGAAATATTTAACCATTAATGTGGTACTTGTTGTATGAAATTGTCTGAGTACAATGTATAATGCCCTTATCAAACCTATATCGTAAATGCTTAACTGGACTGGTAAATGAAACTTGCTTTGATTAATTCCTGTAACTATCGTATATCTCTCACAACCTTATTTCGCTTTTCATTACCATTTCTATAATGTTTCGATGGCTTAATTAGCACTTCATATATCGGGTATTTACTTAATAATTTATATCTGGTTTATCAGAGTGAAAACATCCCAGCTGTGTACCATTGTCCAGTGACGTTTACGACAATACCGCTTCAGCTGTTCGAATGTCTGTTCGGCTTCTACCATGCTTCGCCATCAGTCATGAGTAAGCGCCGTTATTAACCACGTTTGGCAATGCACAAAACAAGCTGTGCCAAAATACCATACTGATCCAACTGTTCGTATGAGAGATATTTGCAAATTACGATGCCTCACAGCCCTAAAACGCATAGCAGTTCTCTGCTGCATACTTTATATTACAAACAATGTTGTACTATGCATATATAATATAACAATTTCTGCTTTTATAACTATTATTAACATCCACACAATTTTAATGAAAGACAAACTGCGTGCTGACATTACAGTGGCAGGAAGAGAACGTGTAAGACTGACCTTATTAAACCTTTACACCCACAGATTAGGGAGCAAACTCCCCCCCCCCCTCCCTCACCACAAACTTCTGTACTGTATAATTATACATTATACAAATTACGTAAATTTGATGGCCAGCCAGAGAGAAAGAAAGAGAAGGGGGGTTGGCTTCGTACACTGTGGGTGTAACAGCTAGATAAGACCTCTCATCCCATCCACAAGTCCACATCCTGCCACTCTAGTTTCAGCACGCACTTTGTTTCATGTTGAAATATTATATTTTTCAGTCACCCTCTACTCCTTTTTTCAACACATTTACTTTCTGTATTCAGACTTGCTTGTGTATACCTAAAGCACTTAAAAAATAAAAAAAATAAAACGTTATACCGACATAGGCGTGAGGGGTTGTCCTGTTGTGAGAGGGAACTGCAATTTGCCAAATAAATTGTTGCATTAGCTATGACATATGATCGTTAGTAAAATATACCATATACGGTAGCCTACGTGGAAAACATTAGTTAGCGCGAGCACCAACTTTCGACTCTCTCTCTCTCTCTCGACCTTGGTCTTGGTCCTGGACACTAACTATAGTCAAGTTATTTTGTCCCCTCTTGTAACGCCTTGAGAGCTGTCTCAAGAAAATACACGACGTGTCAGCAGGGATTACTGTATTATGCATAAGTAGAACCTGAAATTCAACCCTCTTTTGAGGTTGTGGGAAAATGTGTGTTGAATAATTTGCGGTCTTCAGGGGTTAGGAGTGTGTACGAGCTGGACAAGTCGGCCCACTTGCCAAGGGGTCAGGAACTGTGTCTGTGATGAATGAACTGCCTGCCACTCAAGGGGGTTGACTTTATATTCTTGGTATTGACTTAACTGGGGGAGGGAAGACTATTACAACCCCAGTGTGTAGTTAAGAGAAAACTATCAATTTTTCAGATAATTCATGGGGCTGGGGTCCTCGTATTGATAGAATGCTTGCATTCTCTCGCAGCTTTGTGTCTCTTGTCTATTTTAGTAATAATAATAATAATACAACGTACAACATTGCAGTGACAATGATTCAGACAGGACTGATAGACTCGGTGGGTGGTTGTGAGGTAGTCAGGACTCAACACAGTAGTAAGTGGAGACTAGTGAAGAATAAGGAGGAGGAGGAGTTAAGATTATGGAAGCAAAGTAAAGGCATAATCAGTCCAACTTGGAAAGTAGAACCGTGAGCACCATGTGAATTGTCTGTAAGGGCGACTGGTAGGAAGAAGGTGGTGAATTGAACCCAGCCCCAGACAAGGGAACCCGGAGAGGATGACCCGAGATTGTTGTGGTGTAGAGGAATGTGTTTGATCCTGGTCAAGGTGTGTACATGGGAGGAGAGATGGTACAGGTACATCTGCTGCTGCCCAGAAACAATGTGACGATAGCATAAAATTTACACAAATTTTTATATTTGGGATTTAATTTTCCCCCACAGTTGGGCTTTCAGAGTATGGACTGTAGAGTCAGTCTCTCATAAGCTAGCCTACCTGATAATAAGTACAGTAACTAAATGATGAGACATAATATTTTGTTATATATTGTACCGCACTGCATTAAGCCTTTTTCTTATCCACTGCATACATGGTGTATATATTCTGTGTGAATTACCGAAATGGAACTCAAAACTCATTTTTGTAGTGAGCTGTGATGTTACCATTCTGCCAACAAGATGAAAAAATATTCAGCACACTCCCTTGTACCTCATCCTAATTTGATCAGCAGGGATTGTATATAAAAGTGGGTTGCCTTGGGCTACCAGGAAATTTCATTTATACACCAGGAGAGTAACTAGGCTCCTGGAATGTGCTGAACTCATCCACACTAGAGTGATTGAATGAATTATAACACATACCAAATAGCAGAGACAAATGTGGACAAAGGGATAAACAACAAGTTTTCCACTGTGCATGCATTTTTAATGCACTGAATATCTAATAAAAAGAAAAATCCTAGTATGCTTGATATTCAGAAGTATTGATGCTGGTGCAAATTACAGCCTTCACACAATTCACTACTGGTCAGAAAAGTAGCCATGTCTGCACTGAATGAGAGGTGCACAAGTGATTGATAAATATAAAAAATAATTGGCCCTCAAAATCACACAAAAATTAGGTGCTATGATTTGTTGAAAAAAGAAAACTACATTCATCATTACCAATTGAAAAGAATAAAATCTAGCCAAAAAAAACTAGGCAGACTACTGGGAACAAAACATATCCTATATGTGGTTAACAAAATTAACAAATCATCAGGTCAATTGTGGCTTAAATGTGGACATCCACATGGTACTACGCAAACCTATCTGTCAATCTAATTAAACCAAACTGAATCTGATCCACGGCAACATTTGGGAGTACTGTATTTTCCTTCTTCAAGGGTATGGTATTTCCTTTATGTTGGTAAATCTGGAGCAACTGATTCCACCAATCTATTCCCAGCAACACGCCACCATTATTTTTGTTAACCTGGTCCTGTTTCCTGGCATATTTTAGAGGAATCAAGGCTCTCCAATGTATCAAAAGTGTATTGCCGGTACCTCCTTAAATAGTTATGACAACTCTGGAGTAGTCATCATCTTTATACTACCCCTCAATTCATCCAAAGACATAAACGATAACACTCGAGACATTGGGCCATATTCAAGAACATTCATGGTGCATACGATGGTGTGGTACCAGTATGATGGCTCCATGGAAAAACAATTGAGCCATTGTACTGGTACCACACCATCGTATGCACCATGGATGTTCTTGCATACGACACATTGGCTTGTGACATAACTAATTGGTGGTGCTTGGGACAGAACTAACTACCAAGACTATTGGCCGATTCCACAGTGGAATGTGTAAATGACTTATGAGTGAATTATTTCATGAATTTGATGACCCCACTATCAAACTATGGAAATAATGAAACTACCCGACAGATTTTATGGATATGAATACTGAGTTTGTTGTTGGATAAAATTAAAACTGACAAATGTGGTTGGGGAGGATCATAACAAACCAAAGCCACGGTGAAATTGGGCCTAATGAACAGTGTAAGGAATGTGGACAGGTGTGGATATAATAACAAATGGTGTCTATGATGGGCAGAAACGCGCGCCTGCCTAGGGTGGAATCTAACGTTAATGAATACCAGCCACTGTGAAACTGTCGACAAATCTGAGCACCAAAACAAGCCCCTCCCCAACCCACACCAAATCAAGACAATCCCTCCCTCCATTCCTCCCCCACCCCTACTCCCAACCAAATAAATCCCTCAAAACCTCCCCAAATTAAAACAATCCCCCACACCAACCAAAACAATCCTTCCCCCCTCAAACCCAATCAAAACAATCAACATGGCTACTTCACCTCTTGTTGCTCTCCTGTCAACAAATCCGAGCACCAAAACAATCCCCCCCAAACCAAACCAAATTAAAACAACAACATGGCTGGCTACTTCACCTCTTGTTGATATCCTGGGCCTCCTACCTAATTACAAAACCGAGCAACTAAACAATCCCCTACCCTCCCAAATCAAAACAAAACAATCCCCCCACCAACCCAAATCAAAACAATCAATCCGAGCACCAAAACAATCCCCCCCAAACCAAATCAAAACAATCAACATGGCTACTTTACCTCTTGTTGTTCTCCTGCTGGGCCTCCTTATTCTCCACACTCGTCATCTTGGCTACCCTAAATCCTCTACCAGCCTCACTTTTCACCTGGGCAGCACACCCATCCACGCTGAGCAGAGTATTTCACCTTATCATAACATGGTGGTCGGCACACAAACACTAACTTCTGGCAGCCATTACGGTCCCACAATGCACTAATAAAAGATGTGAGGCTCAAGATGCGACACACACTCCAACCTTCTTGTTATTAGTTCTTCCTTTCTTGGCAAAGTTGGGATAGTAGAATTAATAAACTAAACTATACCTTATGATTTCTTCCTTTGTTGCCAAAGTTGGGATATTAGTAGAATTAATAAGATGCGAGGCTCATGATGCGACACACACTCCAATCAACCTGCCACTAAACCTTATTATTTCTTCTTGGCAAAGTTGAGAATTATAAGATGTGAGCCTCAAGATACGACACTTCAAACTAAACCTTATTATTATTTTTTTGTTTTCTTGGCAAAGTTGGGATGCGACATACACTCCAACCTAAACCATATTATTAATTCTTCCTTGGGATAGTAGAATGTGAGGCTGAAGATGCGACACATTCGAACCAATACTGTAATGAAAGACATATATAAAGCGCATTAGATTTTTGATTATGTGATTTAAACTAGAATGAAGCCGTGGATATTAAAAAAAAGAATCCTTCAATTTCTTTACAAAGATATAATTACTGAAATAACGTATAATACATATACTCTTCAGTAACTTATCGAAGTATACAAAGAACATAAGCTAAAAGCGATAAGCAAGACAGAAAAAGTATGTTACTACAGCAATACATACAGTATATAAACACACACATTCACAAGTGAGTTCCAGACATACAGTTAGGTTATACCAAAGAATATCAACGAAGAAAATTTTACTAGTTTGTTACAATATGCTCTGATAATTAAATGTATACTGTTCTTCTTGACACATGGCTCTCTAGAAATATCCTTAATGCTATACGATTAACTTTGTTTTCCCAAGTTCTTTATTCACCTTTAGTACAAGCCCCAACACTCTGGGGAACGGTGCCGCTAATGACAATGAAGTTATCAGATAGGCCTACATGGTGGGAAATTAATAACAGAAAATACAGGAAAACAAATGTAGTAATATTATGAATGTGATGAACAGACACACACATATACGCACAAATACACAGATACAGACACACACATAGAAATACATATATACTGTATATAAGAAAACTGCAGTGATAGTGATGAATAATATAGCACCTTGGACGAGTAAAACCCCTGAAGCCACGCCAACGAAACCCTTTAGTCTGAAAAATAAAGGGTTAATTTCTCCTGAATATGCTATGAAACAAAAAATAATGGTGTCCTGTTGCTTGGAATAGTTAGGAGGAATCGGTTGCTCCAAATTTGCCAACACTACTTTCCCGCCAAAAAATAAAGAAAATGCCAACTTTTTTTCCTATTGCTACTCAAATTTTCATGTTCAATACTGTATAAGGAAATAGTAAAACGTATCATTTTCATAATTTATTATACTAAAATAGAAAATTTACAGTATAAAACTTACAGAATATAGAATGCAAAAAACTATTGCAGATAAAACAATACCATCGTAAATCATATCTTCACTCATGAAAATATAAAAAATCAAACTGTAGGCCTAGTACCAATATATACTGTACACTGCTCTACATTCACATATGGATAATTACTGGTATACAGTAAATCTACCATATGTAATTTGCATCCCTAAAAATGTAATACAGCCTACTGTTATATTTTGCATGCACCAAAAGTACGAGAACATCAGGAATACAATAACAGCATATGAGAACATTTGTATCCTTAAAACATTCAGTAATGTAATATCTTTATTTTTCTAAATAGCCCTACAGTGTATCCTATGATACATATTGTACACATAATGATGCAGTTAGTGAACAGTTTAAAAATAGTAATATTTAATGCATACAATAATTTCAAATTTTTACTAATACCTTTCAAATGCTTAAATTTATTATTGGTAGACATCATACGGCAGTATCTAAAACCATCATTATTTTATATTTTAAGCATGTGATTCCCATTTGTGCTGTATTTACAGTACACATAGTAGATCAATTTCCTGGTACCTTATTCATTACTTGTTCATACAGAGATGACTTACAGATCTAGATATTGTTCCAGCAAGTCATATGCTGTGACCAAACACATTCTACAGTATATGGCATTTACTGATGCTTATAGTCTAATATTGAAATATATCTTAAGGTGGAGCCTTACAGGATTGGCAGTTCTGTGGCTGGTTGATTTAAAGAAAACCTTTCTTAGAGTTACCTATCATACACAATTACTATTTTTCTACATAAAGTTTAACTAGATCTAGACTATATATAGTCCCTCTAGAGTCTAGAGGGAGGTGGTAAGTGGAAGATTGAATGACATTGAGTATAGAAAGGTATGTAAGAGGAGGGTGGGTGAGGTGCTGGAGGATGCAAGGCTGGGTATAAGGGAGGGAGTGGGAGTGAATGAAATGTGTAAGGCACTAGTGATGAGGACAGCAGCAGAGGTAGTGGGATACAAGACACAGAAGAGGGGCAAGAAAGGGAGTGCTTGGTGGTCAGAAGTGAAAGATGCCGTAGAGAAGAAAAGGAAGGCATATAGGAGAACAATACAGAGGAATGTGTCAGAGGAGGTGAAAGAGAGAATACAATGTACTGTATGGAAGAGACAAGTGAAGAGGATGGTAAATGAGAGTAAAAGGAGTTTGGTAGGAAGCTGAGTGAGAAGTTTGGAGAAAACAAGAAATTATTCCGGAAGGAGGTTAAAAGAGAGACAAGGAAAGTCTGGTAGTGTGAGAATGGAGTTACTGTGAGTGGAAGTGAGGAAGTGAAAGAAGTGTGGAAGAGGCATTTTGATTGTTTGATGAATGAGGGGGATGGGAGAGGAGGCAGTGGTGACATGCATGGGGATGGAGGCAGGTGGTAGACGACAGGGTGTACAGGGAGAATTAGGAAGGGAAGAGGTTAGGAAAGCAATAAAAAAAGTTGAAGATGGGAAAGGCACCAGTGGTGGATGGGATAACTGCTAAAATGTTAAAGTGTGGGGGGGAGGTAGTGGTGGAGTGGATGTTGCTTATATGCACATTGGCCTGGAGGCAGGGAGAGGTGCCAGAGATGTGATGGAGAGCCATAATTGTGCATCTGTATAAGGGGAAGGGGAGTAAGGATGAGTGTGGTAGCTATAGGGGAATAAGCCTTCATAGTGTAACAGAGAATAAAGTTAGTGAGGAGCAGGGAGGGTTCAGAAAGGGTAGAGGATGTGTGGACCTGATATTTGCATTAAAATCAATAGTGGAGAAATATATTGGGAAGGGTAGGAAGTTGTATGCTGCCTTCATAGACTTGGAGAAGGCATACGATAGGGTTGATAGGAGAGCTATGACAGAGGTGTTGAGGATTTATGGTGTTGGGGGGTCTTTGCTGAAAAGCATTGAGGCCTTTTATGCAGAGGCAAAAGCATGTGTGCAGGTAGGGGGTGATCTAAGTGAGAGTTTTAATATTAGTGTAGGTCTGAGACAGGGGTGTGTTATGTCACCATGGCTGTTCAATATATATATATATATACTGGATATGGATGATTGTATGAGAGATGAATGCCAAAGTGAATGGCCTGGGTGCGAAGCTGAGGCTGAATGGAGTAAATTGGTCCTTGGTGGCAAGTTTATTTGCAAATGTCTCTGTACTGATGGCTGAGAGGGAGTTACAGAGGGTGGTGGATGAGTTTCAATCTGTGTGTAAATGAAGGAAACTGAAGGCGAATGTGGGTAAAAGTAAGGTGATGGTATTTGAAAGGGCAGAAACTGAAGTGATTGACTTTGCCACACCCTACAGAGTGGGAATGCCAACTGGGACTAAGTGTGAGATAACTCTGAGGGGTGAGAGAATTGAGGAAGTGAAGGAGTTTAAGTACCTGGGTACAGTTTTGTGTAAACATAGAAGTATGGAAGGAGAATTTAGGGAGAGAGCAATGAAGGGTAGACAGGTCATAGGATCACTGGGGAGGATTATGAAGGGTAGAAGCGTGAGTATGGAAGTGAAAAGGGGACTACGAAAGACTATAATCCTGTCAACACCGACATATGTGTCAGAGACATGGACATGGAGTAGGGCTTATCAGTCTAGAATAGGTACAGTGGAAATGAGTTACTTGAGAGGAGCATGTGGACTTACTAGGTGGGATGGAGAAAGTAATGAGAGTGTGTATGAAAGATGTGGTATGAGTGAGAAGGCAATTGGTATTGAGTGTGGAGTGGTTGAGAGGGTGAAGCATAATGCACTGAGGCACTTTGGACATGTGGAGAGAATGCAAGGTGAGAATGAGTTTGTAAAGGTGTATGAAAGTGAAGTTGTGGCACCTGGTGTGAGAAGCAGACCCCTGGTTAAATGGCAGAACAGAGTGGAAGAGTATGTAAGGGAAAGAAACATAAGGGGCAGAGGAGGGCTAAGGAGGGAATGTTGGACCAGGAAAAACTGGAAACACTTCTGAGGCCACCCCCTTGGGGGGGAGGGAACGAGGCGTCGGGGCTATAGATAGATATATAGACTATATATACAGTATATATTTATATAAAGCAGTATTTACATTATGGCACACATTCACTTGAATCTTTGATGTGCAATAACTGGAATCCAGTAGTAACCTATAGGCCTATATCAATGAAAAATTCTAAATATGTAAATATACAGTACTGTCTTTATGAACTTTGCCAAGTGTTATGCTGAGGAAGACACTCCTAGCATTAACATAATTATATTACCAAAGAGTATATTATACTTGAGGAATACTGATCATTCTAAATGTACAGCCATGAGCCATAATTTCTACTTGCCCAGGAAGGATAAGGGAAGGGGAATAGGTTAATTAATCGAGTTGTCTATTTTTGAATGACTGAGTACTGCTGGTATAGCACTATAAAAAGAATATTTCATGGGTTTGTTAATAAGGAACACAGCCACTACATCAGATGGACTTATTGTAATCAAATAACTTCTCCATGCATTCTTCATGGGTGAGCAGAAATTATGACTGGTAAGCATACACACACCAAATACTGTTGTCAATTCTCTAAATAGCCTAGATGAGTGAGCTCTGTGAGTTGTAGTAAATCCTAAACAAGAGCTGTAACCAACTGTTTCATTGTTTGATTCTCCTGTGTGGCTGTGAAGTAATCAAATTCATAGATTGGGGAGAACTGGCATCAGACATTGGTGGGTACACATATTAATTGACAGGAAAGACCATGAAGAAAGAAGACAAAACACAACACAATCAAACATGCGTGGCATGTATTTGTCAACATACATGGGAGTGTACACAACTAACAACACAGCAGAATTCCAATTTACACACAAATTTTATGTTCAGTACTAACATGTATTTGTCCATCTGCTTTTTTTGATCTCTTATATTGTTCATTTGTTCATGCCAATCATGGGAATCTTTCATGCACCCTGAACTTCCATTACAGACAATGAATAATACCCTATAAAGCAGCAAATTCAAGAGCTACTTACACTATCTCAATTGAAAATACATACCGGTATATACAATAGAAATAGGAAGAAAAATGAAGTTTTCAGTACCATGAACACATCAACATAAATTAAGCTTGTCTCCTTGAGTTTAGATGACCTTTACTTACCATCATCATTTATAGGTGCACAACCCATTTAAAGCTGTAGTTGTGGACTATCTGCATGTGGTATCATTGCTTGAGGAATTGAATTGGAAGGAAGAACTGAAAAGGGTTCAAAAGGCTGCCCAATCACTGCAGGCAATACCTACCCTCAATGGGACATTGCTTGAGGTGGACATTCTCAATTAATTTTCCCACTGAATCCATATGGTATTCACCAGGTCCTCAACCTAGGCCTAGTCTTTCATAACTTCTCGCACTCACATGAGGTTCTGAGACACAATGATGTTGATGCAAAACTAGTACTGATTGGTTACAGTATACAGAGATTTGTTCACTGTGATGCTTCCTATATGGCTAGTTATAAGGGTTTTACCATTATTATTATTATACTATTTGGATAAACTTAAAATTAATTAGGCCTACTGGAATGTAGTGCAGCTTTGTATACAAAGACCAAATGATAACTCTTAAGTACCAAGAATGAAACAGAACCTCAGAATAAACTGTAACTTTTAGAGATGAGGTTTCTATTCATAAAATGATCCATTTACAACGTGAGCTTGAAAGTTGCACATTTTAAAATGTGAGATGAGATGAAGTATGGTGTACTGTATAATAAGAAATGGCTATGAATTATGATAAAACTAATTTGAGTAATCTTAGTCTTTGACTCACTAATATAAACTATTGTAATCTCATAGGGCTAAGTTAATACCGTAATATACATTCATGTAACTGCTAAAATTAAATGCAATAGTAAATCAAATGTTTGTTCTAGATTTTACGCACTTCAAAGTGAGACTGTACAAGAACTGATAAAAGATGTTAAAAGGATGAATGAAAATGAACAGAGAAATGCATATTGCCCAGTATGAATGTGATAATAATAACAATGTACAGTATATGCATGATCTGAGCTGAAGACACCTAAGGCATGGAAAATGTGATCATAGCTACCTACTGTTGGTTAATTCCCATAAAGGGCATCAGTAACATAGATTGAGGCTTCAGTATTCAAGTCTGGCCATTTCATATCCATGTATATCACAGCTGAGGCATACTAAAAAATCTGGTATCCAAAAAGTTTAAAAAGTTGATTAAGTGATCTCATTTTAAAGTCAGAAAATATTCAAACAAGTTGCAAAAATTCAAGCCTACATATTCACATTCCAAAGAAATTTAACGATCAGGCCAATAGTTGTTGAAGTTCCTCAAGCTGTCTGGCCGAGCAGCCCCGAGCTCCTGAGGAAGGCCATGGCCATTAGTATAGCCCAGTAGTAAATGATGCAGTCAAAAAACATATTTAAGGGGTTTCCTTTACCACTGCAAATATCATCTGTTCATGAGTTGACTTATTGATATATATAAAATACTGAACCATGGGTTTTGACAGATTTTTGTATATATTTTTTTTTCTTGACTGGAAAATTTCCTTTAATAACATAGGCATACCAGAAGCCACTGAAATACCCCCTCTGTACCAGCTTATTGCATCCCCTTACACACATCTTCCATGCCATATCTAGTCATAACCGTCGCAGACTTCTCTTGCACTTATCAGAAAATATACCGTTGCCTGTACGTGTGCGGGGCTTGAGGCTGGGACATTCCTGAGGTCGTGTGTGATAGGGAAGGAAACAGCGGGTGCAATAGTCATACCCACAGCTGCAGATGGCACGCTGCTGACCCTTCTGTACCTTGGCTGGTGCAAGACACTTGGCACACTTCTGCAGCTGCTGGCCTTTTGGAAGTTTCCGACCTTCCTGTTTATCAGAGGGAGATAAATGCAATATATGAATCTTTATTAATCTTCACTTCCATGCTTTAGGGTCTACACAATGTACACAACCCCAGCTCACAGTCATATCTCTGATATTCAAATATCAACAAAATATATACTGTACTAACTAGGGTCAATTAGGTATTATATTTAATCTTTTTGGGCTGCACTGGACTCTATTAATAGAGTTTATTGACGAATTTTCGTGTAAAGTCACCAATAAAAACTTATTCTCATAAAGTGTTATTCTTTGACAATCATATCAAGTTAATGCATATTCTAATTTACTCTACAAGATGACACTGACAACCAAGACTGGGCGTAAGATACCCCTGGGATGTGAGAGGATGGAGAAAGCAAGGAAATTCCAGTATCTGGGAAGAGACTTGTGTAAGTAAGAAAGCAGTGCATGGTGGGCAGGTCATTGGTTTATTGGGGAGAACAAAAAGGAGTTAATCTATGTAAAGGATGCAAAGGGGACTGAGGATATTTTCATCCTGAACATGAAACTGTGCAGTGTAGTCATGAATAGGTACAGTGGATAGGAGCTACCTGAAAGGAGCACATGGTTTGACAAGATAGAAAAGCAATGAGACTATGTATGAGAGATGTAGCTTGGACATGAAATCAAATTGGTGTTGGGTGTGGAGTGCTTTGGACATATGGATAGAATATATGATAAAGAGTGTATGAGGGCGACATTACTCAGCCTGATGGGTGAACAGGGTTTCTAGTCTACATGAAAATGAGGAATGTGATTGAAACAGGAACATTAAACAGGGAAACATGGAAACTCTTCTGTCGTGGCCACTATAGCATGTAAACAGTGACTTATAAAAGGATAAATAACAGGTTACAAGAATCTGTCCCAATTTTAACAATAAAGATACAGTGCCAAGGCTGAAGTTTAAATTTAGATAAATCGTTCACCCTGTTCGACAAATTAATAGTAAATTTTCCCTGAAAGTTATCTTACATCTATTATGGTACCAATAATCCTAATCCAATATCAATGCATACAGTATTTGTTCGAGTGAATGAGAGCACTAACCTCAATGAACTTTTCTGAGAGGGAGGGGATAGGAGGAGTTCCTGCTGATTTCTTTGGACTTGTGGGGTTCAGGTTTTGAATTGCTGAAAGATGCTTGCGGGGAGATAGTTTTCCAAATGACTCTGAACTCTCATTTTCACCATCACTCTTCTTTTGCTGATAGTTTTCCTGAAAAATTGAAATACATTTTCTTATGCAACATTGATGATATTTATGAGCACAGTATATAATGAGCATGTGGTTTAACAATTATTTTTCTTTTCTTATCTAATATTGACAACAGTAAATCAGCAGAATTACCTTGCCAACATTCTCACACTCCTTCTTCCTCTTGATGATGTAGGATGTCTTCCTACTGCTGAGTATTTTGTCTTGTAGGATGAGATTGCGCAACTGCCTGTTAACATGGCTTATGGTCAGCAGGTCTTTACCAGAGAGATACTTAAGCACCCGAACAGCTAGATAATCAGCCTCTCCCAGTAGCCGCACAAACACCCACTGAGATGCTCTACGTCTGGTTATGACTTTAGAAAGAGTTGCTTTCTGCCTCTCTGGCAGATTTCTAGCAAGGTGTTTAGATTGTTCTCTGAATGGCTCAATCTTTTTACTAGTTGAAGGTATGTTGGTCTGAAGGTTGGAGGTTCCCAAGCATGCCACCTCCAACTCACACATCTCCAGGGCTGTGGAGGTGCTGAAGGAGGAGGCAGCATCAGAGGTTGTATGGCTGACATCGAAAACTTCTAGTTTTGGTATGGGAGGACAGAATATTTCTTGGTTGTCTAAACAATTAGGTGTGCTGGTGAGTCTGAAATAAAGACATCCAATTAATTTAAAGATATACTGTACAGGTATAGGCTACCTAACCTGTCACCACAGATGGCTACCTAAATTAACCAAACTTGCACTGCTGATTGCCATGGCAGTTACATACTGTTATAGTATATCAGCATATATTGTAGACTACCAATGCACAATTACATGTTTATCTATACCAGGGGTGGTTAACCAGTCAATCACAAAGCTTTCTCAAATTAACCACATGGCATGAATAGAAAAACTTGGGAAAGATAGTACAGTATTAAGTCTAACAGAGCTTGATATACTAATCAAGTAACAAACAGGTAGCACTTTAGAATGATCTCCCCATCATTGTAGCTACCGTAAGTATAATCATGGGGAGAGCATTCTAAAGTGCTACCAGTGTAGCAAAGAGTATAGGCCAAACATTACAGTAATCACCTGGTGACAGCCACAGGTTGCTTGGCTACATCAGGGGTGAGGCAGGGGAGTTTGGAGAATGTTCCCTTCAAACATTCTCTGCTCAGCTCTGGTGATGTAAAGACATCTGAACTGTAGCCAGAGTCATTGGTACAACTGTTCAGCTTCCGGGCAATGTTTGACACTTTATGTTTGTCCTCTGCTTGTTCACTGGCTACCTCACCCTCCATCATATCACACCTGCAAGAAGAACATCCCATTGTTTTAACATTTTGTGGAAACTTGTAAAATTTACTAATTATCTTAAGAGGTTGGATATAAGTTTGTTATCCTAATTAAGGTACTTTAGACAATAGTTATTTAAATTTTTCCTTGGCAACTCCAGATTTAAGTTAGTCATATCCCTTGGAGTCCATGAAGTTCTATCTGTCCAGCCTATTTTTAAAGCCATTCGGTGTTTTTACATTAAAAACAATATAACACAGGATCATATGAATAGTCACTTCACTTGTAGTTGGCTGACACAATTAATTAAGCTTTACAGAGCCTTATTTTGTAGAATATTACAATTACACCGAACGCTGCCGATATTTCTCTCAGCAAGTAGCAGTGGCTGGATATACATATTTATAACTGCTCTCTTGGCTCGAAAATAGTTAAATATAATCTAATGCTTACATTCATGGAAAGCCCCTCCTTAGATTAAATCATAACACTAAGCTTGCAATAAAGTAATTATTGCATTCATACACACTACCAGGATATTCCCTTTGGTGTCTCAAGCAGTCAGAGGTACCTCCATTATTTTCCTATATAATATTCCCTGTACACATCCCAAATGGCACAAAGTCACATGCAACTTTCTCAATATAATGTCAGTTTCTCGATAGATATATATACCATCAATTTTAATATCCTAATCTAAGCAAGAAACCTGAAAAAAGAAGACAGGATCTCTCACCTCCAACGATCACAACTTCAAAACAGACAGCGGGAATGACGTCACTAACACCTGCCTTGGTTCGAACGTCTGCCAGATAACTTCACACCTTTTCCAAATTTTCCCAAGGAGGAATTACGCCCTAATGATGAATTATATAACTATTTATAATACATAGCATTATTATATGTGCATTTATATTACCAATCAATTGAAAATTAGTCGTTAAATAACAATACTAGATATGGATGACAAGCTCAATGAAACGAACAAGTATCTCGACCATTATAGACGGTACTTGTATGCTTTAAGCGAGTTAGAAGCTAAATGTGTAGAACAGCAATAAAAGTAGTGAAATAAAAAAAGATATCTGATTAGGTTCTCATGTTCCAAGGAATATTCACATAACAACAACTTATAATATACAAAAATAACAGATGAATTGGCAACTACATCGTACTAAAATATAATTAAAAAATAATCTTGATAATGGGACATAATTAAGTACTATATTATTATACAATAAGGATGCATCAAATGTACTTTAGCACCTATTTATAGTAAATGTAATATATGAAATAAATTAAGATCCAGAAGTATATGTGAACAATAACAAAACTGCTCGTGGTTCCAGAGTCAGTCCTAGTCCACAGAAATTGAGATGTTAGGTTTGGGTTTATTTACATTTGGCGAGGATTTTAGTACTGGGAGAAGGATAGGCCACTCAATGTTATTTTGGTGTGCTCGCTGTGGCTGGCTCTGACAGGGGCGCCTCAGCGGACAACAGGAATCAACATTCCAGTTTCCCATTACCTTAAGTATTTACCTTAAGTAAAGGTCATTAGCTACCCAGTTAGGGTACTGGGTAAATATTGAAAGAATTACCGTTATTGAGTACGGTTTTTCAACCTTTATTACCCACTAATTTAGACCATTTTAAGACTATTTTCTTCTATGGCATTTCCTCCGCAAATGCCATATTTCCAAGATAGGGCATATTCAAATGGGGCATTTTGAAATTAGCCTGACCTTACCTAACCTAACCTAGACCGCATCAGACTACCGGGACCTAACCTGGGCAAACTACTGGGAAATAACCGTGGTAAAGTACAGGAAATGACCGGGGCAAAATACTGGGACCTAGCCGGATCTGGCAACACTGCTACAAAACGGTAATTCTTTCAATAAATACCGGGTAGGGAGACCCTTTACCTAGGTTAAGTCCTCTTCATAAAAAATCTTAAAAATGCAACAAAGCACGTCAATTAATACCCGTCCGACGCTACAAAACGCATCGGACGCCCTACAGTACGGGCGACTGAAGACTATGATACTAATAACTCGACCGTGTTACTATCAGAATCTTCAGTCGCCCGTACTGTAGTCGCCAGTACCAGTTCAGTACGAGAATCGATCGTTGTAAAGATCATCCTGGCGTCATCAGCAAACATAAGTACAAACTTATCTAGATCACCAGGAATTTCATTAACAAATAATATATACAACAGCGGGCCTAACACCGAACCCTGCTTCCCTTTATCCTGATCAATTTTTAAGTCGGATTTTCTTCACTAGTAACGCACAGGACATTTTATACTAATTATTTGGCTATATTATGAATAATTATAATAATTTTGGTCACATTACATAATAAATTACAATAATATCTTCCAATTCAGTACTCCCAGCTTACAAAGTTATGTAAAAACTCGTGTTTCACTGGGTCTTTTGAAAAGCAGAAAATTAATATCCTTATTCCACTTAGAGTTGGTGGAACTATTAATTGTTGAGCACCTATTAATTCCCATTTCAGTCACAAAATCAACTTCAGCAAACCAAAAAATGAAAAAACTCCCACCTTCCCTGTATAAGTAAAGGCGCCAGCTGTTAGTGATTCCTATTAGCCGCTAGGTGCCTCTGCTGTACTAAGACGACCAAACAAACATAAGAGTGGCTTATCCTTGTGTTTGGTGATTTTTTTCTGCTGTGAATCTCCTATACAATCTTCCATGAATGAATTTTTCCCCTCAGACTGTGTAAAGTGTGCGTTGAACTCCGAAGAAAAGAAGAAAAAAGCTACTGTCTCAACCCACCACCCTAATGTACGTAAACTATGATACAGAAATTATAAATATATACGTAAACTATAAATATATACGGAAACTAAAATATATAAACTATAAATATATATGTAAACTATAATATATCTATCTGTAGTTTACGTAATTTAGATGATGAAATTGATGATGCCGGTATTACTGGTCTCGCACATCAATTTCTTCTGCATTTGTATAGCTAGTTAATGTCCTCCAATTTATCATCAGTTCTGCAGGTATTTATTGAAAGAATTACCGTTTTGCAGCAGTGTTGCCAGATCCGGCTGGGTCCCAGTATTTTGCCCCAGTCATTTATTGTATTTTATCACGATTATTTCCCGGTAGTTTGCCCAGGTTAGGTTCCGGTAGTTTGCCCAGGTTAGGTCCCGGTAGTCTGATGCGGTCTAGGTTAGGTTAGGTCAGGTCAGGTAAGGTCAGGCTAATTTCAAAATGCCCCATTTGAATATGCCCTATCTTGGAAATGGGGCATTTGCGGAGAAAATGCCATAGAAGAAAATAGTCTTAGAATGGTCTAAAATAGTGGGTAATGAAGGTAGAAAAACCGTACGCAATAACGGTAATTCATTCAATATTTACCGTCTGCATTTGTATAGTTTTGTCCTCCAATTCAACATCAAAGTGTTCAACCCTGTTCTGATCAGTTTGATAGAAAATGTCTTGTCATCTTATAATTTGCTTATTCTGCCTATTATTGTACTCTACTAATGAAAATACCTTTCTTAGGATGAAGTTGTAACGGTTGTTACTGTGTAGTGAAGATGTTTGTTATCTTCACTTAGGGTTAATGACAAATAAGTTTTGTGTTGGCCTAGTCTAGTCTGTCTATTTATTTCTTCAGGTTCTACATTGCATATAAAGTTTTATAGCTAACCTGGAAGCTAACCTGGAATATGATCATGTGATATATTTTATAGTCAACCTGGAATATGCTCAATCATATACATAAAGGTTGCCTGCTACAAAGTAATGTCCCTGGATGCTTACCTCTTTGGTGTTGATAGAAGCTATATTATAGATGCATGTGTTGTAGCTCAGCAATACAAGCTTTGACATTCAGAGTTAGAGATTAGGGTAGGGCTGGGCATTCAATATTTTTGGTACTCATGGTTCAGAGTCTGGAGCTAAAGTGTTACTTGTATCATATTACTTCCATAGAAGTTATAATGCTTAGACCATTTCTTTTTCAGAATTACTCTGCAGCCTTAACCATGAGAGGGTTATTCTGGCCAGTGGCCCCACAACTTCTCAATCAAAATCCGCTAATAATCATTGCACGGCGATTTTTTCCTGAACGTAAGTCCCGTAATCCTGTACATCAGATTTCTCTGAGTGGCACAGTTCAGTTCAGTTCAGTTGATAGGTGAGAAGTATTGCCTTTCCAACGGCACTCCTCTTGTTGTCTCATTAATATGGTAGTATTAATACTGATGCTGTGCTCATGTGCATCTATTATTTTTTATATTTTCCTTTCCTTTATTTTATGCTTATCCTTGTGTTTTCCTTCCTTTTTCTCTTTTTTTCCAAATTTGAAATAGGTAGTCTTTTGTTACACTTATATTTTTTTCATTAAATAGTAACTGTCCTAAAATATTATTTTCATTTTCTATATATGGTTGTTGTAAATTCACATTTTTATTTCTTTCTTCCTGTAAAAATGGACACCACAATATAAAATGCCTTATATCCTCTATTTCTGCTTCACACAAGTCACAGTTTACTTCACCTCCTATAAATCTTTTTCTGTCATTAAGTTTTAAATTATTTGTTCTACCCTTATATAATATTACTGATGCCATATCATTATCATATATTCTTTCAGTTTTTATTTCTGTTTTAAATGTTTTGTATATTTCCAAGCTCGGTTTTTCCTTGACTTCCTCCTTCCATTGCTTTGTGTCCCATTTTTAAATTTTTTCCTTTATTTCTTTAACACTAGTTTCTCTAATGAATTATTTTACCTGCTTCATCCGTTGGTCTTTTCCACTTTCCATCTCTTCTTGCATTATTCTTTTTACTAATTGATTTTTCCCTTCTATTCCGTATTTTAGATATTTTATATAACTTTCTACAATTTTGTTCTGCATACTCAAGGCTCCTATTTCTCCTCTTAATGTTACTACCTGAGCATATTTTGGTGCCCCTAGTATAAATCTATATACTGTACACTGTTTTCTATCTTTTGGAGCTCTTCTGTTTCAGTTTTTGTAAATCCCAATACATTTGATCCATAGTGTACAGATGGTAGCACTACACTTTCGTTTTCCCTATTGGCATCTTATTTACACTCTGGGCTATTATTGATTATGTCATATTTGCCATTTTTCTTGCCTTTTGTATAACTTGACTTTTATGTATTCTGAAGCACTTTCTCTTGTCATTTATTGTAATTCCCAAATATTTTATCTCATTTTTTATCTCTATGTCTCTCAATTTTTCTGGTTTAGTTGACTAGAGTTAGAATGAGTGCCATAAAGTGGGGTAATTTCAGAAGAAAACTATAAAAACCTGATGGGCCATAGCAGTTGCAGCATTTTTTTATCCATTAGATTTAGAAAGTAGTTCATTATACTGCTTGTGTAAGATTCATTTATGTGTTGTATAGGCTTCTGTCTCTAGTTTAATAATTATCTATCCTAAAATGTCTAATTCTGAAGACTTTCCTTGGTTGACATTACAGTACCGAGAGTTTACAGACATATATTACAAGTGCCACAGTGAATCATATGAATAATATACTGTATCACTATAGAAATCTTAATGACAGCTCGGGATACTAGCTACAGTCACGGCACATAGTCCTTGATCAGGGTGTAAGGGGAAGTCTGGTCAAGGATTATGTGCTGCAACTACATCATACAACCATTGATTGGAGGTTGAGGTGTGCCAAAATATTCAAGTCAAAATGTATGATTTATTCAAATGTGTGAGAAAAAAAAAAAAATATATATATATAATGGCAGTCAATGTCAGTAGTATTTACAGTACTGTAGTAAGGAATTTATATATAACAGAACTTTCTTGATGCATAGGCCTATCCTTTAATATGCCCTTTAGTGACGTGGGTAATACTTTAAGGATTTTGGCATCCCTTCTGCCCCAGCCACTAGCTTTCAGGTCTTCACCTGTCCCTCTTTTCATTCTGTTTCCTTCCTCGCTTGCTGTCACATCTCTCTATCACCTTTTTCTGGTGCTATATGACCTCGCTGTTGTGGCGCCTAATATCAATCAAATCAAGCAATTCTTTCAATATTACTTGTGCCCTTCTTGCCCTATAACAACAATGTATTTTCCATTTATGCAACATAGCTGCAAACAGTGGTAGAATATGCAGTATGTAGCCTAATTGCAATTTTATCTTGCCTTTCAGCAAGAAAACGATTCTTTAAAAATGTAACAGTAGCTGGTACCAGCAACTTATACGAGATAAATCTTGATCATCGCAAGTTAAAAACACCTGCTGGGAATTTGATACAGGTAACTGCTTATTTCAGACATAATTTATTGAACATAGTGTATTTAAATGGTACTTAGATTCTCACATTGCATAATATTATATTTGAATTGAATAGTGAATTTAAGGGAAAATTCTCTTGTTGGTGAATTGGAAGGTCAGCGATTCCTCCAAACTATGCCAAAAAACGGACAACCTTAATTGTAAAGGAAAATGAAACAAAGTTCATGTTTCTTCCCCACTTTCTCCCCATTTATTCCTCTAAGCCAGGGGCGGGCAACCTCCGGCCCTCGGGCCAAATCTGGCCCGTGAAGGTCTATTATCTGGCCCGCGATGCAAAGCATGATATGCATTGTAATCTGGCCCGCAAGAGTGGAGCTGCTATTATCGTTTGACCCGACACATTTGAATCTGGTCCACCAGATACACTGAACCACACACACTACCATTAAGTACTGTTAACATATCACTCAGTGATGACCCTACTAAGTTTTTTCACCTACATCTGGGTTTTCCTCACATCACCATTGCTCCATGTGGAGTACAACAATCTAACTTTTTTTTCTTTTATTTATTTATTTTTCTTTTTAGACTGCCTCTCTTACTGCCAATGAATTACAGGTATGGTACTGTTTTGTTACATTACCAACAGTACGATATACAGTACATGTCTCGTTAACTGTATTTAAGTTACATTTTTTTTTTTTCAACTTGGGTAATTTGTGTTTAGTGTCATTTCCTCTCTGAGGAAGGAATTCGTTTGTTTGGTCGGAGTCAATCTTTGTTATGTAAGCAAATAATTACACGAATCAAATATTTACATAAGAATTCCTTTATTTCTTACACAGTAGTATATTTTTGGAAAGGAAAACAAAAAATATATATATTGCATATTGGGCATTTTACTTGACCTGTGGTTCGAGGTCCTATTGTAATAATCACATCCGGCCCCAGGCATCAAAATGTTGCCCAACCCTGCTCTAAGCCTACATGCCACCTGATCATGTTGTAGTCAACTTGGAACATATCCATACAAATCCTTACAAACCTAATCCTTACACATCTTCACTACATTTACCTGCTACACTAATGTTACTTTAGTGGGGAATCTGTTTTGTGTCATAGTTTTAAGGAATCAGTAGCCCACCAATTTACCCTCAAAAGAATCTCCCATTAAGTATAATATTTCCCTTTTGTAATATTTTTGTTATAAGTAAAATTTTCTTTTGGTATATTCAGGTACCAAACTATGGCTTAGCTCTTGCTGTGGCAAATGAATGGTCTGCTGTGAAGGAAAAGATACGACCCAGTCTCATGCACTTGGTGAGTTTGTTTTACAGAATTAAATGCTCTACATATGATCTTGAAGGTGTATAAGGAAAGAATTAGCAGCTGTAGTTTGTATCCATTTAATTACAGTACAGTATGGTTAATCATTTATTTTAAAACTTGCAAAAAAATGCTTTGTAGATAAGTGTACCAGCATTTAACATCAGGATTCTTAGTTGGCCTTTGCCCTGGTGAATAAAGTATATAAGTAAAGTATAATAACATTAGAACTGTGGTTATAGTCATGAGATACCATGCTTGCTTGCATATCCAATGTCAGTTTGGTGTCCTTAAGTTACCTACTACCAACTTCAACAGGTCTGCATGATAAAGCTGAATCAATTACTGTTTTTCCCCCCTACAGACTGGTCTGACCAATACAGTCCTTGACAACCCTGGCCGAACGACCAAGTATGACCTCTCAGGAAAGATTATTGAGTACCTTGACACGGACACACTCCTTTTTAGAGAAGATGTGAGATTAACATTACTTTATAGAGTCTTATACTGTACTATAATTTTTGGAGTCAGATATCTGTCTTCCAATTATTACTGTAACCTGTATTATTACTGTAACGAGCCTTATCTACCGTGGCTGCTCTCTAACACAGGCCTTTCTCCCACACTCGCAATGGACATCTGTAGGATGGGTAGCCAGCTCAGACTGACATCAACTCGGAATTCACTTTTACACTCTATTTACATATCTAAGTATATTTTCACACTCTAATTTAGTTATAAAACATGTCAGAATCACATTTTCAACACAACATTATGAAATATAATGTCACTGTCGTTTTTACGTAAGTACAGGAAAAGAGGAGTGATGAAAATATGTCGTTCCACCTTCACTGTTCGAGTAAGACAGACTGGTGCAGTGTTGCCAGATGGTACTATAGTCTGTCCAGCCTAAGATGGCGGAGAAGCTCTGCCTCTCTGGGACATTCCTGGATGTATCTGATTGGCAGATGATGGAAATGGGATGTTTCGAGTACTTTTGGTCACACCATGGGTCACACACATACACACACACACACATACGTCGCATAGCGGTGCGTTAATCTCAGTGACCTGACCTTCCTTCTTCCATCCACTTCTCTCTCTCTCTCTCTCTTTCTCGTGTTCACGATTCATCCACAACCTTTCCTTTTCTAAATTCTATAATCTAATGATATTTTATCCCACATAAAAGTATAATCTAATGATATTTTATCCCACATATCATATACATGATATATTTAGATTAATGGCATTACCGTATATAATATTTTTTTAAAATTCCTTTTATTCATTCTTTCATTAACAGTAGCAATTATCATAAGTTATTTTACTTTCTTTATTCCTCATTTGTTACCTTCATCTAAGTTTCTCTCTCTTACTGCCTTAGGCCGTATTCTAATCTCAGGTCCCTATAGGCGCCTGTCAACTTCCTGTGTCGGTTTCTTAATCCATTCACACACACACACACACACACACACACACACACACACACACACACACACACACACACACACACACACACACACACACACCACTCCTTGCCCAGTCCTGCTGCTTTGTTTGGCCATGGTTTTGAAATATATTAACCTTTTTGTGTAAGTAGTGAAAATGTGTGTGCGTTTTTTTCTATATTTTCGTTGCATAAAAACACACTCCCTTGTGCTTCCGAAAGATAGGTGAAATTAAATTTATAAAAAATGGTACTAAATGGATGAAGAAGCCTTGAAGTATGCTTTTGAACACGGGAAGTCACAAGGGTTACCCAGAGGTCCTCCAGTTGACCTGTTTTCCTCTCACTGTCGCTCACTTTTTACTACACACTCTATGTTCTAATCAAGATATTACGAGCTCCAAGTAAATTGTCACTTTGAATTTTGACTGTAAGGCTCACACATATAATTTACAATAATGAGTGAGTAATAACAGACATGAATAATGCTTAATTAGCAGAAATAATCATGAAAAAAGGAAGCACTTCTATTTTTCTCGGTGTGCTGAACACCTCTAGCCAATCAGGCAAGCGAAAAAATACTTGACTAGCCTACCGCACCTGTAGGGCAGGGCTTCTCCGCCACCTTAGGCTGGACAGAGTATAGTGAAATTTCGTGAAATTCTGACCCAAAATTTCAGTAGATACTAGTGGAATTTTGGTAGATTCTCCGATCAAGGAATTATAATGATTTTCTTTAATTTTATGGTACTTAAAATAATTCGTGCGTTAAATAAAGATAAATTTGATGAAAAAACAAACTTTTTATTGAAAAACATACTCAACTTATCATAGTAACAAACAGGCATTAAAATATATGCCACTGGCATGAATTTGAGAGATGAATTTGGTTTGGTGATGGTGATGATGGTGATGGCCGATTCTCCTATGCGGATGGTCTAAGATTCAAGTCCAGCCAGTACCGACATATCACCTACTCGCAAAAAAAAAGCATAAGCATTAGGTTTGGGTTTATGGATTTATACGGTAATTTCAGTGGAATTTCGGTAGATTTTCGGGGAAAATTATGGAATTTCAGTAGAATCAATACAATTTTCATGATTTCGGGAGATCCATTAAAATTTCAGTAGATCTACCGAAATTTCGGTAGATCTGGCAACACTGGACTGGTGGTAGCTGGGTGTACTGAGGGTGGTTCCTTGGCTCTCACCCTCACTGTTGCCAGGCCGAAACTAGCTTGTTAGGGACCGCACAAATTTAAAAACTGCTGTTGAATAAATTCCTACACCCGCGGTGCTCTATACTTGTTGCTAGTGTTGAAATTTCTCTACACTCACAATTTAAGGGTTAAGGGAATGGTGGTACAGTAGCTGCATTACAGTCTGGCAAAGTGTACTTTCGCATCCCTGGGTAAGGTGTTTTTGGAGTTATGAAGGTTTGGATTATGTTGTTGGGTTGGAGAGTACAGATGGCAGAAATGTGACTGTGTTTGTGGAGGGTGGTGTTTGGGCATGGGTGAGAATTTGCTCCTTTCGAGTACAGCTCACTACATGTTCAAGTTATGCCACCATAACATTCACAATATTAGCCAGCTGATCGGTTTGCTTACAATAAGTAGAGTCCAAGCAAAAAATATACAGTTTATAAGCCTTACCTTATAGACAGGTAGCCATAAAAGCCTTCCATACATGCAGTGTGACTTGACATGATCTGGTATAGCCTTTCTATCTACTCCCAAACATGTCTTTTTTTTTTTTTTTTTTTTTATGTATGGAATTGTTTGTCATGCTATTGATATATCCTTGTACACTTCCATCCCAGGCCACTGATGACTTCACTCAGCTACAAGTCAAGGAGTGGGACCCAGTATTGAACTGGTTCAATGAGAGGTTTGAAACCGACTTAAAGCCCTGTCATGGGTTCCTGGCTGCTGAAGTGTCCACACAAACCAAGGAGAGGATCAGACGCTACCTTCTGTCTTATGATATTTGGGCTGTTAATGGTGAGTCATGTGGAAGTGTGTCAATAGATTGTGATTTTCTATTGTACAAGGTTGCCCATTCCTTTGGTTGATATGGAATGCCACACACACACATACAAACATCATGACTATCAAACAGGCACCCAGCTACTGAGAAAGGGATATGAAGATTTATACCAAACACTGCAACTATGATGGTACTAATTGAGGATGAAAGAAGACTGCTCTAACCCTAGAAGTCCTGTAGGATGAGGGAGAGGGTGATAGAGAAGTGTCACTGTAATGGTCCTAACGAGAGCATTTTATGATGTTTGGTAGCTTTTTAATCAGTGTCAAGAACCCCATTTACAGAATATATTATTTCCACCCCTCCAAGGAGTCTACAGTATATGATCTCATGGCCACTGGATCACAAGTCCAGTATGTTGATTGTTCAGTCACCTCCCCTCGGTATTAACAAGTTCATATTAAAATTTGGAAAAGCACAATTGATTTAAGGAACATATTGACTCTTCATATCTGTATAAAAAGGATAAGTTTAACTATGGCGCAGGAAAATATAATTTTTTTTTTAATATTATGCAAAATGATAGCTTGGGATTGAATGTGTATACATTTTCCACAGAGTTGTCTCTATTTCAGGTTTGCTGTATGGTACTGAAGCCCTGAAATCTGTCATCTTGACTCTGGCAGCTGCTGAGCGCAAGATCTCTGCGATTAAGGCAGTGGAACTCTCAAGACTGGAGACAAACTTTCAGGTGATTATTAGATCTGCTCATTTATGGGTAATAACACTGTTGTAACTTCTTTCAAAGCCTAGCATCTTTCTAAAAGGTGTTTATTGTCAGGTACCAAGATATTTCTTAAGATGTCAACTGATAAACTATTTGTAACCAGCAACATGTGAAGGAGTTGGGTCAGGGAGACCCTGTGACATGGGGGAGGAGGAGATAGAAGGGAAAGGAAGCATAAAGGAAAAAGATAGAGAGGAGGGACATTTGGAGAATTGAAAGGGAGTGGCTTGGGAGTGATAAGCCTGAACAGCAGACTATAGAAGTCAACAGATATTTCCTTATACCCCAGACCAATTTAATGTTAACATGCTATTTGGCTTGCATGTTATAACTTATTCTAACAATCTGAAGATTATTCATGGTAATTATACCACTTACAGACTTCTCGGTGGGGCTCAGTGGAATGGGGCCATGATCTGGAGCGATATGATGCAGAGTCCAGGTTCTCAGCTGCCCTGCTTTTCACTCATCTTAACACATGGCAGGCCAGTGTCAAGCAAAAGCTAAAACAGTAGCATACTATTGGTTTTAATGTTAGATTTTTCTTGCATTACAGTATACAGTACAGTACTGTATAATTTTTCATCAAGAGTGCACTTTTCCTTTTCTTGCGAGGTGAGGGGCTCCAGGTTCAGGAAAAGTATAAAAAATGAAAACAGAAATATATTTTAGAGTTGTTGTGGTACTTCACTTAATTTTTTATAGAAACCCTTTATTCTTAACATTCACATAAGTAGTTTCACATAAAACTGACTGCCATAACATTAATATAAAATCAAGGTCCTCAAGCTTTATTCCAAACCATTTGCAAGTTTGTGCCTTTAACTCTATTTTATATAGAGTCGGGCTCTTTACGCAAGTTGCCGATACACACAGAACATTTCATGTTCTTAACCTCAGGGTACACCTGATGTGGGTCATTGGCAAGAGCTTTGATATTCAGGGTCATAGACCAAGAATATACAGGCTCCAATCGTGGCCACATTAGGGGTCATGTTCCAGCCTAGCATAATTGAGAAGTTAAAGGGGAGGAGTTAACCTCGTAGGAAGAGAACTGATAAGTTTTTTAATCTGATTTACCTATAACCTCAGTGTATGATGATGATTTACAGTACAGTACCTGTATACTGCATCTGAATATGGCTAGACAAAAGTTGTATAAAAATATTCTAAAGTATTGAAATAAGGAAAATAATATGATGAACATATAATTTTTATATCCCTGTTTTAAATGCCAAAGTTAAAGGAGTGAAATAAGTTACCATGCTTGATATTTAGTAGACACTAAAGATGTTTACTGAGAATGATAAAAACTGAAGATGAAGAAAGAAGACTGCACTGGGCTTGGAATGCCCTGTAACAGGAGGGAGGGGATAGAGAGGAAGGACAGCAAGCACAAAGGAAAGAGAAGGGAAGGAGGGACAGTTGAATAACTGAAAGGTAGTGGCTCGGTTCGAAGGGGCACCAAAGCCCTTTAAGTACTTACCCACATCAATGCAGGCTGTACCTCCCACAGGGATGCAAATGATAGGACGCATGTTGCAAGGCCTATACCATAACTGCTGTGATTCGAGCAACCCAAATTGGAAGTGTTATACTAAGTTTCGCACAACCCCTGAGCCTGAGGATGGCATAAGAAAGGTAAATATGCTGCCCTTCTACGTTCCGAGTTTCGTTTTTGATAGTACAGTACTTGCAGCCAGATTTCTCCTCTACCATGCTTACAGTATACTGTGACACATTATTGACCCAAGAAAGATATAGATTTTATGCAAGCTATTTATTTACCCCTGAGGCTAAGGGGTCGTTCCCATCTGGTGAAGGGAAGAATATTCCTCACGTTTCCTGTGTGTGTTGTAAAAGGTGACTCAAACGGGTTGGGCAGTTGGGCTTGTGACCCTCCCCCGTAAAAAAATAATGGCAACGGTAAACAATTACTTTCCTCGGATTCGGACTGACCCTCAGTTGACGACAACGGACTTCCAATTGGCTACGTGGAATGTAAGAGTGTGAATGACGCTCAAAAAAGAGAGAGGTTATGGGAGTGATAGCGAATGCAAGGCTGGATGTATGTGGGATGACTGACACCAAATGGAAGAGAACATGTGTGAAAGAGTGGGAATGTGGAATGGGTGTGTGTGCTGGAGTGAAAGAGAATGAGAGAGCGAAAGAAGGTGTTTGACTGTTTGTAAGTAATGAATGGAAGGAGGAATGTGTAAGGGAGTATGGTTCTGTGGGGTTGAGAATGAAAGTGGGAATACAGGCTTGGGTGATTGTATGTTTGTAAGCACCAACAATACAGAGTGGATAGAATGAAAAAGGAATTTTGGATGAGTGTTGAGGTGTGCCTGGATAAGAAGTACGTGAGTGATGTGGTGTGGATGTGCTGGAGAATGTGAAAAGGAACACCTTTAGGTGGTTTGGTCAAGTGGAGCGAGAGGTTGGTTAGGAGAGTGTACAAGAGTGAGGTGGAGGAACGGAGGGGAAGAGGCAGACCAAGAATGAGGTGGAAGGATGGAGTGGAGAGGTATATGAGTGAGAGTGGCGTTGGGTGGGAGGAGGGATGCCAGTTGATGGGGGACAGAGGTGCGTGGAGGCGATTCATTTGTGGCCACCCCCTTCGGGGATTGAGGCATCTGGCAGTAGATAGATATTTATGAAGCTATTACAGTACAGTATGCAAAATTTGGGTCTAATTAGGCCCTAGAGTGTTATGGGTTGAGGGAAATGATGCAAACAGTCAATTTACGGCATAATATATTAAACTCTTTTAACTTATAGATAATATAATAGTGTACAGTAATAAAATCATATATATATGGTAAGTATTAAACATTATACTTGGCATCATATATATATGTACTGTACTTAACAGTGTATGAGTTAAACATGTGCATGTTTAAAGTAGTCAGTGCAATACCATTGGGCATTTTTTTTTTTTTTTTTTTTTTTTGCATCCTTGCAAAAATACACTGGCTACCCTCTAGCAAATATCCTTAAATATGGTACATGTTTTGAGTAGATTCCAGTCATATATATATAATGGAACTTTGTCTTGGTTTGTATTATCATACAATTAAAGGGAATGATATGAGATGCATTTACTGGTGTATTTTTGCAAGGTAACAAAAAATGAACTATACAGTAGCTAACATAAGGTGCTCATAAACTGTATGGTCAAGTCAACAATGCTATGATCTAGATACATATTATGTTCATGTTGATTCCAACAGGAAAAATGTCAACTTGGAGAAAAAATGTGTAGTACAATACTGTACCACTTACAGCATGTTGGCATACTTGGCTCTTACTAGTACGGTGCATTCTCAAAATAGTATTTATATCCACACTTGCTTTGATAAGCTTGACAAGGTACTAAATTAGTTCCAACTACTGTATTGTGTCAAGGATGCTGTTAAATCTAGTTCACTATTGTGTCTGATACTTCAGAGCTTTGACAATGTCCAAGTAGTGTACTGTACATATTTCGAGAAGAGATTTTATCTTTCCTTATCTAAATATTAATTTAAGACGTATTTACTAAAATATGCTGATGTACAGTAGTGTGATACAAATGGTAGTTATACATGTTATCACTTAATCATTGCACAATGCTGAAAAAGTCGCAAGTGAATCGAACTAGGGAACTCCAGAGAATACAAACTGGATAGAGAAACACACTTGCAGATAATAAAAAGAAAAGGGAAATATACTGTATATTACCAGGAATAATTTTATGCATCCTCGATCCTCTGTTATCACTGGCTTTGTTATCACATTTTTGTGCTATTGGTTATACCTGAAAAGCTGCACATTTCTGCTAGCACGACTTTAAGAGCTATCCTACGCCTGTACTGAGGGAAATTTCAGAATTACAGCTGCACTTTTCATAATGTTTTAGACACACAATGTGATTGTTGTTGCCAAACAAATTCAAATTTTTCAGCACATACAGTACTTTGCTGTCATTCCTGTATGTATAGTAACTTGATATATAAAGTTTCGTTCCATACGTCAGTAAATATTTGAGCCTGCGAACAAAAATTATTATTTCCATAGGCTTTTAGTTTCGCTCTCGCAATTTCTGCTATGTCGTAGCACCAATTAGGCGTAATAGTATAACAAAGGATTGAGTGAATACGACTTACCTCCCACCAAATCCTTCACTTTTTGTCACCTGATTTTCTCTTGCAAGCTCCCTCTCCTTTATAAAGCCCCGTACACACTGAGCCACATGTTGCGCGATGTGATGCAGGTGGAAGTGTTGAAAACAAAGGGTCGTGTCCACGCTGCATGCCTCATTGCTAGTCTCTGTCTCTGTTCTGTCTCTGTCTGTCTGTCTCTCTGTCTCTCCCCAGTCCCACCTACCCCTCCCTTACCCACAGTACCCCTACCCCCTATGTGACGTGAAATGCCAGCAGGTGGGTATTGTCTCAACATGTTGAAAATTTGAATTTTCAATGTGTTGAATCAACGCTTCGCACAACACGTGGCTCAGTGTGGATGGGAATAGATGTATGATGAAAGAGGATAATGTTGACACCATGGGGAAACCTTTTGAGAAGTTAATAATAATATTCTGTTAGTAAAAGTACAGCTCAGTATTTCAATCATTCCACACCCATGAAAATGCCCTAATTCTTTACAACAACAAAAACTGTACAACTTAAAGCCTTGTCACTTATTCAGAAAACCAGTCACAGTGCCAAATGTAATTCTTTCCATAAAGCGGTGCACAAAGAAAAATTGCCTTTACTGAACCAACAGCTGACAACTACTGTATATAGGCTAAATTACCTACTGCCAAAACTTCTACTTCTCATAAGGTTACTCCATCATCCAAAGGCTAGCCACTATTTGACTAAACTCTTAGCAATGTCTAAGAACTTGGCCTCTAGCTTAGACAAATCCAACATGATTTCCAACCTCTCTAGTCATCCAAACGTTAAGGTATGTTTTGAATCAGGGCGTTTCCCTTGGCATACACCTCTGTAAATCACAATAGCTACTACTATACTACGGGTACTGCATTATGAACATGTCCTCATTAAATTTACTGGAGGGTTTAATTGTTGTTCACAAATGATGGCTACTGATTCCTCCAAACTGTACCACAAAACAGATGCAGACTGTTTCTTGGCACAGTTTGGCAATACACCTTTGCAAATGCCACATGCAAGATATGGAGTTTGCAAAGAAGGTTTATGGAAAAAGTTGTGGGAGCTGGTGTGCGAGGGAGACCACAGGGACAGATGGGAGAACAGAGTGGAAGAGTACATAAGGGAGAGAAATGTGAGGGGCAGATGAGGGCTTGACCAAGTATGGAGGGAGTGTTGGAACAGGGAAAACTGGAGACTCTTCTGGCCACCCCCTTGGGGGGGAGTTCCCAAAGGGAATGAGACGACAGAGCTATAGATAGTTTGGCAATACAGTTTGCCAAGAATATTTTGTCTGTCAAACTTATTTCCTAAATTCATCACACAAAGGGCATAAGCAAGAAAAGTCACTGGGTAAGCAATGAAGATGATAGGTAGGATGACTCTATATAATGTCTAATGTCTATGGAGTCACTGTATGGGTCATATCTATAACCTAGCCTTGCCAAAACTCTCATTTACAAGAAACTATAACAAACATCTATAAAATCAAACAACTTTTCACTTCTTATAGCTAATCACAGCATTAAACATGACTGACCTTTTTAAAATTCTTTCCTGATATTCCTCAAACTATATATGAACAAACAGACCTTCTGAATTCACTTCAAACAATTGCTCAGACTAGAATGAACACCGGTGATACACTCAACTCATAAATTAAGGGGATAATATGGTGACGGAAATTTTGAGGAAACTTCTCAAAACTATGGCAGAGTAACTCAGTACAGATGGTCTGTCTGTACTTTGGCAGTATGAAGGAATCAGTAACCTCCAAATTGCCAATGAATGGTTACTCTTTAATCAAGGACGTAACTAACTGCAACACATACCTTAGACAATCTTCACAGTAAATACTGTGAGTTCATATTCATCCCGTGCCTTTGATTATGAAGACTAAAGGTGTCCATTACTATATATGAATATCATCATCAAAATGTTTTTAGGATGAACATCACTCTAAAAGAACTTATACAGTAGGTTACATTAATGGTGCATTTCCTACAAACAGGAGAGATGGTGCCAGGGACTGAGAACAATGGCTTCCTCTTATGCTCCTGAAAAGTGATCACAGCAAAATAAATATCCAATAGATTGCAATTCTGGGGGACTTAGAAATTTAATTCCAGAAATCTCCTTAAATTATGAAAATTAAAGGGCAAATTGTGTAATATTGGAGTTGCTGTTGTACATTATAGCAGGACAACAAATAACTTATCTCTTTATACAGTACCTGGATTTCCCTATAGAGTACTGTACAGTAATATATTGAACAAACTGGGACAAGTAAACAATTACACTCTACCTTGAGTTCCTCAGCTTACAGTACAATCCAACTCTCCATCTTGAGGGAAGCAGTTGAGTGTGGCAGTGACAGCACGAATCATGTAGGACATAGTACCATATGAGCCTGAGGGGGCACTGTCATAGAAGTGAAGGCAAATGTAGGCTGCCCCACCACATGCCAGACCCCCGCCCACACCAGGCTCACGTTTTTCCCTTGCACAGCACAGTGTCGCATCACCATCCTGCTGTTTCTGTAGTCAGTACAAGTGGTAAGGTTTACTACACCAATACCTATACTGTACATGCATTATCTTTATCTGACAGTACTGTACATGCCCACAGCTACAAGTGTAAAGACCATCTGTAACTGGTTGAATCTCACCACCAGAGGGTAGGAGACACTGATCAACCAAGCAGTTACAGTATATCAATATCAGCTGTGGACATTTACTGTCAGGTACATACAAAAAATGGTGGTCAAACAAATAAGCTGTATAAATGTACTGTACTGTATGTGCAGTCATCTCTGCTCACACATGAGGGATAAATTGTCAGGAAGCAATATGTGTCAAGAGTCCCTACTATAAGATCAAGAATATATGACTTAAGACAAACCTGATCAGAGAGAAATATGTTGTTTGCCACATGTACAATGTCCTGTGCAGATACAATGTCCCCCAGTTGATCTGCATTGTGATACTCCGCAACCAGCGCCAACACCATCATTGCCTGGACATAACACAGTCTCTTAATCCCTTATACTTTGTACTTGTATATAAAAGATTGAGAGTACTGTCAGACCCCCCCCAAAAATTATTGGAATCAGAGCAAAACACAAAATTTCCTAATGAAACTGTTAGTGAAATGTTATTTTTTTTTTTCAGCCCAGTGGTTCTCAACATAAGGTGCCCATGGGGAATCTTTGGAGTATGTGACATTAAAAAATCCTGGGGTTCTGAATTAATGCAAAACCTGTTTATATAATAACCTGATCTTTTCTGCACTTTGTAAACATAAAAACCATTTTCACCATTTAATAGAAAATTTAAATCTCTCACTAAAAACAAGAGTTCAAAAATCAAAGACTTCATCAACCAGCGACAGATACGAGAAACTGTACTGTACTTACCTCAACTACCAGCTGTCTGTACTCTGGCTGAGGGATTGTGTTGAGGATTGTCTCCACCTCCAGGGCAAACTTTAGCTCTCCAGGTGTCATCTGTCACAAAAACACTCATCCTTTTATTTTATCAGAGAAAGAGCACTTACACACCAATGAAAGAGTGTCATGTCACTGCCAAAGAAGTCAAAGTGAAGAGCGGAGTAAATACGGAAACGCTAATATATTGTACTGTACATGTAAAGATAAATTACTAGTACATAAAGAGAAGTACTACTGTACAGTATACACAGAATTTGCTGATGACCATTACGTAATAGATTCAGCAAGTTGACCAAGCTAAGATGAATGTGAGAGTGAATAATTGCTTGTGACTCTCTTTTGAATCATAGTTCATAACCTGTAATAAATCTATGGCTTATCTCACCTCCTGTGTCAAAGTCTGGGGGATCACCTTACCCTCGATGTTGATGCCACGACACTGAAAAATTAAGAGAGAGTTCATTATGTCATTATTAGTTTGATGTTAGTAATCTAATGGTCTATCAATTCATCTACCCATTACTCATAATACTATTTCTGTCTGTCACTCAATCAATCCATACATATATGAGAAACTGTACTGTACAGTTCTTACCTCATTTCAGTATCGACAAACTTATGTCAACCTCATTTGCAATCTAGCAATCCATCTAGCTTATATGTATTAATTATATATCAAGTCTTTTATGCAGTTACTGTGGTATGTTCTGATGTTTGATTCAAGTACGATAAACCTGAAACGTGTGAAATATCTGCATTGTGTGTGCTGGCACCACTTATTATTTGTAGTAAAAACATGTGTCCTCAAAAGGTGGCAACAAATGAAATAACAACTGTATTGTACAGTATTTCAAAACTTTCAGATTCATCAAAAATGACTTGAACAACTGAATATTTCCCAGAAGAACATATTATGATACAGTATTGACAGCTTTATGTACTGTAGTGCAATTTCATGATCAGGGCTGCAGGTAGGTCAATCTGAAAAGGAAAATACCTTACATTTAATTAAAGCATGACAACAATCCAAAAATAAATTCAATACCTTCTCTAGAATATTCCAAATGCGAGGGTAGAAGTTACGAGGGACGCGGTTGAGAGCTCCATCCAGTCTGCGACGTCTGAGCCACTGGCCATGTCTCTCAGTCTCAGCATCGTCGGAACTCTTACCCTCCATCCCTACGACACTCCCCAGGAAACTCCCAATGGTGCTCTTCTGTTGGGTGTGGTGTAGAGGTATAGTCACTGTCTAATACAGCATTTCAACCCCAAAATGGATTAGTGGAGTTTAAGCTGTCCTTTTCTTACCATGACTTACCATGTTATTAACCATGTGGTTATTTAGATAGTGGTAGATTTTTGTTTCCCCTCTTCTCCAACACAGCTTCAAGTGGGCAACCCTTCAATTGCTGTAACCTTGTTTATAAAAAACATAAAAGCAATACAGAGAAATCAGCTTGCAATAACTACTTAATCTCTCCTGGGTATGCCACAATTATATAATGTATGAACATCCAAATTTTTCTTGCATGTAGCTATAAAAAGAGAGGCAGCGGTACTATCCACACAATCATTATGCATCACTGAACTTGCCCAGAATGTTTTTTTATATTTGGAAGTAATGCAGGTACTTCTTACCAATAGAAAGATGCAGAATGAATAAATAAAAAAAAAAAAAAAAAAAAAAAAAAAAAACATAAAAGTGAAATAAACTAAAATGAGTGCAGAAGCAAATTACTTAGTGCTGTATTAAGCTGAAAATGCCAATTATTACCCTACCTTCCAGAAATTATCATATGAAGTAGACAAGGTAAAAACTTTTTATACTTTACTGTTGCTCTTTTTAAAACTTGTATTATCAGAAATGTACACAGATAAAGTACTTCTATTATGACTAAGCAAAGAAAATGAACCATCATGAAGTAACATAATTTTATACATGCATTATGATAATAATAATGACATAATATTCAGGCTGGATAAGACTGACAAACAGCACAAGTATTTTTGCTGTTGGAAGTTCCTCATTGGCATTTCTTTTGTCATGGAAACTTAAACTGTATAATGTAACAAGTCAAACAAATGGTTGTGCAGATAAGAATGCTGCAAGCATGCTCATGAGCAAAGGAAAAAACAATTATCTATTTTGGGTAAGCAAAATAAAACATGCAATGGGCAGTGATCAAGATACTGTTGGGATATTGGAGGTTACTGACTATATCAAACTGGACCACAAAACAGACTACTGTACCTATATAACAGTACAGTAGTCTATTTTATTACCTAGTTAGATGAGTCAGTTGCTTCCATAACTCTATTTAATGGTGAGTACAGTAGTACAGTACTGTATTCTAAGATAATTATTGAATTGGGTGGTGCAAGGAAAACAAACAATTCTGCTAGTCCAATAAAACAGAAAACACAATAAAAGTTGTTAAATGTCTGGGGAAAACATTAAAATACAGTACATCTGGTAATGGTAACACAAATTATGAGGATTAAAGATATTTCACATGATCATTATCTTAGTCCTACTTTGCACAATTCACACATTTCTTATTACAAGAGGACTCATCATATACAGTATTAACTCGTACCAAAAACAATTATTTTCATGCTGGCTATCAGTTTAAAACAATATTCAGCTGAGGGATACACTTACTGTATATGATAAAAATGACTGAATTGCACAACATACTGTTGGTAACAAAGAGAATACCATATTGTTGTAGGAATGTAAAAAGTTCAATAAAGTACAGTACTGGGAAAGAAATGGAGAGAAGCGTAGACACATTCTTAAGTGATGATACGCAGTAGCAAGGAAACTCCACCAGTGTAAACCATGTGAATAAGTTACCAAGTGAAGGATAAGACACCAGAGAATAACAGTGGTAAGATTATTAAGCAAAATACAAGGTGACACGAAATATGATCAAAATCCAACATCACCTTACAAGCCTCACCTTCTCCATATGCAACCCTCCCTGCAGATGTAAATGAAAAACAAAAATTAATGAAAAGAGCATGAGTTGAGCACCTACAGTATACAGTAGTACAAAAAGCACTGAAGATATATCCACATCCCTTAATAGACAGAGATGTATGAAATAATGAGGTCTGTTCTGTTATGTACAGTATCACATAAAAGTACTACTGTAGATGACTCAATAGCCTCCAATACTCTTTTAAATAAGGATTAAAGTGGTATTCCAAGAGAAAATTAAAATGGGTGGTGAAAAAACAAAAATGTATGTGTGTGTAACTATGTATGTATATATATACAGTATATATATTGAGGAAGGTGAGGACTAACTACATGAAGCCTGCTTAATAAGAAAAGTGAGAGGTCCACAATAATATTTAATTGTGTTTGAGATGCTGTGACATCTAAAGAAACATAGGTAGAAAGATGGATGACAGAAGTGCTCAAGAGTTGACCAGCTATGTACTGTATTGTACAGTATATGAAAGACAGAGTACTGTACTGGTTAACTCTTGCACTAGGAGGTTGAACTAAAAAGTGGTGAGATTGAGCAGTTTTATGAGAGTTGTAAGCTCTCCTGAAAGAAAGAAGCATACACTGAGAGTTCAGAAAAGCATTATCCAGTGTAATAACAATGGAACACTACCATATGTAGTACCAATAAGTTTCAATATAACATAAGGGCAAGTGCCTTTATTGTTATTATTTAAAGACAGACAGGCAGGCAGACAGAATGACACACAGGCTGGCATACAAAAAGATGAAAGAAGAAGATAATTTGGTTAGAAATGGCAAATGTAACAAGTGATATTGTACAGTAAATACAGTTCCTGGACTGGGGCGAAGAAGAGGTATTCCCACTTCACTGCATAACATGTTCCATATGCACAAACAAGTACAGCAGATCACAAGATATATTATTTATAACACATAATATTTATTTCTGTAACTCTTCTTTTGTCAATGTCTAGCATGAACATTATAACTTTTCTCAAGTACACTATATTGTACTGTACTGTATACAGTCTTGCTAAAAATTAAATAACCTTATTTCATTTGAGGCTGAATCTGTGGCTGTGCTGGGTCAAAATGACTTCATTATAAACTGTGATATATCCAACGGAGACATAAGTCGGGGTAATGTTACAAATGTAGGGGTGACATTATGAGGGCAGACATGTGCAGGAGGTGAAAGTATGAGGATAGACATGAGGAGGGGAGACCACACTGACCTTGCTGACTTTGGTGGAGCGGCTGCTGATGAAGAAGGTGCCGCTGCGTCCTGAGATGAGGCGAGGCAAGGGAGAGAACAGAGTGAGTGCATCATTAGTTCTATGTCCTCATACTATACAAATGGCAGTAGAAAGAGAAAAGCAGTACGGTAGTTACAATAGTGCCAGTAATGTGCGATTTATAAAATTTATATTTCTAATACATTTGTGAGGGTGTAGTTCTGTTCTGCAGGGGACCACAGGTCCACAACAGATGCATGAAACCTGTGCTGACAGCAAGCAAGGACTGAGATGGTTCGTTGTAAATAAATGCAGTTACTGTCTATCAGGCATGTGTGCGCAGTGTGATGATGTATGGAAGTGAGACTTGGCCCGTAAGGGTCGAGGATATGTGTTGCATGGAGAGAAATGATATGAGAATGATACGATGGATGTGTAATGTAAGCCTTAAAAACAGACTTAGATCAGAAGAACTCAGGGGAAAATTAAATCTGGACAGTATTGGGAGATGTGTTCAGAATAGGAGACTACGGTGGTTTGGTCACATTGAGAGAATGGACGAGAATGCTTGGGTTAGTAGATGTAGAGCAATTGATGTAGCAGGTTCAGTAGGTAGAGGAAGGCCAAAGAAAACATGGGGGGAAGTGATACGGTTAGATTTGAGAGAAAGAGGAGTTAGTAAAGAGCTGGCCAGAGATAGGTTAGCTTGGAAGGCTATTTCTAAAAACCGTCCAACGCATGCCAGCATGTAAGACGGACGTTAAACCGAATATGATGATGAATGATGACTGTATATGATATTCCCAAAAATATTAATGCAATTATGATTGCATGTTGGCCAAAATAATGTTGTAAATTCAATAAAAACAATCTCAGGTAAGGGTCATACGAAAAGAACAAATGACTTGTGGTGAATGATGTTACTGTATTATGTGAACTGCAGCAAATGTATAGGATAACTACCAGTATGTTGTGATACTTATGTATGCTGTACGGGGGATTACCTCTAGAGTAGGTGCAAGTTAAAATTTTTTATACAGAATAACATTATGATAAAACAAGAAATATTGGATGCCCTCAAAATTCAATATAGAATTGATCACAAGAAAAAGGAAGACACAAAGTACACCTCACAAGCAACATCTTCGTACTGAACTGTATTTACATCCCATCTAAGGCTAGTACAGTATCTCATATTGCTATTATACCAAGTGTGATTTATTGTACAGTTTTCAAAATGTATCTTGCGAGTGACTCCTCATACAGTTCTTTGTGGATACTACAAAACTACATATTTTACTCCTGCTTCTTCAGTAACATTTATTTATACACTGTCAATAAAGGTTCCATCTTTAAGTGTTTTTATCTATATGCTGTTTAGTAACATTTTTTTCCTCTACACTTCTTTGATGTGTAAGGGTGCTCTAAGTCCCAAAAGTCACATTTCTATATGGTGTGTGTATGAGAAAATTCTGTAGAGTATTTGTGTTGATGTGTCCTTACCATCTGTATTCATTCCTTCACGTTTGTGGAAAACTGGTAGGAGCAAAAGGAATCATTAGCTACATAGTTAAACACAGCTAATACAGTATGCAAAAACCACTTAAAAATTTTCTGCTGAATCAGAGACAAAGTACAGCTCATAATTTTCTACAGAACAGTGAATTGGTCATATGGTTAAGGGAGCATTATAGTGTTGGCATTTATGGGATAAACTGTTCTTCCAAACTCCCCCAAGAAAAAGGGCTATCATTATTTTGTTGACTTCGTTTGTTTCCTTGGAGAGTTTGGAGGAATCGGTCGCCTGATATGTGCCAAATTTATAGTACAGTATCCCGTTACAGAAATGAGTGGTAAGATGGCTTCCCAGGTTTTGAATGTGTCCATCATATGAGTCATTGTTATCACCCAGCCTATGACTTTTATTGCATGCAACCCATAAATAGTTTCCAACATGGCAGTCCTTATATTTATTCATCTCATAAAACTCACAGCTTTTATATACAGTATATGAAACCAAGGCACTGCTAAGTCCCTCCTCTGTCCTTCCTTTTTAATCTTTCCCACTTCCTCTACTGCACCTTTTCAAAAACCATTTTCACTCACTCCAGTTTCTCCTGAGTATCAAAACTATCTCACAACAACTTTATTCACTCCCTCCAATTATATCAACCTTACTAACTCCTTCGGTTTTGCATCATTCTCAAGGGCAAGTGGAACATCTTCCACTATCATCTCTAATAAAATAATCCTCCTGACCTCCACACTCTCCAGCACACCCAATACTCTCTCTCTTTACCTTCCTCTGTATTCTATAACTGCAAATGTATTTCTTGGCATACAACTTCCAATCCTCAGTTCCTCTAATGTCTCTCTCTAACAAACTGTCTCATTCCCTCCTCATTCTCTTCTAGAATCCTCTTCATCCTTCCTTTCAACCTACCAGAGCCAATGTTAAATTCTTTGCCAGACATGATGTGGTGGAGGAGGTTCTTCATCTCAAATGGGGAGAGGTTCAGCAGGTGGTCTGAGGCCACGTCTGGTCCACACTGAATGGTCCTTGCCAGCTCTGATGCCATCACCTGGGTCACACAAACACTGCATGTACTGTACAGTATCATTATGGCCATGATTCATAAAATTTGGAATTAAAAATCATAAAAGAAGTACAGCTCCATTCAAAAATGTCTGGTACATTAATTTTGTACTGCACTTTACTGAAACAAGAATATTATATTTCATATCTTAAGAAAAACTGTAAATGTAAAATGTATTTCAGATCATTTATAACAAAATCAAAATGGAATATATTACCCTTCTTTATCATATAAAGGCGTCATTGAGGACTGTTCTGTGTTATCTATTGCATAAATTGGTATTCAACAATGATCTCTTCTCACCTGTATAATTAAGCCCACCCTGAGCCTGAGCATCTCACTGAAGAGGCTGGGTTCAGTGCGGATGAACATTGCCAGATAGACGACCAGTTCCTGTGTCAGCATGGCAGTCGTCTCATCTGAACCGTATGCCTCGTGGATGAGGACACGGAGTTCTGATGATGGGAGGGGAGCTGTAATGGTGACCTCATTGTGGGGAGGCAGCCCAACTGTCACCTGCTTCTGACGTACCAGGAGATCTGTCATTGCCTTGGCCAGGTCCTCCACACGTTTCCCAAGCATGCCTGGAAGATGAACATGTAAGCTAAAGCTCTTGAAGGTATATTGGAGAGTGATCAATTCCTCCAAACAATGCCATGAAACAGATCCCCCATTATTCAACAGTGAAGTCATCTGCTTCCTAAGATAGTTTGGAATATTAACTAACCCTCCAATATATCAACTAGAGGGCAATATGTAAGCTAATAACAGAAGCTTGTTGATTTGGCTGGGTAAATGTTTGTGCCTGACCTGCTGCGTGCCTGACTAGAGCCCAGTGCTTCATCTGGCAGGCCCGCTCATATAGGTCCTTCAGTAGGTCCTTCACAGTCACTGCTTGGCCCTCAATCACCGATCCTGTCTCATGGTTCAACCCAAACTTCACCACCTGGGATAATGGAGTCAAAGTTAGGTACGGTACACATATTCATAAATCCTAAAGGTTAAAATTTCTATTGTATAAACTCCATGAAATTTGTGGATAATAACATCACTCCTGCACCTTGTGATTATCAAAATATGATAGAATGATTATATAAAGGGTGAAGAAAAGACAAGAGTTGGTGAACAATGAACAGGGAGGCAGCAGTAGTACAGAGAATATGAGCACTAATATCCTTTAACCTCTATCGTTTACTGTACACTCTAGGGCTAATTTGGCATTTTTAGATTAACATGCTACTAAATCCTCCAAACTTTGTCCAGACACAGATTGAGCTGATTTGTTTCCTGGGATAGTTCGGAGTAAAAAGTAGCCTTCCAAGATAGGCTACACTCTGAGTTTCTCCCCTGGTGGATCCTCACCAGATAGTGAATGATGTCTCCTTGTTCCTCAAGATTCTCAGCCTCCCTCATCTGCAACATCAGCTCCTCCAGGTCTACATTCTCATACACAGCATCTGACGCCACCCTGTTGACCAGAGGGGATGGGGGCTTATAAGAGGTTGTGAATAATGGTTGTATGGGCCATAATTGAGAACATCCATGGTGTATACAATGGTGTGGTACTGTATGACGATTATGTTGTTTGTCTATGGAGCCATCGTACCGGTACCACACCATCGTATGCACCACAAACGTTCTTAAATATGGCCCTATAAGTGGAGTTAAGTGTATAGTAGATCATTAGACACAAGTTGTGAATGATAGTTGTATAAGTGGAGTTAATGAAGTGTACAGTAGATCATTAGATGAAAGTTGTGAATGATGGCAGTACAGTATAAGCGAATCAATGCAGCCATCACTACCACAACTGCAACAACATAACTACCATCCATCATCATCACCACCAACTCTGCCGCCACCACCACTACGATACGATATCACCACCAGTGGCAGGTTCAATTTCACCACCACCTCCCCTCATCTTCATCTCCACCACCACAACCATAAACACCATTACAACCATACAATAGACCAATACCAACTCCATCACCACCAAGGCTAACAACAAGATATCACCACCAACACCACGTTCAGTTTCATCATCACCTCCCCTTCAGAGATTGACTATTTTTATCTGTGTGTATTGAGCAGTTATAAGAATAATAGTAAGATACATGGATAATTACAATCTTTAATTAAACAGTTTCCCAGAATCAGGTTATCACAAGGACATCCTTATCTGTAACGAGTAATCCGCACGAACTTTCTGGCTATCAAAAATAAGTAAAATCCATTTCGTATTATAGACAACAGTTGATATTACTGATCTAGAGTTACAGTAAAGTGTAAATAGATTGACTAGCCTACCGACGACGCCGATAAAATATTAGCAAACTAACCCCAGCAGCTCAATCTATACCCCACAAAAAAATAAGTAAATAAATAAATTATGATAAAATAAAAACGTTCTTCAAGCCTTAAACTGAAGATGGTGTTCCAAACAAGTTACTGTATGTCCACGGTACAACTGGAAACCTACCAGTGTTAATATATTCCCTGGGGAGAAGTTCAGCTCTACCAAAACACGTGTCGTATATTTAAGGGGATAAGTACTCTTTTGATAAACTGGAGGGTTACTAATTCCTCCACTATATTATGTCATGACTCATGAAACAGATCCCCATGACCATAACATTGGGGTCGTCTGTTCCCTGGCATAGTATGTAGGAATCAGTAGCCCTCCAAATTACCGTCAGCAGTCTCTCCCCTCTCAACGCCGACACACGCAAAAGAATAATTACCATGCACGCTGGACATAGCAAATGCCAAGGACAGCACATTATTTATTCAGCAGATCTATATTTGGCGTTTTGGACGGCTTAAAGATTTCTCGGTACAAAGGAAACTCTAATAAGCAGAGAAGAATCAAATTAACTTTCAGCACGTAGAGTATATATATTTGATTAGCTGTCAGTGTGCCAATTGATGTGTATAAAACAAATGAGTTATTCCTTTGAACTTCTTTCATTTATATTACAAATCTAGAGTTGCAAGACACATTGATTTACTTTTTAGAACTTCACTTTATTTTTTTTTAATTACGAATCCAGATTTCCCGGTAAATTTAGCAGGAATTAAGGCGCTTATTTAAGAGGCTATAGTATTATCTTTGGTATTATTTGGTACTATTTGGTACTACCAAAGTATGTCAAGAAACATAACCAATGAATAAATATAATGGTATTTTATTGCTTGGAATAGTTTTGAGGAATCATATGTTCCAGATTTACCACTAACAACATTGTACTATATACCCGCTTAATGAACCAAATGTATGTTATCCCCATAATATTATATCATGGGAAGTGAAGGTCAAGGGTCGGATCAATGTCAGCAATCATGCACAAATTGTGACCACGCTTGTGTAGGTATATGCATTGTGCATGTAAGGGAACATTAAGGATAAGAAAGCACGTAATGCTGGAATGTACTACACGAAAAACTAGTGTAAAGAAGGTTACACACACACACACACAGGCGAGCAAACACACTAATTAGAGAGCGAGCACGGCAGTATACGAAAAGATTTTAATAGCAGATAATTGTCCAAGGAATTATGAAGGAAAACAATGTAAGGAATTGTTGCGGCTGAACACGCATCACATTACGAGAGTCAACACTATAAATTAAAAACAATCATTCTTAGTCGAATTTAACGCAGTTGATGGGCAGGTTAATTCGTAAACAATGGCAGTAATGAATTGGATATAGCGGAAACATTTAAGTATTTTTCAAAACAAGCGAATATACACCAGTTCCAATCCAGCTGCTATCATACCTCAAATACATGACTAATTCGAGTATATTCCATGGACTGTTTATAAATAATTTATAATTCTTAATTCCATATCTCTAAATGCAGGGTTGGCCACAGGATTTCTTACACAGGCTATATGGAAGTACTGCAATGAATTGTCTACTTAGTGACTCGGTGACTGCAAAACAACTAACCTAATAATAATGTTGTATTGCAGTTCCGTAATTATACATTTCCTCTATATTGTAAACCCTGGAAAACAACAGCGCTTGTACCAATTCCTGTGGCCAATAGTACAAGACCCTTCGTCATAACTCTCAGGAAGGATAATATAAGTTATCTAAGTAAAACAGCACAACACACCGTGAAAGAAGCAGCAAACACGAAGAACGTAAAATTGAAGACAAGAAACAGATCGGATCGGGTAGGAAGCGGCGTGAAAACCCTTGAGGGACCCAGTGATGTCGCCAGAAAATTGAGAGGTTAGCGAGTCCTTCAAATATTGCCACGAAACACCAACTATATTGAAGGAGCTTGTTTCGTGGCATAATCAGTAGGAATCAGAAGCCACAAAGTTTCATACACAATCACAGGGTCCTTAAAGTATTGCCCACGGTTGCATACTAAACGAGAAGGAACATGAGGAGTGTGACGGAAGAGGAAGAAGGATAAGGAGTGTGACGGAAGAGGAAGGAGAAGGACCATGAGGAGTGTGACGGAAGAGGAAGAAGGATGAGGAGTGGGACGGAAGAGGAAGAAGGATGAGGAGTGTGACGGAAGAGGAAGGAGAAGGACCATGAGGAGTGTGACGGAAGAGGAAGAAGGATAAGGAGTGTGACGGAAGAGGAAGGAGAAGGACCATGAGGAGTGTGACGGAAGAGGAAGAAGGATAAGGAGTGGGACGGAAGAGGAAGAAGGAGAAGGAGTATGCAGTGTCCATGGCCTTCCTTCCTATCCTGTATATCATCCAGTACACTGTCATTGTGGAGACGTTACAAGGTCATGCCCTTCTTGCTACTCAGGACGCCGGCAACACGCAACACCTAATTCCAACCTTTTGTCTTACAGTAGTACCTTTTTATCACTAGTTATTACCTTCTTCATTTGTCCACGACACGAGTTCACTTTTCTCATTCCGAATATAGTTAATACTCGTATGTTGGTGGTAAACTACTGTATATAATTATGAAGGAGTTAGAAAATGGCTAGGTACTACTATGCGTATATATTTCTCCGTCAGAGTATATGGCTGGAAGCATTCATAGGGTATGTATGATCTGTACGGGGGATGGACGAGAAAGAAATGTGCAGTGAAAAGAATTGATCGGTCAGCGGCAGTCATGGAGCAACACACATATAATTATGTTTCCGACACACACTTACACATGCACCCACAAACATAACACCGTTCCCTTTCCTCTCCATGGCCTGATGATTAAACACAAACACATAACCGCACCAACATCCGACACAAACCCGTACACACTCAGCTAAGCACAGTCAAGGATCAACATACACATAATGTTTCCGACAAGCACTTATACACCCACAAATAAAACACCGCCCCCCCCGCCCCCTCTCCAAATGGCTTGTTGATTAGACATACACAAACACACTCACCACACCAACATCCTATGCAAACTCGTATACACACACAGCTAGGCAGTCAAGGATCAACATACATACATACATATATATTACCAACACGCACTTACACACCCACAAACAAACCCCCACCCCCACCCTCTCCTTCTCCCACTCCATGGTCTGATGATGTACACCAGAAGGTCAGGCAAGGTGGAATGTGCCTGTTGTTAACGTGTGAGTGCCGGGAAGGTCAGACAAGATAATAACAACGTCCTACTGACACGCAACATGTGACCCTTAATTAATATCAGTGGAACAACAACATAAACTAAACGGGAGAGAAAAAACAATAATGAAAGTCTTGATTTCAGAAAGAAGTCAGATGGAACAAAGAAAGCTAACAGATAAAGCTAAAATAACAGGTAAAGTACAGACAATGAAAGCCAGTTTGATTTCATTGAGAAGTCTGATGAAAGCTAAACTAAACAGAAAAGTATATTGAGACAATAATAAAAGTTTGGTCTGATAAGAAAGTTAACACAAATAAAAAGTTTGTCATATTAAAATCTATTTCTCTTGTCTTCCTTTCATCACTCTTCGTTTGTTCTCAGATGAAGCTTTTTCCCTCTTCTAAAATCCCCTTTAAAAACAGGTAGGAGGACGGAGGAAACCCAATAAAGGCGAGACAATGGAGGAAAAGAGGAAAGATGAGAGCAAGGATAATTGTTTCTCCTTGACCTGATTTCCTTCCATTTAATTCGGCTTCTTTCTTTCATCTTTTGTTCGTGTCCTAACCTAACCTCTCCAAAATTGTTTTCTCACTACCTCTCTTTCCTCCTCTCTTCCACTGTTTATCTCTCCATCCTTTTCCTCTTCCCTCCGTTCCTACACTGTTCTTCTCACGACCTCTCTTCAGTCCTCTTTCCCGCTGTTTTCCTCTTCACCACTTTCTTATTCCCTCTTCTCCACTATTTTTCTCTCCAAGGAGGGAAGAGAAATGAAGCATACAGAGGTGAAGGGAGGGATGGAAAGGAGAGGAGAGGGAAGAGAAGGGTAGGAGTGGAGAGGGAGGAGGAATGAAATAGAGGTAAGGGAAGGGAACGGTAGGAGAGGAGAGAAAAGAACAAAGTATAGGTGAGAGAAGAGATGGGAAAGGAAGGAGAAGTAAAGGAAGAGGAATGAAGTAGAAGTGAGGGAAGAAAATGAAGTCTAGGTGAGGGAAGAGGAATGAAGTCGAGGTGAGGGAAGAGGAATGAAGTCTAGGTGAGGGAAGAGGAATGAAGTCGAGGTGAGGGAAGAGGAATGAAGTCGAGGTGAGGGAAGAGGAATGAAGTCGAGGTGAGGGAAGAGGAATGAAGTCGAGGTGAGGGAAGAGGAATGAAGTCGAGGTGAGGGAAGAGGAATGAAGTCGAGGTGAGGGAAGAGGAATGAAGTCGAGGTGAGGGAAGAGGAATGAAGTCTAGGTGAGGGAAGAGGAATGAAGTCTAGGTGAAGGAAGAGGAATGAAGTCTAGGTGAGGGAAGAGGAATGAAGTCGAGGTGAGAGAAGAGGAATGAAGTCGAGGTGAGGGAAGAGGAATGAAGTCGAGGTGAAGGAAGAGGAATGAAGTCTAGGTGAGGGAAGAGGAATGAAGTCTAGGTGAAGGAAGAGGAATGAAGTCTTGATGAAGGAAGAGGAAGAAAGTAGATATGAGGGAAGGAAAGGGAAGGAGTGTGAGGTAAGGTCAGTGTCAGTTGCCCGCGAGCCTTACCACTGTCCACACCAATACCCCCACTCCGCTCTGCCGACACTGTTATAACCCCACCACACTTGCTCACAACTACAATATGATTACATAACACGCATTACACATGAAAACCTTTGTCACCACCACAACAAATAGTACGTGTTTTTTGGTAATCTGGAGGGCTACTGATTCCTACAAGTTATGCTACAAAACACACGACCTCAATGGTACTAATAGGGGACCTGTATTGTATTTGGAGGAATCGGTAGCCCTTCAAAATACCAATAAAGAGAGTATCTCAATAAAAAGTACCATGACCAAAATTACCCATAAAAAATATTCTAACCAATCGGTGTCTGAAACTAAACCGATGACATCATGATAAAATATATACATACCAAGCTCAAACTGTAAAGTGGCTATATGTTTTGAATGGAAATAATACCAGTTGGTAAAGTGACTTGGAGAATGTCAATGGCCTCCTCCTACCTCGTGTGGAAAATAAGACTTGAATTCTACACCGGTGTCTTTTGATAGATCGTAAATTGTTAATGGTGGTGATACAGCTGTGAAGATCATCATTATTATTACAGCATGGAACAATCAGTTTGCCTGTGTCTAGATTGCGGGTTTTGTAATGTGCTGAGTGGATATTTTAAGTTGACTCTGGTGCACAAAAATCACAAATAACCCCCACACACTTTTTTTTTTATGCTTTTGCGAGACAAACGTGTACGAGAGGGATGAGAGGTGAAGGAAAGGGTCGAATAAGAGAGAGAGATATGTCAGTCAGTGGATTAATCGGTGTATATTTGACAAGGTAAACCCATTTTTAACCAGAGTTGCAAAAAAGAACATTTGATACGTTGTGAGGAAGCAAAGACAGCGAGGGTGGAAAGTACAGCATTTTGTCTGATGTACTGTACTTGAAATAAAAAAAAAATGATGCATGATTAAAGTGAAAAAATTCATAAGCGGAAACCTGATCACTGGCTTCATTATATAGTCATTTACATACATACAATATTAACAGATATTCAGAGTCAACCAGATTACCATTTACTGCATATATACCGTTATTCAACTAGAAATAAGTGATATATATGTCTGGTGGAATTATGTAGTCTCAGTTGCACAATACATACACAGACGACGAAACGAGAGATAATAATCCACAGGTAATACTTCAGTACTAGACGATGGGAGAAATTTGTTTAAGGGATCCTATGATGTAGTCAGAAAATTGGAGGTAAACAAGTCCTTCAAATATTGCCACGAAACACCACCTTTATTGAAGAGGAGCATGATTTTCGTGGCATGGTCAGGAGGATTAGAGAAGCCTACAATTGTCAAACACGATCACAGGTCCATAATTAACAACACACTCCAAGCTCAAATATGTTTTCCAAGAGTCAACCCGTTGCTTCCAGTTTAATTGAGGTAGTTCTTAACCTTTGGTCATCAATGGGTTTCCCTCCAAGAAAAATATATCTGGCGCATAGTAAGGGAAAAAATTACCATCTTTGTCACTGTTTATGAGTTCCAGAGAAGTTGGTCGTCTGCCAGCACTGTGTAAATCATCATTGTGAGAAAATTGAAGGGAAGAGTATACTATTGGTACATTAGTGTTCCTTGATTCCTCCAAAGTATGCCAGGAAACAGTACCAGATTAACAAAAATAATGGTTGCCTATTGCTGGGAATAGTTTGGAGGAATCATTATCTCCCAAAATGCCAAAAATTATACCCTTCCCTTAACCTTTAGAGGGTGGGGAACATTCTTGTTTTATGTTCATCTAGTGATCGATAACATAATATGTCAGGGAGTCATGAAGTCACTGTTTATACTTCTCATTGTATAATATAGTAGTCTTCACCTGTAATGTCGTAAAATTGGAAGAAACCGAGTCCTTCAAATATTGCCACGAAACATCACCTATATGGAAGAAGCTTGTTTCGTGGTATAGTTAGGAGGAATCAGAAGCCTCCAATACTCACACACGATCACAAGGTCCTTAACAAGAGTTGAAATACATAAGTGTGAATATTAAGGCAAGTGATAAAAGTATGGACAAAAGAACAAGTAATGGATTTGGACATGAGACGGCAAGTATTATGAGAGAACACGAGGTCGGTGTAGGGTCGGGGGGGGGGGAGAATAGAGAGAGAGAACTGAGGTAAGGTCGGTATGTCGTAACTACTAACTTCACTCCCACTCTCAACACTTACATCTTTACAATTCCAGGGAACCATAAATATACATTCTCACATCCTCACGCATTCCAAAAAGTGTATGTATATATATAGGTATGTATGTGCAGTGTATTATAACCTTGGGAGAATCCGATTTTAAATAAGAACACTGACTCGTTATTAGTATCTAAGTTCAATATATGTTTTGTTTATGGGTGATACGATAGCTTTTAACCTTGACAAATCACGGGTGTTTTAAGTGAAAGATGATAATGTAAGGTAAAACAATAAAAGAAGATTGTGTTAGCCCAGAAAGACCTTGTAGATAAAGGGGAGAACAAGTCAGAGAGGAGGGACAGCAAGCATGAAGAGAAAACAAGAAGAGGAGGGACAGTTGAAGAGAGGAGAGAGATCGGCTTACCAGTAAATATCTATCACCAGCCTTAAGGAAGCTACATAATTGACTTTAGGATGTGGTTGATCACGTAACATTAAAATATAGTGAGAAATTTCTTTACATAACTACGGTTCTCCAGAAATGGATTTTTGCACATTGGTAAGTAGTATTTTTTCTTGTAAATCTTTTCATATAAGATAAAAATAACAAACAACAAATACAACGGCAGAACTAACGAAAATTATAAACCTACTTCCCTTCATCTTCGTGTATGTTTACCTTCCCTTTCTTCCTCCCCAAACCAATTAACTCCACCTACCACTTGAGTAAGCCAAACACTCTCTTTTGCTATTTTTGTTTATCACCCTCCCCAAATATTCGTACTATATAAAAACCAACAGCGGTTATACAGGGGTCACTGTGCTCAGGCAATAATGTACTGGTGTTTAAGACGCTGCTGGTGTCTCAAAATTCAATAAAACAAATATGAAACGGAAATGTGACATATACAGTCACTCATAAAATAAACGTACCCCCCTACACTAGAACTGCAGTATTTCGTGGCAGTCCAGATCTGGTAACAGTGTGTCTGACATTGGGGAGAGAGAGTTCTGTGGTCCGAGAGGTTGTGTAGGAGGGTGGGTGACGGATGAACACCTTTGTCAACGTGACAGACTGCTTAGATCATGTTTCATTTCGGACAAATCTAAATCGAATCCAAGCGGTAAATATAGTTATTTATAGTTATATTTCAGACTGCCATGTCTCAAAACATCTTAGTAAATAGTTCTTGTAAGTATCTGTACTACCCATTTAACATAAAAAAATAGTTATTTAACTATATTTACCTTGAGCGTTCGATTGTGTAATACGTAATATGATCCTTTCTTTTATGAGTGACTGTACAGCCCCCTCAACAATTGATACCATAAACTAAACAACTTAATTATTTGATTAGTAAAGCTCTTAAACACAAGCGAATCCATATTAAAGGGCCCCGTGATGTAGTAAGAAAATTGGAGGTTAGCGAGTTCTTCAAATATTGCCACGAAACACTACCTACATTAAAGTAGCTTGTTTCGTGGAATAGACAGGAGGAATCAGAAGCGTCCTACTTTCAAACACGATCACAGTCATTCATATCTATTTTATTATAATGAGAACTGGAACCAAGCTCAGGGGGATTTTTCTAGCACGAAGGCAAGCATGGGAGTGATAGAAGCGAACCATATCTAGCACGTTATTTTGTGAAACACCGTATTCTAATTCACTTTGCCTACTCTGTCTTTAATCGGGTGAATGTCCTCATCCTTACTTCTTTGTCCCCTAACCATATTTTGTTACTGGTTCCTTTTATTTCGTAGTTTATCTTTACTTTGTATTATTGTCCCCCGATATACTATTTCTCACAAGACCCGGCAATAATATCCAATGGACAAGCTACTGCAGCCACTGAAAAAAAAAAAAAAAAAAAAAATATGGAAGGACAAAAAGAAAACTAAATGGAAAATACCGAGAATTTTTGAGGTAGTTGGCCCTCCTCTTCACACCCACACACGAGTTATTTCAACCCAGATTCCTGTCAGGTCATATTTCCTTGCTATGAACGAGACTTAGGTATGTTGTTGGCTTCATGGCACCATTGAACTCTCTGTGCTGTTCCGACTGATATACCTTCTTGCAGTTCCAACCCCTGGTTCTTGGAAGACTGCAGTTTTCCCGTGTTAAGCTAAATCGTTTAGCCTAAGGTCAAGTATGCACAGTAGCTAAGTTCCAAACGTTACATGTGAGTTTAGAAGTGTTTCCTTCAAGAAGCAAAATCATCTGGGGTCACAAAAATGCAATTGTTTGTTCTTTCGCCTATACTCTCTCCTATATAGCATATGTATCACCTCCAAATAAATAAATAAATAAATATATGAATAAAACTATAAAGGACTGTTTTCCGTTCACAGACTTTACTCACAACAGCCAAGATGGAGGCGTGAGAGCAAGGTACATTGTTGCTACAAACTGACAGTAATTTTAGAGGTCGTATGTGTATGAAATTTAATCAGTGTGAACGTGCTTCATGTTGAAGCAATAAATTAATTTGATAAAAATGTAGCGTAATATAGTGAGTCATTATAATGGTGCTACATGCTAAGGCAATAATCTTGTGTTATGTATAAGTCATGTACAGTAGAGAGTCAAAGGTAAGGGAATTTACGTTCATGGTTCCAGCTCCTGGGTGACTGTAACTCTACGGACATTACAACCCAGATTTAACTATAGCTACGGAACAACCATAGTGCAACTACAGTATATGAGTATCATTATAATCAGATTGATATATATATATATATATATATATATATATATATATATATATATATATATATATATATATATATATATATATATATATATATATATATATATATATATATATATATAACCAAAATCAGAAAGGAAAATGACATTAATAACCGTCAAACTAACGAATGATACTAATTTCTAATCAATATCGTAATTAGTTAAACTATCTCATCAATGACATTTCACATCAACAGGTCCTTAAACGACCCCAAGACCTGGTACGACAACAGAGTGAGGATCCTGCCACCACCACAACTCCTATCACCACCACAAATATTACAACCATTACAACACCACAGTTCCTGCCACAATGACCATTTCAAGGTGTACACGTGAGTCTGCTCAAATATCCACAAGGTTGTCAGCTTTAATATCTTATAACTATGACTACAATGTATATACGTGTGTGTGTGTTACTTTGGATTGCTAATACATACAGTAATCATATGTCAAATTATATCATATTGTTTTCCTTAATTTTATTAAATTCAAGTATCCTTATGCCTGCTAAGTAACTACATATGAACACTGCAAATTAATATGGTATCTTTGTTAACATTATTCTACTGTGTGTGTGTGTGTGTGTGTGTGTGTGTGTGTGTGTGTGTGTGTGTGTGTGTGTGTGTGTGTGTGTGTGTGTGTGTGTGTGTGTGTGTGTGTGTGTGTGTGTGTGAGCAGCAGGACGTGCGTGAGTTACAGTAGAGAGGTTGTGCATAACATGTGTACTCACTCTGTGTATACTTGCCGTCCATTGCCTGAGTGTAGGGGTGTGCGTGTAGTGGATAGAGGCCGTGTGGCATAATAAGAAATATCGACTGGCAACTCTTCACGGGGAGGGCCTGTCAGAACACACACAATACACTCTTTGCTTCGTCTGACCTACACACACACGACCACAAAGCCCTTCGCCCTCTTCCTAAGCTGACTCCCCACATTACTACCCCCCCTCCCCCCGCTAACTACGTGTACCATAGAGTCAGTATATTAATTCCATAACGTGTACATTCGCGCCCAATAGTCACGTAACACCTTCGAATGAAACGGCCTATATAGTGATGCCAAACTATAGCTGTTGGTTGGTTTCTGTAACTCTGGTTCATAAGTTTAAATCAAATGGCTTACTTTCATTCACCTAAAGCAGGACTTTTGATCGTGGCTGTATATATGCCCCAGCCACTCCCTTCCTCTCACCCACAACCTGCAGTACGTTTTTTCCCCTCAGCTGTCAGTAATTGGCCACGCATGCACCACCTGGCACAGTCGCCATAACACCTTCAAGCATTACCCATCCAACCCATGAGTGAGTGACAAGCCTGATGTTTGTTGTTCTGAGGCTATTTCAACAGAGGAATGGTGGTGTGCAAACAGTACTGACGTTAGCAAAGTCAAGAGAAGTGTACCACGTCACGAAATTACTAAGTGTGACTGGAACATCAATTAAAGACTTACATAATACATAACATGCCTCTCTTACCATAGATAACATCGTCCCATTACCCTATTGTATTACTATCTTCCTTTACCTCCAACTGACTAAGGATCCTCATCTCGTCTCTCCCGTTGACTGACTTACTTCCTTCCCTCACCCCCAACTAACTAACTATCCCCCATCTCATCCCTCCCCCTGACTGACTGACTGAGTATCCTCCATTTCATATCTCCCGCTAACTAACTACCTGCCTGACTGGATGGATGACTGCCTTCCCTCACCTTCAACTGACTATCCTCCATCCCATGCCTCCCGCTGACTGACTGACTGACTGACTGCCTTCCCTCAGCCCCCACTGACTGACTATCCTTCATAACATCCATCCCACTCCCTAACTCCCCCCCCCCACCACCACCACAACTGACTCCCTCCCCTCCCTTCCTCCCACTGCTGCATTACTGACACGAAGCACACACTTGACTGACATTCCCCGACCTTCACCTCATAGCACGAGGCATCACACGTCACTTCCTTCCTTCCTTTAACGTCAGTATAGTATAATATATATATATATATTTTAAGATAAATTAACGGAAGCTGTCGAATTATGCTTCCACTCAGACTTCTGCCAGATAAGTCAAGGCGAAAGGAAGTCCAATTGTCGATTAAATGATGAGAATTATATTTGATTAACCATTAACAACAACTTACATCCTTGGCAATGTGATGAAACCAGCATTGAACCAGTTAAAATGACATGTTTTATATAACATACTAAAAATACCCAGCTCATCCAACTCATTTCTTGATACTGTAATGTACAAAAATGCAAGTTGGAAAAATAATAAAACATGTACACATCTATGTAATGATTTACTATTCATGACCATTGTAATCAACTCAAGACATGCACAGTTGTCCAGTTCCTATGATAAATCTGATATGAGGTGGAAGGGAGCTGATGCCATGTGCTATTTTATCACCTAAAAATAAAGGCACTATTCGTTAGTTTGTGAGCGATTTATTTTCATAATGGTAACTTATGCTCTATGGCACAGTTAATTTGATGTTTAATAATTAATTCATTTAATAATAATAATAATAATAATAATAATAATAATAATAATAATAATAATAATTGTGATTATCTATTACCGTTCTACTACATTATAATCCTTATCATCCGTCCATGTCTAGATTAAAGTATAGTAATTTATTTGTTGCATTCATAATTGCCAATTATTATAAGTTCAAGCGTTACAACCTCTCCCCCCCCCCTCAACTCTCTCTCTCTCAGTGAAAACCTCTTATTGTAATACCCAGAGTAACCCCCAGGCCGTCACAACATAAACAAACATTGCTCAACCTGTCACACATCACACACGCATGAAAGTCAGTGTGTCAGTCAGGTGTTTATTGAGAACTACACAACACGAGGCAACTACAGTATTCCGATAACACACTCACTGACTGACTGATGACTGACTGACTGTGAACAACTGGTAATTACTTGAAGGCATTCCCATAACACGTGTAATCGCCTTGAATTTCGTCTTGAAATCGCCTTGAAATCTACCCAAGTGGCTGGATAACGACTGACGGCAAAACAATAACATATTAAACTGGTTATTTCTGGTATACGTTTACAGCCAAACCTGTATATGATTTAATTAACGTGTTTATTAACTTTCTGGTGGGAAATACACGTACCTCAAGATGCTCACTATAGTTTGCATGGATGGAAATGTCAAGATCTGGAGTCATTCTACATCATTTGTGAGAAATTACCGGTATATTAATTCAACAAACTCGATTTACTTTACGTCGACAAATTGCTTACGTAATTTCTGAAGCAGCCAGCACAACTTTGGAATTTTTTTTTTTTTTTTTTTTTTTCATCTAATCCTATACGCTGCCTGTAAGAACATTCGCAAACCCTTCTGGTAACTGGATATTTTTCGCTACATATGCATAACAATCGGCACGCAACTTGACGCAATGACATAAGGCCAATATGATAGAACGTTGAAAAATGTAGCCCCGGTGCGCTTACAGAAGGTCAACACCAAAAGGTCTGAACAAGGGTGTCGTGTCTATGTCTTAGTTCACACACCCCCTTATACACACACACACACACGCACGCACGCACGCACACACACACACACACACACATACACGCACGCACACACACACACACACACACACACACACACACACACACACACACACACGCACGCACACACACACACACACACACACACACACACACACACACACACACACACACACACACACACACACGCACGCACACACACACACACACACACACGCACGCACACACACTCACACGCTCTCGCTCTCTCTCTCTGAGTACCCAATAAAAGCGACATGAAACAAGCGTTAAATAAATATCCAAGATTGTTTAAATTCATTGATATATTATTACAATGGGAAGTAGCATCAAGTCCAGAGGGATTTCCTGACCTGAAGGCAAGTTTGGGAGTGGTAGAACAAATTTAAGACAGAGGAAAGGGGGGAAGTCGGACTACAAATTGGGGCTATATATATGGGTTATGGGGCAGGTAAGGGACACGAAATGCATCAGGTGTGTAGAAGGAAGAAGGAAGAGAACACGACACATGCCAAATACTACTTTCATATGTCGCTAGATAGGGTTATGTGAATGTGATACCGTTGGGTAACTAATATAAACATTGTGGTCATCAAGCTTATACCCCAAAGGTCACTAGGCCACTGCCGAAGCAGGTGCTAAATTATTTACTCTCACCACTCGCTAGCGGCACATTCAATAATTCCTAAGTACATTTGTTACTTCATTCATATTGTCAATGAGATATACTGTACAACGTATTCTTAACTTTCCTCGATCAACGCCTTATTTTACGTACAACTTTCCTCGCTCAACGCCTTATTTTACGTACAACTTCCTACTAATTTTCTTATGTTAATTTCTCATTACTCAATCTCCACTCGATATCTCTTTACACCACACACACACAAGGTTTAACATCACAGGAACCAGTGCATCCCATCACGTGATTGGCCAGCAGGCTCTCTGGGTGGACTGTCTCTCTCCACTCCCAGTACTTGAATAACCATTAGTAAATCTGCCTCCGTACATGAATTGAAGGTGAAATTCAGAACTCTAAACTAATGATGTTCCTTTAAAATATCAGTTTTGTCTGTCTGTCAAGGTTCAGTCACATCACCGATACGTATTCTTTGAGAAATGATGCTGACAGACAGACATTGCTCAAACTATTGTATAGGGTTCTTCACAAAATGATCCGACTCTCTACTGCAAAACATACCTGCATACCATATTCCTAGATACATAAACACCTACTTTTATGAATAATGAACGTAAACAATTATACACTGTTTAATAATGACACCCACCCACAACACACACACACACATGCATACAAATTCATCAAAATAATATATGTATACGTACCACCATACACAAACAACATTACACATTCGCCTCTCGTATATTCATCTGTCATGCATACTGTTTACGGCTGGTCCTACCCACGTACAGGTTCCAGGCAATCACTCTTCCCCCTACACATTACCTTACGTTTTCCCCACCACACACACACACACACACACACGCTACTCCGCTCACCAGGTCCACCCCATATATATACCCTATGCTCGCACGATTCTCTTTGGTACAGTGAGCACCAACAGTCGCGTCGTGAATGAAATATGGTGAAAACATAAGCCGACGGGTTAAACTTATCGTACATTCCGCCGTGTGTTAAAGGCAGGTCTTTCATAATGTTTCACGAGTTACATTACCCGTATTTTAATCTTCGGATAAAACCACGACATAACTACAGACATTACCTGTACTTACCTCTCTGTTTTACTACTATACATGCACCGACTGAGCATAGTGTTTAGGAGACACGATTTTACAGGCGAATTGGATGCTATTTTTCCCTCTACTCTATGCCATAAAACAACACGAATGTGGAGGGAATATGTTCTGTGGCATAGTCTGGAGGAGTCACTAGCATCCGAAATGTTCACTATACACGACCTCTTAAAAGTCTAGTTTGGTGATCTGATAAAATCACATCGATCTCATCCAAAATCTCCCTCCATTATACCATACCTATGTACTGTCCCACACATACTTCGTCCTCCCTCGCTTCTCTTCAATCTTCCATACACCTTTTTCCCTATTACACAGCCACTTCGTCCTCCCCAGATTATCCGTTCCTTATATACACTTCCAGAACACATCTCTCCCTCGCCTCCTACACACCACTTCAGCTGCCACCCAATTCATACCCCTACCCCTACTCCTCCCTACATGCCTGCCACGCTGTCATTACCTCGAACATACATCACCCTTGACATCCACCTTGATCAACTCGACGCTCATGATTACGTCGTTACTGTCTGAATGGCTGATGACCTTGGTGGCATGGGGACGGTTGATGATGTAATTGGGGGAGGAGAGAACCGGGACACGTGTAGAAGCGGGGGAAGGGAGAACCGGGACACGTGTAGGGGCGGGGGAAGGGGACGAGTAAAGATACATTTGTAGGGATGAGAGAGAGGCAACAGGGAAACGAGTTGAGGCGGAGGTAGGGGATGGGTGAAGATACATGTGGAGGGAAGGATAATGGGGACAGGTGGAGATATATATGAATGGAAAAGCATCGTTATTGATGCATATGTATGAATGTAAACAAATCAACTGAAAGATAATGTGATATTCCAGGATGCGACGTCATTTGTCTACCTAGCCAGCAGGGTAGGGTCGTGCAGGCAACAGCAGAACAACAAAGCAGCAGACTCAACAGCAGACATGGAAAGCTACAGCAGACAATGAAAGCAATAGTTGCAGCCAAAAAAACAGAGAAATGATGGACTTTATCAGCAAAAGCATCATGAATGGCCGCTCTAAACTCTCCCGTATCATCCATGTCAAACCTTACAACCCGGACTCCAGTGGCGAGGATGCCGACGAAGAGGTTGAGGAAGACAGAGTTGACATGACGGACAACAATGATGACACGCCTTCTGAACAAGGCTACCCTCCTACGCCAGAACCTACTGACAATGAAGACAGCGATGATCCAACTGACGGGACAAAGTCGAGGCCAAGTCGTTCGCGATCGCTCGAACGCATCCCGATCAGCCAATCGGTGGCCGTGAAGATGACGATAAACACGCACTCAGACATAACCAGAACACACTCTCTAGGTTCACCTGACCTAGCACCTGTCAATACTAATAATAACGTCTTAAACATGAAACATGTGTCCAGTTACAACAAAAGCATATTTGAACACAATAATAAAGATTTTACTGCAAATGACATTGACATCAATGACTCCATGAATATAAACATAGATTAGGGTGGCCAGACGTCCGGTTTTACGCCGGACTGTCCTCCTATTTAACCCTTTGTCCTACATCCGGCGCAACCTACGTTATCGCAAAGTGTTTACTGTTTAGTAGATCTGAGGTCTCATTCACACACTTGAAGAAAGTGAGTTCCTATATATCTTCTCCATTCCGTGTAGTAATGCTCACTCAGAGCGAGTTTTTTCACTGATGACAACAGCGTGGAGAAACGAGAGAAACAGATTTTCTCTCTCTCTCTCATATATATATATATAATTATGAAGTGTCCTACTTTTTGGAAATTCAAAAATGGCCACCCTAAATAGATACAAATTTAGAAAAGTCACCTGTCAAGAGACAAGCAAACTGGTAATACGTAACTTTCTGACAAAATGTTAACGTGTAATACAGGACAGCCTTAATGTTTCTCAAATTGTCAGACAAATATTATGGTGCCATACTTCGAACACCCGTGTTGCAATTGCTGTACAGTATAGTTTTATCTGATTTAACTGTCAACAACTGTCAATGTGCTTCATTTTAAAGTATAAACAAATACAATATCATGTTGATGCTGATCACAAATGAGTAAAGTATCCAGAGTGTGTTAAGTGTGTGTCAATGTAGCATCTGTATGTTGTAGCCTACCTTCCATGACATACCTGTACATTATGCACTTACTTCTACTTAAGATCAGAAGTCCATGAATATACAAATACATCATCTAACAGATTTTATGCAATTAGAAAAAACATTATAAACACTGTAGTGCATCACAGTTACCTCAATAGGTCTTCAATTAGTAGAGAAATAAAACTTATGTAGTAACTTATCACTAATAGAAGTAGATGAAGATAGGTTAGTTCTGGATGCCAAGGTATAATAATTATTTAGGTAGAATGATGCACTAAGTATCTTTCAGACTGTTTTTAAATTCAGAAGTGTATGTATATTACTGTAGTTACTTCCATTCTTCCCTTTGTGGTAATTTGCCATAAAAACCTTAGCACAGTTACAGTATGCAGTACTGTACTACATATAATTATTACAACCCATATCACCATTGATTAGGATTTCATTTTATGTTCCAGTCACATAATCTCACACAATAACTTTCCAAAAATTTGTGGTCACACACCAACGAAAATGGAAGGATGCATTTATGTGCCAAACAGACTGTATTTTGCCAGTCTCACATAGTCTCTGGTGGAAAGATCAAAGGAGGCAATGCAGTCTCCTACTCTAGGGTCTACTGCACATACTGTATACAGAGAATATCACACATGCACTCTTCCCCCTGTCCTCTGGCCTATCTAAGCATTCCTCCTACATTCAAGGGTGCAAGTGTGATAGACCCTTATCACTAATGCACCAGTAAAATATATAATATCCTCAATCATGACTATGCTGTCACCTTGATATATGTTAGGTCACTAGGTACTGGAGGGAGTCTATCCAACTGAGGCACAATTGATCAGGTTACTAGGGATAGTAGCGATACTCATGCCCAAGCAATATTCACAGGGTACTGGAGAGTATTAAGATACAAGGGGCACAAGTCAACAGGCTACTAGATTTGGTAGTGACATACAAGTACTGTATTGGGGGACAGTCCCTGGGCACTGGAGGGAGTTGAGATACTTGAGACACAAGTTAAAATCCTGTGGGTGGTAGTGGTATGCAAGTACACTCATATACCATAGTCTCTAGCCCACTTGATTAGAAGCCTGAGATCTGAAGCAGGCGGTTTCTGGACGACAGCCCACCCAAACCATCACGAGGCTATAAACATCTCAAACCAATGTAGGCTATGGGTGGGCTGTCGACCAGAAACTGCCTGCTTCAGATCTATGGTATCCAAGTGTACTGGGGCTAAGAAATTTGACCGTACTGTACATCTAAGACTGTGACTGTCCTATTTTTCAAATTAACATGGACCTTGCTGGGTACTTCTGCTTGTAGGTAATAAAATAAAAATGATTATAGTATAATAATAAAATAACAAAAAATACCATGAATAGTGATGGGCTACTCATAACATGCATAAAAGACTAGCCAAAAACCCTACAAAAAGATACTCAGGTTAACTCACCTACGTCGTATAATGTTTTCCCATGCATCCTCCTTTTCCGGGGATGGGGAGCGGGAGTGCGAGGAAAGCGGTGGAGTGACTCGAGTTGGGGTGGTGGGCACTGAGATCTCCAGGGACGGCGCAACCATGAAATCCCCGGTGGGTGAACCAACAGTGGATTCACGCCGCGATACTATGGGTGGGGCCTCTGTTTTGTGTGCGTGCATGTGTTTGTGCACACGTGTATATATGTGTGTGAGGGAAGAGATGGTGAGGAAAGCATGTGTGTGTGTGTGTGTGTGTTTTATAGTATAGGGAGGGAAGGCACGGAGGTGGACACACAAAAAAAGAATGTGAAGGATAGATGAAGAAAACAGTAGTATTGGAATACAAGAATCAAAAGAAAACAAATTGGTGGATAGGAAAGAAGAAAAGCCGAGAGACAGAGCCAGAATCAGACGATAGGAGTGGAAGGATTAGAAAACGAGAGTTGAAGGGTAGGAACAGAAATAGTAGAAGAATGAAGGGTATGGAGGGTCAACCCCAAGGAAGTACAAAGGTCAGAAATGAGAGGTGAGAGAAGTAGAAGGGGAGAGGTACCATGTAAAAATGTATAATATTGAGAACAGGATTGAACAGATTGTGATGAGTGGAGGAGTAACAAGGCAAGTTGGGAGGAATTGTGGAGTAGGATTGGGGAAGTGGTTGAAAAAGAAGGGGAAGAAAAAAAGCAATTAGTTTGCATCATCACAGTATCTGTTGTAAAATTTCAAACTTGAACTGTTGTTTGAGAATACTGTATGCTAAAGTTAAAATTCACCAAACAAAAGACTAAATTTATCCTTCATAAACTAAAAATTTTCAAGAAAGTAAATACTAAGCAAAGTTAATAGCAGTGATTTGTTGCACATCAAGTTCCAAAACTCTATATTTTCTTAACAAGTCTCTCTTATTAGATCAGTTCTCTCTTGAAAACTAAATTTAATATTTGCCCAAAACTTTCATTGACTGATTGGCATGTAAATTAATTAATGAAATAATTAATTCTATACATACAGCATTCACAAGCTATGAAAGAAAACCATTAAAGCAGAATGCAGCAACAAGTGAGTGAGTGAGGTGGTGTGTTGCCCCAACAGCACTGAGCTTCAAAACTCCAGGATAACACACAACACCACATACCTCCACACAACACCTTCACAGCATTATTATTAATAATATCATTCCCTGTTAGCAAAGCTTTCCCTTCAACAAACATACAGTTCACTATATACATTGTACATACAGTATTCTAAAGTCAGCTGAAAATGTTAAAGAATAAAGTTCACTGAAAGAGCAAAACTTTCTCTTTCTAGTTTCATTATTGTTGACTGTCCCATAAAAAATGTTGTACAGGTAATGGTTATTAAGGTTATAGGTTCTAAGGTAGAGATAAATATAGCCACAAAACCAGAAGTAAAAGCACCCTTCCTACTTCTGATATAGCCATTTGTACTGAAATGCAATAGTGTATTTGATTTGATAAAACTTTGGATTACTGTACTATAATTTTAAGTCACCCTAATATAAACCTAATGTTTTTCGTTGATGTTTTTCAAAAGAATGTGTGTATATCTATAAATATCTATACTAATGGACACAAGCGTCCATCTGTTGTTTTGTCCATCTATGCACAGCTAAATGGGTTGAACAAAGGTGGCTACAAATTGGTCCACATGAGTAACTTGGCATGAGAAGGATAGAAGGAGATGTGTTTCCAACCTCTGAGTTTGGAAATAATGTTATACTAAAAGGCCCAGAGACTGGCATACCAGGAGAACTATAAACTCTAAGGACAATTTACAACACTTTCTGCAGTGAGGGGTAAACGCTCATGTTTGTCGGCAGGGTTACACAGAGGGATAACCCAGAGGACCTGCTGTGAAGCAGGCCATGGTCTGCAAGTGTGTGTGTATATATATATAAAACCTTATCAATCTATCTACCCATTGCCAGATGCCTCAATCCTCAAAGGGGGTGGCCACAAATGAATCGCCTCCGCTCACCTCTGTCCTCAGTCAACTGGCGTCCCTCCTCCCACCCAACGTTACTCTCACTCATATACCTCTAAACTCCATCCTTCCACCTCACTCTCGGTCTGCCTCTTCCCCTCCGCCACTCCACCTCACTCTCGTACACTCTCCTATCCAACCTCTCGCTCTACTTGACCGAACCACCTCAAGGTGTTCCTTTTCACATTCTTCAGCACATCCACACCACATCACTCACGTAGTTCTTCATTTGTCAGTTTATCTCTCCACATTACTCCACAAGCACTTCTCAGGTAACTCATTTCTACCCCTCTAACCCTTGATTTATGTCTCTTCTTCATTGTCCATGCTTGACTCCTGTATGTCAGTGTCGGGATTACCACTCTATCATGTACAGTTTTCTTCACTTCCATACTCATCGCCCTATTCCTTGTCACTGCTTTCAGAATTCCTACAACCCTCTTCCCTTGTTGTACCCTCTCCTGCACCTCATCCTCTAAACTCCATCATTACTCATCACACTGCCCAAATACTTAAATGAGCTGACATTTTCCATAACCTGACCGTTCAACCTTACCTCACAGCCCGTAGCTGCACCCCTCTCAAAGACCATAACTTTGCTCTTCACCACATTTACCTTCAGGTTCCATTTCTCACACAAATTTCCAAACATAATCACCAATCCCTGCAACTCCAACTCATCATCACTCAATGGAACTGTATTGTCAGCAAACAGCAGCACAGGCAACTTCCACTCATTTCCTTCCCTTATCAGAGGCACACCAACATTCACTGCTCTTCCCTGTATTTCCTTCATGACTCCATCCATATATATACTGAACAACCATGGGGACATCACACATCCTTGCTTCAACCCAACATTCAAATTAAAAACTCACTCTGCTCACTCTCCACCCGGACTGCCGCTCTTGCACCCTCATACAAGCTTTTCACCTCCTCCAGAAACTTTCCAACCACTCCATATATTCTCAGTACTTTCCACAGACCTTCTCTATCGACTTTGTCATATGCCTTCTCCAAATCCATAAATGCAGCATACAATTTCTTGCCCTTCTCCAGATATTTCTCCACAACACACTTCAGGGAGAAAATCTGGTCTACACACACTCTTCCCTTCCTAAACCCACACTGCTCCTCACCCATCCATACTACAACATTTTTTACCCCAGGCACATACATGTCCTCTTCAACACCATGACAAGTTTCCAACAAAGACCCTTGCTACCTGTAGTATGCCTAAATTCAAATAAAGAAAAAACTACTGCTAGGCCATATAAGGCATTTGGTACCAATATGGTTAAAGGAAATGGACTGAAAACAGGAGAACTGGTGTGTGATAAAGCATAGGAGCACTATAAAGATGTGATGATATAAAGTACATACACAAAGAGCATGGTTAACATGGTCACTTGGGGTTAATGTGATACACGATGAACAAAGAAGCAGCCATGTGGGGGAAATAATACAATTAAACAAGGTCAACTGGAGTAAAGGTTACAGAAGTGAATATGCACAGAATATGGAAACACTCACATGGGACTCACAAATACACCAATACTTCAGATAACAAGAGGACAGAGATATTATGTACTGTAATAAGATGAGAAGACCCAGTGCATACATCATCTTCCAGGTAGGAAGTGGCCACTTCAACAGCAACATAATTTGGTGGTCATCAGTAAATGTTGTCTTGCACACTACAGAATTCATATCTTGGTCCCAAGTCAAACCAATCTCTACAACATTACCTCACTGAGCCTTAAAAAGTAACCATTACTCCAAACAATGGCTACCCCAATACTGTAAATGCAGTACTGTACTACACTACAAAATCACAGTCAGTCCTAACTTCTTTCATTGTTTGGGGCTCGGTTTTATAAGGAGTGCAGCTGTAAGTAAATGAATGTATATCCAGCATACAAAGAAAAGGCCAGATTAATGTAAAATTGTTTCTGTGTTTTTATGAATACAGGCACAATATTGGATGTTTGGTCAGTTGCATCCTGGTGTCATTTACCTGCATAACTACAACAGTGAGGAGTGTGGACCTCACTCATACATCAGAATGATGAGGACCAAATTATTGAGATGCCTAACCTGTCACCTATAGAATGGAGCTATCAAAAATCACTACAATAAGCCACCCTACACAATACACAACACCCACCTGACACAATGAAGCCTAGATGAGAATACCAAAAACTATCGACAGAGAACAAAACCCTTGCCGTCTCTTGTTTCTAGAGGCAATCCATATAATCACAAAACACCCATCACTATTATGCAAAATTTTAAAATTTCAAATCCTACCATCCTCAAATAAGCTAAGTTAATACCACAGCCAATGAGCTTTCAGCTCAGTTGATTAGCTCCACCCACCTCTCTCCTCCTGAGTTCTCTAAGGTAAGTGTAGTGGAAACTGTGGTAGTAGAGAGGAAAGCAACATAGTAATGGAGAGAAAGAGGATCGACAGTAGAGGACAATCAATGGTCACTGATATTCCTGTATCACTCAATTACTTATGCTTTATGACACAAAGCATGAGTATGATTCCAATTCTTGCATCCTGTCTTGCATTTAACGTAAAAAAACAATCAAACAGCATCACGTAATTATCATACATAGGACTTGTTGAAATTAGAGAGAGAAAATTATCAAAACCTCGTCAAACCCAACTACTGTACAACTTCAATATACACTCCTAGTACAGTATTCAGTACTGTACATCCTCAAGGTTATAAATTTTGAGTGAAATGAATAGCTACTGATTTCTCCAAACAATGCAACAAAACAGATCCCATACTTGTAAACAGTGTTGAGGGAGTCGTTTCGTGATACAATTTGGAAGAATCAGTAGCCCTTCAGTTCATACAAATTATATTACCACCTTAAGGTGTCTAGATGTTTTGGATGAACTAAAGGATAATCATTCCTCTAAACTTTGCCAAGAAACAGACTACCACTGATTATGTTGACTGTTATGTGGCAGAGTTTGAAAAAATCATTATCCTTCAATATCTAATATCTTACCCCATTATGTTTCATGCTACTATTATTTCACATCACGTGGGTATGCGAGGTCAGCTCTCAGATTATTAATGCCTGTCCACAATAGTTAATAGGTCATGTGACATGCTTGTATAAATTTTCCCATCTGTACAAAACCAGTGCTCGTGCCCGATGATTATTATTAGTGGATTTTCCTGTCAGTCACTCTGTAATTCTGTCAGCTTTGCTGGACACCACAAGATCAAGCAATAATCAACACCAGGAGAATTACTATACTGATCAAGAGTAAACATCATTATCTGGTAGATAAACTGTACAATACTGTACTTGATATTTCAGTTGCACATGACAATTAGCGTATGCAGGGAGTATGACAACAAAAATCTATCATTGTATTGAATGGCTTAAAGTAAACAGTGGCAAGTTTTGCATAACACAATATGAAAGAAGGCAGGTTGACATCATGGGATCAGGGGCTGGAAAAGTAGCCCAAGACAAGTCACACAGCTAAATTAGCTAGTGGTATAATATTCATTCTGTCTTCCTGGGCAATATTCTTGTCCCACACCTTTACTGTACTTATACAATGCTCAAATTGTCACTTGAAATGCCAAGTTGATTCATAATGAGTACACTTCTAGAAAATAATAGCTAAAGAATAAAGCTGATGTGTTGTCGTACCTGGAAGATATTATGTAAATTTGCTTGCAAGTACATATTGAAAGCTACATGAAACATGAAGTTAACTATCCACCTGTAATAAATACTCTAGTGTATTTGGTCCAAATGACTAAACAATACAAGCCCTCTGTCATAACCAGGATTTGAATCTGCACACACCTTTTTTACAACCCTAAATGTCAAAAATCCTTACTGCTGAGCCACAATGGGTGCCTGCCATCTGTAAAACCTCACTCTTGAAGCCAAATTGTTTTGAAATTGAGCATGTTTTAGTAAAAGTATGGAGTTAGAATATGGACCAAGGTGTCTAGAACTACAGTACAGCTTTGGCCAGCATCAGTTCTGCCTGTTGCAACCATCCAACAAAGCTAGGCAGAACACACTCCATTCCTTATCATCTATGCACCGCAACTATACTATCAGCCACTTGTTTTGGATCAGCTTACCATCCTACATTAGCTACCAACACATACTTGGGAAACATTTCAATTGATATCATACATAAGACAATACATAAAAGACAACTACTCCAAATGGAGCCAAAACATTACTCAACAACACACGGATGGTAGGCTGCCAACAAATTACTTATTCATAAGTGCTTTGTAGTTGATACATGTTGTAGATTTTTCAAGAACGAGTTATCATGAACAGCTTAAGTCATGCGGTAAAGTGTTTCATGATATACCCAAAGGTAACATTGCATGTGGAATGTTGCAATTAACAAGGGAGTGTATCTTTCATACTGAATGTTGCAACTTGTACTTTTTACTTCTATTGATAACACTGGGCTCAAAATCACCAGATTTCTGTATTTTTCAAATAAATAAGCACTGAATTCAAGATGATGTCCATGTAACTCAATAATTTATTGCTTATATCTTTTTTGAACAGATGTAACGGGGACAAATGACTAGTTTTATTTTGTTTTTGTTTCGTTGAATGACTTATGTAATTTTATGACAAAGGATACTTCTGGGCAATATGATCATGAATGATTTGTCATGAATGGAACAAATCTATTTATAAATAATTTTTGACTCAAGCCATCCACACAGACTACAGAACACACATCTCTACAAGACACTGTTAATTTAGAAGCAAGGAAAAGCATCTAAATCCTTAATTCTTGTATACCATAGGAAAATCCCAGGGACGATCCAACTCCTTTAAAAAAGAAGAATGAAAAGAAAATTAAAGATCTTATAGGATTTAATAATACTCTTAAGATATTGTAAGCAAATGGGAGGCTATAAACTCTTCCATAAAGTGTGTGGGGAAAGACTACTGTACAGTACTTTAATATACTGTACATGTAGGTGGTCGTCTATGGGACAATGTTTGGAAGAATCAGTGGCCTCTAGTTGGGGACTTTCACTAGCAGACAATGCATTCTTGCTTGCTAGTCTTGTTAGTCTTTTGCAATGTAAAATTGGCTCCAGTTATCATATGTATCCAATTTCTGTACATTTTTTAAAAGAATAAACTTACAAAATAAAAGGACTAAAAGCTTATCAGAAAGTAATGAAAGTCCCTTATTTGCTGACAACATCTAATCCCCTAACTGTACTATACACCAAAAAGTACCAGCCATAATATAACACGTTCTGTTTACAAACAGCAAATACTGTACTGAAACAGGTCTTCATGATAATTTCAACAAACTGTAAATTACAATACATACATACATATACATACAGTATAGGAATAGCTACCATACTTCACCTTACTTTTAACTACTTGAGGAGCACCTCTTTAGTTCCATCCTGAGACTGCACAATATTCCTATGTGGAATATAAATGGGTCTGGTTTGTAAAAAAAATTCCACATGGCCCATAAGACCTGCCCCTATGTTGCGAACCTGGCCTATGTACAGTATTTATAAGTCCTATCCTTGTTGCTAATGTAACATGTTTGCTTTGCCCCTCTAGCCACCTATGGCAGCCTTTACACTAACCCATGTAGCTAACTTGGTTCATGTCCTGACTTTCTTTCAGATAAAAGTAAAATGTTCCCTAAACCGATCAAATAGAAGGGCAGGGTTTATGGACCATATATTCTACAGTGGTAGGATGGGTCACAATCAAGAGGTGGTTGTTTATAGGCCAAGATTGTGTGGAATAATTATTCATTACAATAAGTGTTCCCATGTCATTATCTCAACTTCTGTGTCACAGAGAACTATCACACAGTCAGCTGCTTCTCTTCAGAGCATCTACACTCAAGACAACTTCACAGTCATGCCAAGTTGACTTACTGTAGGAAGCAATCGCAATTATCTAAATACCTGATGGATTTGGTGAGGTGTTTGGTGATTAGGAAGACTGATATGTGTGGTTGGGGGAGGCATCAAACAACGATAGCTAATGTGAAACAGACCCTCCTTATGTCCCATCCACCATAACCCTCTCATGCATGGGTAACATACTTGTAGAGCATGTGTTTAGTGCTTCAGTCATTTGGTGCAATATAAAGACCAACGATTGGGATAGAGCAAAAAGCACCCAGCGTCCTATCATTAACCCACTAACCGCAGGCGTTCTGGCTTGCGCCACCTCTCTATCCCAAACCTTTTTCCTGCCTCTCGCTTAAAATGTAAACAACACTTTTGACGGTTCATAGTGTGTAAACCACTTCCTCTACATGAATAAATTATATATGATATTGAAGAACAAACCTTTAGTTGTCTTCTGATGTACTTGTGAAATCTAAATGGACATCTCTAGGATGGGTAGCCAGCTCAGAATGGCACAACTCAAAGCACACTTTTACACTTTCCTGACAATTCTAAGTACATTTTCATGCTTTGATTTAGTCATAAAACGTGTCAGAATTACATTTTTCAACACAATAATATGATACATAACATCACTATCGTTTTTACGTACATGCAGTACATGGTAATTAGCGCAAAAGCGAAGAGCTGTAAATACGTAGATCCTCACACAGTGAGAGCTATTCCTACACAGGCTGCCAGTGGCTGGACAAGGCTGGTGTGACTTGTGGGAGCTCCTAAGCACACACACCCTCTGCTGTGAGCCTCATCAGGTATGTCAGGGGGTGCGCAAATTTGAAAACTGCGCAGTTGATTTATGTCGTCACCCACGGTTACCCACACATGTTGGTGGTGTCGACTTACGTAGTCACTCGCGGTTTAAGGGTTAAAATGGTATTACAGTACAGGTATATGAGTGAAATTGCTGACTGGACAACAAGCATTTGGTCATCTTGCTATTCACTGGTTTGGGACTTCCATCCTTTCATGATGTTGATATCTCGCTTCCTCCTTGGGGCACCCCACCATCTATTTATTAATGGTTATGGTATTGATCATGGCAGATGTATAAAACAGCTTGGATCTTTACCACAAGAGACACCATTCAACAGTAGAGGGGGCATCCCCTCCCTACCCTGGGGATTTTGTGTAGTGTGCAATATACTATGTGAAGACAAGCATTCCTGAGATGATATACAGCAAATTTCTATGATTGTACATATGAGCTGTGAAAAAGGGGCTGACCTAATACACCAGTCATGTAAGAGACATGTTATGTGACCAGCATCCAAGAGAACGAAGAACCTAGATAATTTTTTGAGTTTCCTGCTATTATGGCTGTAGTACTGTACCTCCCAATGCAAAGCTGTCTACCTGTGCTCCCAAGTTGATGGGGAATATTGGCACTGAATAAATACCATGTGCTAAAGATATTTTTAGTACAGAATATCCTAACTTACTTTGATAGTGGTATCATGTAATATGCTTCTAATTTAGTGAATGAAAGAGTGATGTTTGCACCTAAATAGCTCCATGGTGTGTGTTGTCATCTGTTTCCAGTGTCTCTAGGGCATAATATACTCTACAAGTATCTATTACCTAATCATTCTACATGTATTGTTCTATAGAGTGAGAGAACTGATTGATCATAATGATAAGATTTCAGTCCACAGCTGAAGTACTATCATATTATTATATATTACCTGTTCTGTTAATTTGCATTTCAAAAGCAGAGTTCTTATGCAGAATATATTATATCTTATACAGAGTATAATACAGTAGGTTACTTGATCATTATTTGTGAATCAGTGTTAGTGCAGTACAATGATTAGTGATGAACTTACCAGATAAATGTCTTAAAAAGTGGTGTACGTTATTAACCCTACAATTGTGCATGATTTCACTAGGTTTTTGCTTCCCAATACAGTCTAGAACTACAGAGTATGTAAAGAGGTAGGACAGCAGAACATTATGGTCATTATGGACGAATGACATCAACTATTAGTAAAACTGCTTAGGACTACCCAGTTAAAAATCCCAAAAGTACATCATCTGACTGAGGAAGTCAATCAAGGTACACAGAAACACAGACCTTATGGTTTAAACGAGGTGATCTGTTTTAACCCTTTAAGTCAAATGGGTTCCCAAATTTACTACATGACATATAGACAAGAGGGCTACAGTCTGGTATACTTCTAGTCAAGACCCAGTACAGTACAAGTAACTGGTAGAATACAGAGCCAAGATTTTGTTAGTACGAAATTACCCAGCTGAATTCTTATTATTGTTGCTTCTGGAAAGATGAAGACGCAATTCTACAGAAGCATAGAGACATTACACCTACAATAATAATTCTAATAATTCAAACTTACTGATTAAGGGTAATGATACTGAAAAAAGAACATTTGCTGAGCATATGTATGTTGCACTCAAATTTCATTGCATGACAAGCCAAACATATACATTAGCACACTACAGTCAGCAAAACTACATGTATTTTTCAGAAACATATTTGTAGTGCATTATAACATGATAATGGGCAAGTCCTCAGTACTGTATGTAGTTTAGCTCCTTTATAAAGGAAATTGAATAAAAATTCAATTATTTCCATCCATAGTGCTGACACTTCACTCTCCATAGGGGCACTTCCCAATGGAAACAGCCACAGCAGAAGCCATAGAAGTTGAAGAGGTTGAAGATAGTTAATGCAAGAGTCACTACCTCACTGCAATGGGGCTACCTCACTCTCTGCCCTAAGAAGACCAGATGGTGGGTACAAGATACCCATAAAGTGGACTTGAATACAGTAGTGTTGTTTAATGTGATGGAATATAAGGACATGATTCTAGAGCAGAGATACAGCTGTATAGGTGATGGCAATATTTCCATAAAAGTGTGTGTTTTGTGGCTGGGACAACATAAGGTCTGGGAGAGAAAGAGGAATGCAAACAATTCCATGAGTCACCTGACACCATGGGGGAAGAACCTTCATGTGCAGTGCAGTGTAACTCTGTAACCTGGCATACTGAACATCCTCAGACTAAAAAGAGTAACTCCTGTATGATATCTTTATCTCATAACACTGGAATGCTCAGCAAAGGTTTCAGAAAGCTTTCCCCCCAGTCAATAAATTACAGTACAGAGATACACTGCATAAAATAAACACTATTTGGGAAGAAGCCCTTATTAACAATATACTAGAGTATTTTGCTACTGCTTCTTCATGTCAATAATTCTAAACTGACGATTCGCCTTTCTATATAGAGTGCAGAACAATTTTTAGTAGAATTTGTCATGCAGTTGAAATAAGATTATTCAAGTGCGGTGATTCCATATCTGGTGTATGACATTCTCTATTTTTTGTTATTAGCACACAGTAGCTCAATCACTAATAAATGGGTACCTAATCTTCACATTCCTCTTGCTCTCGCTTTCTCTCACTCATATCTTAGTACAGTCTGTAGTTATTTCAATTGCATGATGAATTCTCCTCTCACATGCCTTGACCTCTACAGATTAACCCAAACCGGCACCTGACCACTAATAAAGGCTCTTCAAATTGTGATTGTTTTTTGCAGTCTTTCGAGTTTACTTGAAAGCTGTTCATCCCTGCTATGTTCCCACTACCAGTAAGGACAACAAGAACCAAATGCCCACTTAATCACTGAATATGGAAACACTAATTGAAATGGAGGCTTTCAGACAATGCTTAGTCACTGTTTCTTCTCAAAATGCAACATTTTAAAACATTGTCATAAAAATCTCCTCAATTTATGTGTGTTCCTATATTCTCTCTATCTACAGTTTTCTTTTCTCCAGATGATGGTATACTGTATGTCCACAGCTGACATTGTGAAAGCTACATATGAGTAGTTGATACTTACACATCAGCCAATCAAAAGTAGCCAATATACTGCCGGTACAGTGCAGTATACAGTATACCATCAGCTAAAGAAAAGCTTACCCAAAATACAATATACATTAAACACTCTGTAAGTTGGCATAATAGGTACCCTAGTCTAGCTAATTTATCTTTTTTTCTAATTTATTCTGATGCTCAGGGGTATTTTATTTTCACTTACTAGTTTCCAGATGGGATCAAGTTGTAATTTAAGCAAAGGTAGTAGGTCACAGAAGATGTATAGAGGTGTTGGGTACTCAAGATTCCATTTTCACACACCCTGGAGAAATGATCTTTGGCTCTGGCTGTCTTCCTCCCTGGGATGTGCTCTTCATGCCAGGTTACTTGAGTGTTGGAAGGAATGGATTTTTAGAATAGGCCTGACTTGTCAACATTGTAGAGCTGCAAGAGGAGGAAACCACACTCCATATTGACCATTTCCAACTTGTGTTGAAAAGGATCTACAGTATTTATCAACTCCAAGTAGACGATTTCAAAGTACAGTACACGGCGCCTGCTTGGTACATAACCCTGGTCTATTTGGGGGGAGCACTGTATAGCATTCCTATTTGCACTCGCATTCTACTGCAGAAATTGAATAGTCACTGGAGTAAGCAGTAAACACTGTACAGTATGTGTGTAAATGCTTTACCAACCTCACAGTGGCATTCTAAATGTCCACTTCTCTTGACAGGGACACCACTTGAAGATAGCAGCATCCATAGTGATGTGCTTGGCTGGCATAATTCTTTTCTTGGTCTTACTGATGAGGTTGGGATAGAATGTGCTTCACTTGATATCAAAATCTGCACACAATGAGTGCATGGATACCCCAGCATCCATTCTTGACACCACTTTCAACTTGCCTTGAAGAATCAAGGTCTTCAGTTTTATCTCTTTTTTTCAAGAAACCTTAGGTGCAGTTCCAGATATACTAAAGCCCAATGTAACACACGAATACACACACAAAATGTTATTCAATGGTATATGTGCGAGTTCAAGATGCGGCACGTATACTGGCAAGAGGCCGGATGACGGGAGCAGCAAACCTAGAGGTGAATGGCGAAGCTGCTCAAAAGACAAAAGTGCTGAGATGCCTGTGTCATAGTTAGTATATTGTACATGCCATCTAATACTAAATTTCTGACTTACTGGGTATTGTTTGGGTCATCATATTAAAACTAGATGTTGCATAGTGACACCATGCTGAGTAGAGAACTATATTTTCTGGTGTAAGTGGTATATGGCAACTGAACTGTAATTTTCCAAGCTTATTATCAATGTTATTATTTCAAATTAAAAATTTTCTTAAATGAATATTTTTGGACTTGCTAAATCATATACAATTCTGACTAATCAAAAGCCAACTTACAGAGATTTTAATGTAAATACTTTGCTTTTCCTTATTTTTACATCATGTAAGACCACCAACCCCACAGCAGGCCAAAAACAAACAAACCTCCTCCCGCTGCCTGCTTCACATGTAATTTCATTAGCCTTCGGGCGAGACTCTTGGCCAGTGGTTCCTGCACTGCGGTGAAACCTGACAGGGCAGTGACATGGTGGACTCTGTTTATACACATGTATCTGCCCTCCCCCACTCATCACACCTCCCCTCATTGAAGTACTCTCAGAATTTCTATATGAAAAGCTCTCAGACACAACTTGCTGCCCTCTAACAATGTTCATAATTTTATTAATTACTTATTTACTTAATATCAGATATGTAAAAAAAAAATCCACAATAATGGCATCATCCAAGTTCCATATTACCCCTCTCAGGGGTTTCAGGGCCTGAATCTGGCATTAAAAGCAAAACTTCACAAATTAAACATTTTACATACAATAATTGAATACTTTATCTACATATGAAAACATTTGTTAAAGTTGTGTCATAAGGTGCTTCATACAGCAGATTGGTTCAACAATATCATGCCTAATTTCCACACTGGATTATCTAACTTTGTACAGGTATAGCACACAATGGTATCACAGTAAATATGAGACCTCTGCAACACAAAACATTAGTAAAAACTGCAGAAACAAAATATTAATAAATTATTAAGTAACTTAACTTTATCTTCTTTTATGCAAATACTTACTGTCATAAAAAATATAACAAATCTTAAGCTTCCAATGAAAAATCCAGTCACAACAACTGAACTAATTGAACAATGTACCCATACTTAAAATTATTTGTGTGTATATATCTCAATAAATTCAATTGGATACACCTTTCCAGAATCATGAAAATTTCAATCACTCACGGGGAGCAAAATTGCATAACTGAATAGCATGCCACCAATTCCTCTAGACTGCACCACAAACTAGGCCAACTCTGCTGAAGTAACCTATTTCTTGGCACAGTAAGAGCAAATTGGTAGTCTCCAATCTGCCAACAACATTTAAAAAATACCTTGTCAAAAAACTGGAGCTTCAGTGTCAAAATATATTGGTAATGTCACGCAAAACATTGTATCACGGTGCATATTGTTTTGTACTCTCATGTGGAGGCAACAGTATCATGCTAACATTCTGTCAATGCTATCTTAAGTTAAAATTTGTGCAGATATCCTTCCCCCAATGACCACCCGACTCATTGACCCTTGGATAAACAAATCCTGATAGTACTAACAAAAATCATTCATGCAATTTCTCTTTTCTTCTCTAATCACATGCTTATCATCCCTTGGATAAATATAACAAAAAGGAATGCAGGAAGAGTAACACCAGGCTTATGACAAACACTATTTATATTGTTTGACCAAACATAAACACAGGCCATACTGCTTTCCAACTCAAACTTAATAACTAGAATAAAATACAGTCAAATATTTCAGTCCCAGAAGCTGGTATCTTTTCTTAACATTAGTTTTGAAAAATTATTATGAATACCACAGACCCACTTGTAGGTTATTAACCAACTGGGAGGGCTTTTGGAACTTGGCAATCTGGTAAATGTATAGTGTGGCTCAAGGACATCATCAATCTGGACAAATAATACAAATGCTGTTTGTTTCAACCCTGGTGATTCTCTTCCTGCTGACACTTTGGTTCTCTGTAAATACTGATGCCAATTTAGGCTTTTAGGGTCAAATGGTGCAAAGTGATATATAAAGTTTAAAGAGGAAAAGAAGATGTGCTGGAGGATACACAGACTCATATAATGAACTTAAATTATTTGAACTTCAAAGATCCAGCTTTCCTAAGGATCCGGGCATATTTTTCCGAGGAGAGGTGCTGGGAGGTAAGACTGAGGGGCAACTGAGAGGGTAAAAAAGTTTCTTTAGATTTAAAACCACTGGAAATTTACACCACTGACTGTGAAAAGTGCTAAATTGCAACTAGTATCAACTTAATGACTAAGAGCCTCATAAATAAGCCATGAGATTTTAGTACATACCTCTCTCCTCATCTACAAACAGGGACCTGGATTTGCGGATGGTGCCCCTCAGCATCCCAGAAATCCTGCGTCTGGTTGGGTCTCTTGTTGTCTTCTGGCTGAAGCTTTGTGTTGAAAGAGAAAGTCGTGAAAGTAGTGAAAGACATGCAGTCACCAATAAAAAAAACTTATATCATACAGAATCTGGACATGCAATTATGTGAAAAAGATCTGCTGCTGTCACCCATCAATATATATAGGCTAGTATTAATATATTCTCTATTGCTACATTTTGATATCCCCACTAAAGTGGGGATACAATTCCAGACTGAGTAACAATTACTGTATCCTTGAATCATATTCTCCCAATGTGTAATGATATATGTACTGATGGGTGCACATCACACTACAAGTACAGTATAGTACTACAGTATTCAGTAATCTTTTTCCACTCTTGAACTGAGCGTCTGTTAAAAGCTTGGAGTGTTCGTGAATATTTACGGTATATCTCAAGAGGAAAATATTTCATTAATCAATAAGTGATAATAAAAGTTAAACTGAGAGTTAAATTCAAAGCTCAGCTGGATGTATAATAAAGGAGGTATGTGCAGACTTCCTTCGTTGCTACGGTACTTTGAAGAAAATTCTCCACTGGCTGGGGTTGTTTACACACCTTCCATCTTCATTCCTATAACCAGTATAATTCAAGAATAAATTACACATTAGAAAGAGGCTTCCATGGTCAGGAGTGTTGTGCTATATTCACTTCCACTAACATTTTTACATACTGACAAGGACAGAAAGACAAGGACATGATTGATTATATGATGAGATACAAAGGTAACACACAGGAAGAGACAGCAATAACATGGCTAACTAATTTAGGGTTGTGGTGTCAGGGCTGTACTGTACCTGTAATAATTCTGGAAATGTTGTCTGAGTGGAAATTATTTCCCTGACTCCACAATGTGAAGGAATAAGGATAGACACGGAAAGATGTGTACATAAAACAAGAATGGACATCAAAGAAGAAAAAAGTGAAAATGAAATGGAGATAACAATGGTAGACAAAAAGGAGGAGGATATGTGTGGGAATGAATAAGAGTATCCAGAAGGAAGATACGGGAAATGTGTAGGAAGGAACAGGGGTAATTACTATATAAAGAAACCTACCGGCTGGACATGCGCACCAGGTCTGACCGTCGCCAGGTAAGCGAGCCTCGCATCTGCTTCTCCAGGTAGTCCTTCACCTCGCCCTTCAGACCTAATGAGGAAAACAGTAAGTATGGTTGCAGAATATAAGTCTCCAGATTCATACTGGCCTTAAATTTAACTAAACTGCTTTACTGGAACTGAATGACATTAAAAGACATACTGTACAGTAAAAGTCCAAAAGTTCAGACTCCAAAACTTCGGAATGCCCGATACTGTACCAATTGTTGCTGAATTTTTTCAAAATATGTAAAAAAAAACATATATTTACAAAAAAATTACAGTGTATTGGTGTAAATTAAGCTTACTGTACTGTACTGTACAGTACAGTATCAGATTCATGTCTACCCTATTTGACTCGAGTGCTTGGATTTAACATCTACACATATAGATTACACCTCAACACCTTCGGATATTTACTGCATTGTACAGGTAACCACAAACATGTGTTCTGTTTTAATTATTCTAATTAATCAATATTTTTTTCAGAATTTTAGGGTCTTTTTAGGCAAACTCCAGTAAATCTTAGGAAAAACCGAAAGTTAGGAAGTCTCGTGTTCCCCTGCCTTCCGAACTTTCGGACTTTTACTGTATACAGTATTACACAAAAGCAGTAAAACCAATGATTTACAAAATTTTTATACATTATAATATATTATAGTTCTTCAGCCAAGAATTATCGTTGCTTGAAAGGGGGAGTGATTTGTGTGTGACCCATTTCACTGGGTACTCTGTCCTTAATTTCTGTATTTCTGCTTCCCCTTTCTACCCCTGGCACTAGAGCCTCCCCACCCCTTGAAGAAAGGGAAATGGGGTATTGATGATGATGGGAGACATGAATGGAAAGGTGGGAGGTGAGGAAGTGGGGAATATTGTGGGTAAATGGGGTGTAGAAGGAACAAATGAGAATGGTGAGTATCTAGTGGATGTCTGTGCTGAGAGAGGGTTGTTCTTGGCGAACACCTTCTTTCAGCACAAGATGATCCACAGGTATACATGGAAGAGAAGGGATGAGAGAGGAGAGCAAAAGAGTTTGATTGATTATGTGGCAGTGGATGAAAGGTTAAGGAAGGATGTGTATGACGCAAAAGTAGTGAGAGGAATGGTCCATTGCTCCGACCATTTTGCGGTGTTGGTGAGGATGAAGGTTAGGGTTAAGTGGGAGTATAGTAGGAGGGATGAAGGAGTGAGGAATAAGAGGGAGGTGGCTAGTGGGAAATTAGATGTAGAAGAGTATAGGGAGGAATATAAGAGGAGGGTGGGTGAGGTGCTGGGGGATGTAAGGATGGGGATAGGGGAGGGAGTGGGAGTGAATGCGGTGTATGAAATGTTTAAGATGATAGTTTTGAGGACAGCAGCAGAGGTAGTAGGATATAAGACACAGAAGAGGGGCAAGAAAGGGAGTGCTTGGTGGACAGAAGAAGTGAAAGATGCTGTAGAGGATAAGAGGAAGGCATATCGGAGAACACTACAGAGGAATGTGCCGGAAGAAGTGAGAGAGAGATGGAAAAGAGAATATAATGTGTGTAAGAGACAAGTGAAAATGATGGTGAGTGAGATTAAAAGGAGAGTGGATGAGGAGTTTGGTATGAAGCTGAGTGAAAAGTTTAAAGAGAACAAGAAACTATTCTGGAAGGAGGTTAAAAGAGAAAGAGGAGAAGGAAAGTCTGGTAGTGTGAGAATGAAGAGAGAGGATGGAGTTACTGTGAGTAGAAGTGAGGAAGTGAAAGAAGTGTGGAAGAGGCATTTTGATCGGTTGATGAATGGGGGGACGGGAGGGGAGGCGGTGGTGACATGCATGGGGATGGAGGCAGGTGGTAGACGACAGGATGTACAGGGAGAATTAGGAAGGGAAGAGGTTAGGAAAGCAATAGGAAAGGGTGGATGGGATAACTGCTGAAATGTTAAAGTGTGGGGGGGAGGTAGTGGTGGAGTGGATGTTGCTTATATGTACATTGGCCTGGAGGCAGGGAGAGGTGCCAGAGGATTGGAGGAGAGCCATAATTGTACCTTTGTATAAGGGGAAGGGAAGTAAGGATGAGTGTGGTAGCTATAGGGGAATAAGCCTTCTTAGAGTACCGGGGAAGGTTTACGGGAAGGTTCTGACTGAAAGACTGATTGAAGTAACAGGGAATAAAGTTAGTGAGGAGCAGGGAGGATTCAGAAAGGGTAGAGGATGTGTGGACCAAATATTTGCATTAAAATCAATAGTGGAGAAGTATATTGGGAAGGGTAAGAAGTTGTATGCTGCCTTCATGGACTTGGAGAAGGCATACGATAGAGTTGATAGGAAAGCTATGACAGAGGTGTTGAGGCTTTTTATGCAGATGCAAAAGCATGTGTACGGGTAGAGGGTGATCTAAGTGAGAGTTTTAAGATTAGTGTAGGGCTGAGACAGGGGTGTGTTATGTCACCATGGTTGTTCAATATATATATGGATGGTTGTATGACAGAGGTGAAAGCCAAAGTGAATGGTCTGGGGGTGAAGTTGAGGCTGAATGAAGCAAACTGGTCCCTGGTGGTAAGTTTGTTTGCGGATGACACTGTGCTGATGGCTGAGAATGAAAGGAATTTACAGAGAGTGGTGGACGAATTTCAGTCTGTGTGTAAACGAAGGAAACTGAAGGTGAATGTGGGTAAAAGTAAAGTGATGGTATTTGAAAGAGCAGAAACTGAAGTGATTGACTTTGCTACACCTTACAGAGTGGCTGTACCAACTGGGACGAAGTGTGAGATAACTCTGAGGAGCGAGAGGATGGAGGAAGTGAAGGAGTTTAAGTACCTGGGTACAGTTATGTGTAAACATGGAAGTATGGAAGGAGAAATTAGGGAGAGAGCAGTGAAGGGTAGACAGGTCATAGGATCACTGGGGAGGATTATGAAGGGTAGAAGTGTGAGTATGGAAGTGAAAAGGGGACTACGAAATAGTATAATCCTGCCAACACTGACATATGCGTCGGAGACATGGACATGGAATAGGGCTCATCAGTCTAGAATAGGTGCTGTGGAAATGAGTTACTTGAGAGGAGCATGTGGACTTACTAGATGGGATGGAGAATGTAATGAGAGTATATATGAGAGATGTGGTATGAGTGAGAAGGCAATTGGTATTGAGTGTGGAGTGGTTGAGAGAGTGAAACGTAATACATTGAGATGGTATGGACATGTGGAGAGAATGCAAGGCGAGGAATTTGTAAAGAAGGTGTATGGAAGTGAAGTTGTGGTACCTGGTGTGAGAGGCAGACCTCCGGTTAGATGGCAGAACAGAGTGGAAGAGTATGTAAAGGAGAGAAACATGAGGGGCAGAGTAGGGCTTGAACAAGTAAGGAGGGAGTGTTGGAACAGGGAGAACTGGAGACACTTCTGCCGTGGCCACCCCCTTGGGGGGAGTTCCCGGAGGGAACGAGGCATCGGAGCTATAGATAGATAGATATAGTTCTTTATAATCCCAGAAAATTTTCAGGCACTATGGTCTGTAACTATAAAGTCTATGACAGTAATCATGAAAATACCTTTTCATATTTATAATAGTACAGGTTTTGGCTAGATTTCCTTTTGTCCGCACCAGACAAACAAAAAGGTAACCAATTATCTATTATATAAAAAAAAAAATTTTGTCTAGTGTAAAGGCTACGGGTTAGCTCACCCAACACTGTATTTATATTATATATCATCATGCATTGTGTAACTTACTGTCAGGGAAGCCGCCTTCTGTGTCATGAAGAAAGTTGAGGCTGGTGATGCATGATGTGTTGAGGAACTCCTGCATCTTCCCCAGCGACACTCTGAAACATCAATGCTCAGTCAGTCTTTATGATCATTACAATTTAAGTACACTATTTCTGTATCAAAGATCACATCTTAACCTTAATATTATAGTAATTGCCTGACCTTGTGCCATTGATGTACCCACTCTTCAGCTTCTTTAGGGTAGATATCATGGCTGGTGGAATCTTTCCATCCTCTGATGATGATCAAACCATGGTATGAAAAAGAAAGGAAAAAGTGTTACCATGAAAAGTCACATATCAAGAGCCTTCTTCATGTAATGTTTTTCTGACGGGTTATAATTTATATAAAGGAAAATAAATTTCTCTTGGAGAGTAGAATGAGTGAGTTACACATGCATTATAAGGAATTGCACTCACAACTCAATGATATTTTTATATTGATGAATGTCTGGTCAGATCAACCACATAATCCAACCAAAAGCAATCAGATTACTTTGAATATGATTATTAGCATTATAAAAAAAGACCAGGGACACAAAGCTGGGAGAGAATCCAAGCATTCTATCAATCCGAGGATCCCAGCCCCATGAATCCAACCTAAAGAAAAGAAGATTGCATAGAGAAAGAAAGATTAGTAGTTAGCTCAATAGGTTAATGCTCTTGGATCAAACTCCCTGCTAAAACACTACTGACTGTAAGAGCAATGGTGTGCCACAGAAACAATATTTACATACAGGATAAGGAATAACACCACATGAGGAGCCATTCTTGATGAAGTTTTGTTATTGCTTGACCGTAAGCAGCAGTAGCGATATGTCGTCAATAAATGCTCCTCCTCATACGATGTTGTTCCTTATCCAGTCTGTCAAGCTAATACACATTTTATTTATTTATATACAGAATGTATACTTCCATCATCCATCCATCTTAACACTCTTGCGCACGGCTGATGCCTACGATGCGTTTTAGGGGAAAAAAAAAAAAAGTTCGGGACACAGACTCCTAATTTTGGAAAAAATCCTTGTTAAAAGTCAACAGTTGGGCAAATTTAGTTTAAATTTGGACGCCACATAGGCGTCCTCTACACTGGTAACATATGAAATATAATGAAATGCACACTATCTGGACAGTCAGTCAGTTTCCCCAATTCAAACAAGTGCACAATAAGCAAAGTGTGTCCTGCCACACCCACGTGCGCAGTATAAACAAAACCAGGCCGTGCTCGAGTGTTAATAAGTTTTATATGGAAAAAAAAGATTTTTTTAAATTTACACTGACATCTTAAAAACACTAAAAAAAATCCAAAACACAGTGCTACTCTACAACCAAATTTTATATCTACTGGTAGTGAACAGGAAAATTACTCTAATTATATTATAGTACAGGTACTATTTACTTTAAAAAAATTATTATACTATACTGTACACTAAAAAATCCAACTACTTCTAACAAAACCTACAAAACACAAAATAGCACAACTTCACAATACTGTATATGACAACAACACCCATTTAGCAGACATACAAGGTACATAGTTTACATAAAAAGCTTACTTAATTTCTCACATTAAAACACCCTTACACACATTCAAAGTGAAACATTCATATAATTATCTGACATATATCAGAGCATAAAGATTTCCTTGGCTGGTTAACTGAGGGTCGAGTTAGTAACCCATCCCTATAAAACCCAAGCCTGGCTGTAAACAAACAAAAAGTGGTAGGCAGTCAAGGTCACTTTGGAGGCAACTACCTTGGCCTCAGTATGCTGAAGGACCCGGACCTGAGCCATAAGGGCTTGACTAGGGAATTATCCTGCTGGGCCTTCATGTCCCCTTGAACAGGTGCAAAGCAAAGTCTCTGGAAGCCCTGCATTCTGATGATAGCCAGCAGGTCCCCTGGTGTGTCCTGCCACACCCATGCACGCAGTTTAAACGAAACCAGGCCGTGCTCGAGTGTTAATAAGATTTATGTGGAAAGAAAGGAAATTTGTTATTTACACTGACTGTAAACTATTCCCGTGAACTGTGTGTAGAGTTTACAGTGTGCTTGGCATGCCTGTCTCTGAGAATATTTGCATTATATATCATCTCAGATTTTGGAGTTCAGCACCACCTATACCGTACTTTTCTCTTTCTTGTGCCAAGTTACCCATGTAGAGCTTCATTCAATTGCTTAACCATGCATAGGCAGACAGACAAATGCACTGTATATTAGTATAGATATGTGGTGCTTGTGTCTATTTGTCTGTCCATCTATGTACAGGTAAACAGCTGAACCCAGAGGGCTAAAAACTAGTCCATTTGGATAACTTTGCACAAGAAAGAGAGTAGGATAGGTGGCGTCAACTTCTGAGGTCGTAGATGATACAACATTAAAATTATTAGAGACTAGTGTACCAGGCAACATATACTGTACTGCAGATAGAACAGTTTATGACACTTAATGAGGCGGGGTGTCAAATGCTTGTGTTCATTGGCGGGATTACACAGAGGCATAAACCAAAGGATCTAGCATGTCATGATCTGCAAGTTATATTTTACATAATACTGTACATTATATACAGTATAATTTAACAGTCATCACATCAAGCATGAAACAAGGAGAAAAGATGAAGCTGTAGAAGAGGGAAAGATTTTACAAAACAGTTTGTTTAGTTTAGAGTACCAGCAGTTTACATCAAAATATAACTGATGTACAGTTGGCGGCAAAAGTTCTTTTACCATATCAGCCAAGTCTTGCAGTACAGTATGGAAATATATGCTTCACAGGCATTTCTGTATGGTGAATATATATGGTCCATGATTATTCTCTATGTTACCCTTCAAGAAGCGCTGAATGAGGCGACAGGACTTTTGCCGCCAACTGTACAGTACAATATAGAAATGAGTTTATAAGCACTGAATCTGGGATGCAATCATGCAAGCAATGTATTAAGCTAATATACAAGTTCCTGTGCATAAAAGTCTGCATAAATATATAATAAAATGGGGTCATAGCTAAATGAGTCTCAAACTAAGAATAATAATCAAAGTTGGCAAAAGAAATACACAAATGGCAGAACTGAATAGAGGAAAAAGTAGTAAATGGATACTGCATGAACATGTAGTAGCTTTTACTCCACTTTAAATATTACCCAGCATGACTGTCCCACTTGGTTCAATCTTCAGTTTTGTTTTCTGTAACTGATTGTAAATGTTTCAAGGCTGATATCAACCACTGAACAGCATCACACTGGCTGATATACATACAGTACTACTGTACTCTTAATTCCTGGCTCGTAAGCTTCCGTCAATCATTACATCAGCTGTGGAGGTAGTAGGTCTTGACAGCTCCATCTAGGAGTCATATTGTTGGAAGCCTTGAACAACAGCCAAGATTGATCTCTAACCGGAGGAAAGGAAACCAGCTAAATATGGGGCAAAAGATTGATGTGGGACATGAGTGCATTAGGTGTGTCAAGTGTGAGGGACAATGTAGGTCAGTCAGGAAATATTTGTGAAGAGCAAGAAAGAAGACTGTACTAGAACAGGAAGGCTATACAGTACAACAAAAGTGGAGGAAATAGAGAGGAGGGACAGAGTTTATGAAGAATGTAATATAGATATAAACTAAAGACAGTTGAAAAACTGAAAGAAAGTGGCTCAGGTGTACAGGAACTCTATATCCATTAGAGTACTGCACAAATCGTCTTAGGGGTCAGTTAGAAATGGGGAACGACCAAGAAAGTACGAATGGGAAGGTCGGCAAAACCAGGGTCAGGCGACTATAAGATGCTGGACCCAGACTGGAATCTGGCAGCAAGGTTAAAGTGGGAGAACACTTCCTGCCATCACAAAGGCATGGGTGATCCTTGTGTGGCCAAGCCACAGGCAAATTACAGCAGTTTTGCAATTCCTATATCCATCATCTAATCTCAAAAGCATTTCCTCTAGAGTTTTAATTTAATTCCTTATTACAGTGAATGATTAAGAATTTCCATTATAATTAAGGCTTATAGAGTTGTTGGTCAACTGGTGGCAAATTCTGAATACCCATTCCCAACAACCTTATTTAGGTAGAGCATCAGTACTCTGACAACATTTCTTATGTTTGCCTCCACACTCTCTCTTACAAGTGGTTCAGTCAAACATACCATCCAGGAAGGTTGTACGGAGCTTGAAGCAGACAGTGGGGCGACCAAGACCCTTCCAGTTGGAAGCCACATAATCCAAGGCCACCCCGAAGAAGTATACACCAAGGTCCACATCGTTAGACAGGTAGCTCTCCTCATTCTCAAAGTACTGGGGTGCGATTTATGATTTGTGTGGATTACCAGTGGACTGACCTTCCAATATGTCAGCAACAAAGAGCAGGTAAATGGACTTGTAAGGTAACATACAATACATGCACACTCATATAGAAGGTAGTAATACATTAAACTAAACAAAAGATAATGGGAGTTCATAAAATAGTAACACATTCTAGATCAAGGAATAATAACGTAGAAGTAGATACATGAGAAAGGTCAGAAGTGATACTGAAGTAAGAGGTGTGGGACTAATTTTCTGCAAATAACTTTTCCATAAAATTAAGCATCAAAGGTCCCAGCCAGTGCCTTTCAGTATTGTAATCAAGGCATAATTATAGGCAGAAAGCATCAGACATGAATTGATCTGTAGCTCTTGCATTCACTGTTTCTCAGGAGCAAAGTTACAGATGTAGTGTGACACCTCTTACATCCTCACCAACAGCAGCAAAATGAAGTTTGGGATGCATTTCCTAGAAGCAGGGTGTGGTACCTGGCTTAAAGTATATGCATATTTTTATGAAATTATTCAGTAAATGCAAAATTCACCTGCAAATAAAAACAAAAACATATGATGAGAAAGTTCAGCAAAATAAATCTCCCAAATAAGTAATTGATATTCAGATACTCCTTCAACATGTATAGTTAAGTTTATCAATGATGTAGGGATGTAGTGTCCCCATCGCCCACCATTCTTGTGATGGTGTGCAGTCAGCTTTGTATACCCTACGATACGGGGAGAGGGGGGGAGTGACGGTTGGGGACCCCGCTCTCTGAAAATGACCCCATTGAGGGCTTAAACAGCCTCGGAGATGAACCCCTTGCCTGTCAGGGGTCATTCACTGGTGCTAGAGCCTCCTCACCCCTTGAAAAAAGGAATATGGGGTATTGATGATGATGTAAAATTTCCCATTCGGACAGCCCTAGTGAGGAAGCTGGCTCTCAAGATGCTTCACCCACAACCCAGGAGTTCCACCCTTACCCTGTATCCCTATAGAATTAAATCAGTACGGTATCTGATGTTGAACAATGTTAACCTTCTGTAGGTCATCATTATTTATAACTCTAGCATTATGACTTTTAAACATTCATTCAGAAATTTTCATACATTTCATTCATAACTGTACTCTCTCTGCTATACTTAATATTAGCATGCTGATTATGACACTACAAGACAAGTCTGTACAACTGTTAAACACAATAAAGTTATTAGTTCAACAGAAAAAAAGTACGTGGACTAAGAGAACCACTTGACATGTTGGGATGTACACTACATTATTATGAGCTTTTTAACACATAACAATGCAAGCCAAAAATGTCATAAGCTAATAAACATATAAATGCATACACTTATCTATCTTACCATCAAGCATTACCACAGAGAAATGGCAAAAATTGATGTTATTTTAATATACATAAGCATCATATTCAAAGACAATAAAACAAATTACCCAGATGACTTTCATAACATTTTCAAGTATTCCAAGAAAAGGTTTTTTATCTATGGTAATGCATGACCAGTGTTTCTTAATAAAAGCAACATAAACTGCAAATAATAGTCGCATCACAAAAACGGTGAACCCTAAAAGGTCATAAGATTAGAGAAGGTGAAGGGACATAAAGTATTTAAGATGAGATGAGAAAAGGCAAAGTGGAGAACAGTAGACCCTTGATACAACAGAAATATACGCTGTACAGTATACAGTAAATAAATCAACCACTATATTTTACATTCAGTCCCTCATTTATGGCCCCAAATATTTTCCCATGCAATTGTAATCCAATACCATACAATGTGGTGGTATTGACTCCCTTGGGAATGTTTCCTCTGTTCTTTAAACAGATGGCTGATGTCCTAGCTCCCCGCCTCAGTGTTGTCTTCAGGAGACTACTTCTTCTTGGTAGTTTTCCTGAATGTTGGAGGTCTGCTAATGTTACCCCAATTCCCAAAGGCCCTCCTTTTCTGCCACGTTTGATAGGGTAAACCATCTGGGTATCCTCTACAGACTTTGCTCCGTTAGTGTTGGTGGTTCAATACTGTAAGTCTTGTAGCAATTCCTCACTGCTCGATCCCAGTATGTTGTTGTGGATGGTGTGCAGAGTGTACGTGAACAATTAGTGTCTGGGGTGCCCCAAGGTAGTGTCTTGGGGCCGTTGTTGTTCCTACTATACACCTCTGAACTCTATAACATCTTTGAGAATGACCTGTATGGTTATGTAGATGATTCCACCCTCATTCTAGGTCTCACACGGTGTACCCTTTATCGCCACCCATGATTCTTGATGGGAGTGTATTTGGGGGGTCTGAGAATTTGGTTATTCTGGGAGTTACATTTGATGCTAAGCTGACGTTTGAGAAGCATGTGCGGTCAATCTCGAGGTCTGTCTCACAAAAGCTGGGTATTATGCGTAGAGCTTGGCGTGTGTTCGGAGATCACTCAGTGTTACTGAAGTATTTTAATTCCTTGCTTTTGCCTCTATTGAAATACAGCAGCTGACTGCCATCTCAAGTTGCTGGATAGGGTTGTTTAGTTGCATCATTGTGCATGGTCTTCAAGATCAGATGTATTGTGCTGCATCCTCTTAACTCGTCTCTGCCACCTCTGTATGTTCCAGCTCGTGTCACTCGTGGTGCGTTGGCCTACATAGGTTTGCTTACGTATTGCCGCGCTGTAGAACTTGTCAGTACAGTCAATCGTTTGTCCCTTGGTCTGTGTCATTATGGAATGGCCTTGAGCTAACTACTCATCTTTCTTTCTCTATGCTATCTTCGTTTATTTAGGTTTGATTCATGGGGCTGGGGTCCTCGGATTGATAGAATGCTTTCATTCTCACCCAGGTTTGTGTCTCTGGTCTTTTTTTTAATAATAACAATAATAATGAGGGTCAGAGTAGGGTTTAACCAAGTAAGGAGGGAGAGTTCCCGGAGGGAATGAGGCATCAGAGCTATAGATAGATAGATAATAATCAATCATCTTATGGCTCCATGTTAAGTTGAACAAAATTGATTTGATTAAATGCATGTTATATTGAGGGCCTACTGAAATTGCAAGTGACACAGAATGATGACACCCGACCGGCTGCAAGGGCATGTGGCTACCTAGGAAACTTTGATTAATCTCGAGGGTGACGATGGGCCGCCCCAGCATGTGCTTCCACGTGCACTGCAAGAAGTTCAGCTCTGTCTTGAAGATATCCAACAACAGATCCAGGTCTGAGGCAATGAAGAAACGTTGCCGGTCCGCAAACTGTAATAGGTACATGGGTGAGACAAGATGAAATAAGAGGAAAGTATAAAGGCATGGATTGTTTTCTTCATGAATAAACACAGAATTTAAGTGCTTATAAGAGGATAAATATGCACTATCTATAAAGTGTCCCTTTCTTTGTGGCTGCATAACGAAAATTTCCTGGTTTTAAGGATTATTATTAATAAATGTGGATCTCTGATGTGATTAAAATGAAGATGGGATACAGCTTTTGATGTAGTACTGTACTGCAAAGTGGCAGTCAAAGTTAAAATATTAAACTTGACATTTATGACTGGCTCACTGTATTGCGACAAAAAGTTAAATACTGTATTGAACTCCATAGGCTGAAACAAATATTGAACAGCAATAAGCACTTACACTACAGCGGACCAGAAAATGCTAAATCAGTTAGTGTATGAGCAAGGATGTGAGACATACATAAACCTGAGGTGATGAATCTTGTGGTCTGTACTTAGCTCTTGGTAGGGTAAAGGAAGTGAACAACCTGTATCCATTTCAGTCCTTTTATAGTTCACTGGGATTAGACCACTCACAAAGGAGGTCTACACTGGCTTAGGGTGAGATGGGAAGGGATGCATAGAGTAGAGGTGGTTGCTTCTGATAAACTTGGAAAATCAGTGGTTTGTAAACTAAGCAGCAGTAAACTCTGTAAACAGTATAGTGTGTAGCACTAGCAAGAATAGTGGCTGTATTAAACAGGTGGGATAGTTAATAAAATGGGTGGATGGGTGGGTTGGTTGGTTTGTGAACAGACTATTGAGTGACTTGGTTGGTAAGTCCATGTGTAGATGAGTCAGTTGATAAAGTGTGTGACTGAGTAGGTGAATGAATTTGCATAGTTGGGTAGGTGAATGGATGGTACTATAGGTGACTAAAGTAGTTTCACATGAGTGAGAGAGCAGGTACAGTATATGGGAAAGGACACAAAAGTGGCCAGGCAAGTGAAATGAATGAGTGATATGGAAAAATCACTGAAAAACACCCAGGTCCATGGCAGTGAGGATACAACAGCCCTTGCCTGCAAACTTGAATAAAGCAGTGATAAGTAAAACATGAAAATATGAGAAAATGAGACTGGCCAGTTAACCTGCAATTCACTCTGCAATAAGATGTGGCATTCTGCTACTTTCTGTTGAATTAAAAGTATTTTATATGCATAAATCATTATTTGCCTTGTGGGTATGACACAGTTCCATGAATTCAGAATGCAGTTATTCCAACATTAATGAAACTGTTTCATCTCCATTACATTTCTCAGTCTGGATGATGTGAGTTTAACTGCACGAGAGATTGTAGTCAGGATTTTTCCAATGGGCGACATGCAGGAAATATCATTGGTTATACAAAGATACGACAATTACAACGGTAACTTTAAGGAGACAAACTGGTGATGGAAACTTGGAGGGCTACTAAATTCTCAAAACTATGTCATGAAACAGATCCTCTATTAGTAACATTGAGATGATTTGTTTCGTGGCATGGTTTAAAGGAATTAGCAACCCTCCAATTTACCAAAAAGAGGTTCTTTCCTCATAACTTAAAGCCTATGGAACTATCACAAAACTAATCATCACCTAGCCTATGAATACATATGCATGTGTATTGCCTATTATAGTATTATACTCCTCTGTTAGATTGAAGATATGAATTACAGGTTTCATTTACCTTATGGAATACCGCAATAAAATTTCTGTGTGGCTTTAGTTTGAAAAATACTGCACCACAGTAATGGCAAATTTATAGTTTTTTTTTTTTTTAGTAGGAACCAATTTAATCTCCTGCTTTATAACTTAATGTAATTTTTTCTTAACTGGGACTAACAGTGACGGGCCTCCTAACATTAATTTTTCTGAGCCCTTCTTTCCATGTGAAGACAGGGTTCACCTAAGTACAGAATGCATGTATACTACAGATGCCTTACTTGTGGGGTGAAGGCAAAGATGCGGTCCTGAAGGGAGTACAGCTTGCTCGTAGACAGGATACCCACATCTCGGCTCTGACGCCCTGAGAGACCCAGCTTTTGGTTACGGCCTGTTCAAAGGGAATATGATTTAATGCAAGAGGGGAAATTATGTATATACTGTACATGTATATGCCTACCTATATAATTATCTTCCTGCCTGTTTATATACTAAATCATCACCCTCATAAACAAATGGCCTTTGTAATTTTTTGTCAATTTCTGGATTTTGCCTAAATCACATCTTATGGAAGGTTCAAAAAGAGATAATAAGAAAAGTAATTTAGGCAGTTTCTTTATGAAGATGTTTATAGGTGTCTCTTAATCTGTTCATTTTCTATCTACCTTTAGACATTTCAGGATCTCTGTCTACATATCAATTCATTACACTGGGGTGTGAATACAGTATACTTAAACTTATACCAGATGATTTTAAGTGTCACAGTAAAACCTTTGTCATCCAAAGGTATATTCCCTGACAGCAAAAATGAGAACTTCCTTATTCTTGTACAGTACTGTACTTATACGCTCACCAAGATGAGCATAGAGCTTGGACAGCACCCTGGCTGGCTGGACTTCAATGGGTGCTACTTGGCTCACTGTCTGAACTTGGATATCAAGGGCTGCCAGCTTAGCTTGTATGGAGGCATCTTCAGCCAGCACCACCACCTGAACCACCACATCAGGTTTCTTTTCAGACCCAAGACGACGATTGAGGGGATCTAGTTCACCACAGGCAAGGAATTTCTGAAGGTGTGATAAATTAGAATTACATCTTACTACCAGATCATCCAACACTTCCTCAAAAAAATAACAGAATTACAATTCCAAACTTATCGACCAACATTCACTACTTTATTAAATGACCTACTACTGTCGACACCCAAAACAAAACTTATTAGAGAATGTCATCACCAAATACATTGATAAAAGTTCAACACATATTCACATGATCATAGTCTTCAAGCACAATAAGAAAATAAGAAATGCATATTCCAACTCACATCCTGGAGGAGTCTGCCCACAATATAGAGACTCTGAGCCCACATGAAGGGCAACTTGCCAGCCACAACACGCTTCTGTGAGCCCGGCTTCTTGTACTCTGCCTCTACCAATTCTTTGGGAACTGTGTAGATCTCTGGCACCAGTCTCAGCCCATCCTCTGTTGTCACCAGCACCTGTTGGTTGATTGACAGATTGGTTTGATGGACTGACCGATTGCCTGGATGAATAAATGATTCCAGGAAATGTGACTCAATGAGGATTAAGAAGGGCACTACCTATCTATCTATAGCTCCGACGCCTCGCTCCCTCCGGGAACTCCCACCAAGGGGGTGGCCACGGCAGAAGAGTCTCCAGTTTTCCCTGTTCCAGCACTCCCTCCTCACTTGCTCCATCTCTCCTCCCCCCTCACACTTCTCTCTCTCACATACTCTTCCACTCTGTTCTGCCATCTAACCAGAGGTCTACCTCTCACACCAGGTCCCACAACTTCACTATCGTACACCTTCTTTACAAACTCCACACTTTGCATTCTCTCTACATGTCCAAACCATCTCAGTGTATTATGCTTCACTCTCTCAACCACTCCACACTCAATACCAATTGCCTTCTCACTCATACCACATCTCTCATACACACTCTCATTACTTTCTCCATCCCACCTAGTAAGTCCACATGCTCCTCTCAAGTAACTCATTTCCACAGCACCTATTCTCGACTGATGAGCCCTACTCCATGTCCATGTCTCCAACACATATGTCAGTGTTGGCAGGATTATACTATTTCTCAGTCCCTTTTTCACTTCCATACTCACACTCCTACCCTTCATAATCCTCCCCAGTGCACCTATGACCTGCCTGCCCCTCACTGCTCTCTCCCTGATTTCTCCTTCCATACTTCCATGTTTACACAGAACTGTTCCCAGATACTTGAATTCCCTCACCTCCTCCATCCTCTCACCCCCTAAAGTTATCTCACATTCCGTCCCAGTTGGTACAGCCACTCTATAGGGTGTAGCAAAGTCAATTACTTCTGTTTTGGTCCTCTCAAATACCATCACCTTACTCTTACCAACATTCACCTTCAGTTTTCTTCGCTTACACACGGACTGAAACTCATCCACCACCCTTTGTAACTCCTTTTCACTCTCAGCCATCAACACAGTGTCATCCGCACTACCTCTCCCCATAAATTCTGCATGCAATAACAAGTCTCAAATTCAGGTTCCCTTGGGCTTAAAGTAAACCACCCACCTCCTCTAGGGTTTCTGTGTACTCCTTGACTGCCTCCTCATTGTTATAGAAGCAGTGGTCCAGGATGGAGTAACAAAAGAAGAGTGGCCATTCACACTCAATCTTCTCAAACATCTTTAGTTCCCAAGGTTCATAGTACAATCGACTTGGGTCCTGTTAGAGATATGGTAATGAATTATCGCCTTATCTTTCTGGAGTTCATTACAAACACTCAAACCTATAATTGAAGGGAATGTAAATTTTCTTCACTCAGTGTCCGAAAATCATACAAGTTAATACTAGCCATTTCAACACATCATACCACATATCGTTGCTGAACACTGAGAACCAAGAATTTCAACACTCAGCATTATAGACCAGGGGTATGTAGGTTCAAATCTTGGCCACAAAAAATAATTTCACAGGCATGTAGTATATAGTCATTTCCACCTAACACAGCAGTGAATTAATTGTAAATAAGTTTAGTACGAAATAAAGTCAATTTGGTTATTTTTCGGTACACTATTTAGCCATTCATTAGCGAAAAGATAATGAATTAATTAATGTATGTCAATTTTCTACTGCATATCAATGTTATGCAAATAAAAACTCATCAAAATAATCATTGAAGAAATGTAATTTCACACAAAAAATCTGCTAATCAGTACAACACCTCACACCACAACTAACTGCATCATTTAAGTACAACAAAGATGTTGAAGCTTAGACCGGTACAAAAACACTTGAATGTAGCATTGACATTATCTTCATACCGGTACCAAACATTATATCAAGCAACCAACCTCTTTTGTCGTTTTGAACCCATCCCTGAGGAAGCGCTTGCAGCCATAACGTCCCTGGAGTTTGGACTGGATGGTGGAACGGGTGGTGCGGATCAGCACAGGATCGTCTACAGCAAATGCTGGGAAGCTGATCACTGCCAAAAGACTGCTGTCACACTCCTTGCTGTTGCTTTCACGTGGCAACATTGACTGCACCATGGATGAAAAGAATTAATCCTTGAACAACATTTATCTTTATTGAATTTCATACTTCATTCATATATTTCATCTAAACCTAGAACCATCTCTGCAGTACCCGACAATCAACTGACCTGCAAAACAGCTTGACACTTCTGTGCCTCATCAGCCAGCACATGGATGACACTGGCTGGCCCACCTCTCGCACCAAACAGGTCCAACTCATTCATGGCCTCCAGGGCTGCTTTGGCCATACCGATGGAAGAAGCATTCAACTCAGGCATACCATGGTTAGTCTTGTCTCCACGCTCCCAGATGCCATAGTCCTAGGGGAAGGGCATCCATAGTATAGCAAATTATAATAATTATATATTACTGACAACAGTCTTGGAGGAAGGTAAGGATATACAGGAATGAAACAGAAATAAAAAAAAAAAAGTGAAACAGAGGAATTGCAAACTAGTCCAGGACAGAAACCTCAAAGGAACAAAAAGGATGTAATATTTTGAGAAATTAAAGAATGTTTTATCAGAGAATATGGCAAAATGTCAACATGTCTGGTTTGGGAGAAGGACAGAGGGCAAGAAATAGAAATGAACAAAGATAACTTAGTGGACGAGATAAAGTAGTAAAGGTGTTAAAGAATGATAGAACTTTAACTGTGAATGAAGTGATTATTGAGGTGATAAAGTGCAGTGGAAACTATGCTTTGGAATACTGGAGTTGAGAGTGATACATAAGCTTGCTTGGTAAAGAGGAGATAAACAGTTGCCAAGTAGGGGAGGAAATATGCTCCCTATGCATCAAGGAAAGGGAAAAGAAGGGAGTAACAAACATCATCAACGTGACCATAAACTGATTAAGGATAATGTAGTGAAGGAACAAATTATTCAAATAATTGAACATGGAGTGCATTAATCACAGTCTCATACAGGGCAACCCTATTGTGTTTAAATCTCATAATCAACATAGCTCTAGGGTGGTTCCAAAACCTATTGGGGCAACTGTACTTTATCATTATTTTCATTATTACCGGTACCATTATCATCATGAAGTGCTTACTGCAACAGAATCCTCTAAAACTTACTGGCACACAATAGGCAGATTCTATATAGAAGACCAAATTCTGTATAAAGGACACTTCATCCAAATTGAAGATGATTTGCAGTCCTGAAAAAAAAAAAAAAAAAAAAAAAAAAGGAGTTAACAACAATGAATATTCTTAATTCCATAATTTCCAGATATTTGTCACAAGCTAGAATACTATATTCAATGTTATCCAGTCTGTACCTTCTAGTGTTTGAGTGATTAGTGTTCTGGACTTGTAACCAATAAGTCAGGAGATCAAAGCCTCTCAGACGAGGGGATGAACATATTTACTCTTCCAATCGAGTTTCAGACACTAATTATAACGTAACCAAACATCGTAAAACACCCTTGCTGGTACCATAACAGCTGCAGTATTTGGGAATTACCCTCACTTCCCTGTGCCAGTTCCGAAGTCGTAACGTGTGTGTGTGGGTAGCAGTCGACCTGGGGCACGGTAACGGGCTTGATGAAGCCTGTTTCCAGTGTCGGAAATAAAAAGAACCCTATTCCCTCCAAGGAATTATGAAGGTTCAGCCCCTCTAGCTTATGTAAACCACATTCCACAGAGGGACATGTGTGGTTCCAGTACAAAGCTAGCAGCTATGCAATGTAAAAAAAATTCAGGGACTCTGCAATAGTACATTTGATTTCTTTGAGGCATCTCACTTTATTATTGTTTGATGGTGAGAACCGTGAGATGTGAGGTCAATGTGTCACAGATTAAAATATAATCACAATTCTGCAAATCTCTGGTTTCACAGCCAAAAAGAAGAAGAGAGGGCATCAGGAGTCACAGTACAGTAATTCTGCTTATAAAAGTAGATGAGATCAAGATGGTTGTTTACAGGTAATTATTCAACTAGAGTCCCACCTCTAGTCATGACTCACCAGAAGCAGTCATCTGTGCTAGAACCAGAAGGAATAATGAGGTAGCATCAATCTGAAGGTGGCCCCACTCACTGTCCTGCACGACAGTCTGCCCAGTGCGTGACGAGTACTTAGCATGCAGGGCGTCAATGGGGGCCTGTGTCTGCTTGAAATACTCCACCTTATCTTTCTGCTGCATCATGCAGGTCAGCAAACCTCGCATCAGCTTGACACAGCTCTGAAACATGAAAAATGTAGAAGGTGTGAGTCAACAAGGAAAGGAACAATTAACAAGTGAAAAATCTGGAAGCAATACTATAAAATGGGATAAGTTTGCCCAATCAAACTCGCAACCAACAAAATGTTCAAATAATCCTTCTTCAACATAATGAATACAGTGTGCAATACTGAAATATAGTCTCCACCAGAACTTCTGTATTATGCCTAATGATATTGCAAAGTATTATTCTGACTGCCTCTGTAATTACTGCTACTAAAGGATAGAACAAATTTACTGGAGGTACTATTTACTGTTACTGACCTTCTGCTCAATTTTCTTATTTGCGTAACCTTTTTGTACCGTATATGGTTCAGCAGTGTAAAGTAAATCAAGCAAACAGCAATCACATGAGCATTTGCTCTACTATACTCTATTCCAACGATCGGTGCATCTGGTTCCTAGCGGGTTTCTGTTTCTGCGTCCGTGATTGGTTGATTTGATGATAATGCTCGTGCAAGGGCTCCTAACTTTAGCGACATGTGATTGGCTGTCCAAACTTCTCATATATCAGATGTTTTGATCTATTATGCCTTAAATAAAGTATCTGACACATTATTATGTTTTTAATATAACAAATATAATTATATAATTGCCAAATGACATTTGAAGACACACCTACAAATACAGAAACTTACTTAGATATGAGTAAAAACTGAGAAGCGACTGCCCGACTGTCAACACGGGAGAGAGAGGTGGTGCTCGTCTTCCCGCCAACACTGGGTCCATTCTTCCGTCGTAGCTATGACTTGGTCGTTATCATTCATTTCTTTACTTACTTCGTGAGACTATTACAGGCATTAGATTTTCAAATTGTATTGAATCTTGTCAAAGAATAATCAAAATTACAAAAAATAACATGTATTAACTTTGCTTTCATTTATATTTACGGTGTATCTTGACCTTAGATGAATGGATTCGAACGATACAGCACCTCCGTAGCCTAATGAACAAACCAGCCGTATTTTCCCTACTATACACAGTTTTTGCTTGTTATTTGGCAGTTATATAATAATATTTGTTATATTAAAAACATAATAACATATCAGATACTTTATTTAAGGCATAATAGATCAAAACATCTGAGATATGAGAAGTTTGGACAGCCAATCACACGTCGATAAAGTTAGAAGCCCTTGAACGAGCATTATCATCAAATCAACCAATCACGGACGCAGAAACAGAAACCCGCTAGGAACCAGATGCACCGATCGTTGGAAGAGAGTACAGTATAGTATGGTACAGAAATGCAATTTTTTCAATGAAACATGAGGAAAAAATCCAGCTGAAGCCAAATAACCACATTTCCTTCCCTCTTCTCCCACCTGCTCAAGTTCATATGTTTTGGCACGGTCCTCATCCAGGTCTGCAGTCTTCTTGTATGCCATGGCCAGCCCCCACACGGCCAGTATGGAGTAGATGTTATCCCGTACCCAGGCATGATCGTTGTCTGGACTTGCTGGCAAGAGACCAGTCACGGCATCCTGTCCAAAAAAAATTACTGTATCATTCTCTTTAGCTAGAGCATTGTGCCAATCACAGTTAAGTTTTCATATGGCATGGACCAATCACACCTGAAGCTTGGGATGATTAGTACTGTATACTGTATAGAAAATAGTACAATTGATAAATACTGTATTCGTTTTTGGACTTGGCCCAATGGTTGACACTAGTAGACAACAATAAATATACTAAAACTGAGTGAGAGAGAGAGAGAGAGAGTGAGAGTGAGAGTGAGAGTGAGAGTGAGAGAGAGAGAGAGCGAGAGCGAGAGAGAGAGAGTGTACCAACTGGGACAAAGTGTGAGATAACTCTGAGGGGTGAGAGGATGGAGGAAGTGAAGGAGTTTCAGTACCTGGGTACAGTTCTGTGTAAACATGGAAGTATGGAAAGAGAAATTAGGGAGAGAGCAATGAAGGGTAGACAGGTCATAGGATCACTGGGGAGGATTATGAAGGGTAGAAGTGTGAGTATGGAAGTGAAAAGGGGACTACGAAATAGTATAATCCTGCCAACACTGACATATGCATCAGAGACATGGACATGGAGTAGGGCTCATCAGTCTAGTATAGGTGCTGTGGAAATGAGTTACTTGAGAGGAGCATGTGGAGTTACTAGGTGGGATGGAGAGAGTAATAAGAGTGTGTATGAGAGATGTGTTATGAGTGAGAAGGCAATTGGTATTGAGTGTGGAGTGGTTGAGAGAGTGAAGCGTAATACACTGAGGTGGTTTGGACATGTAGAGAGAATGCAAGGTGAGGAGTTTGTAAAGAAGGTGTATGGAAGTGAAGTTTTGGCACCTGGTGTGAGAGGCAGACCTCCAGTTAGATGGCAGAACAGAGTGGAAGAGTATGTAAAGGAGAGAAGTGTGAGGGGCTGAGGAGGGCTTGACCAAGTAAGGAGGGAGTGTTGGAACAGGGAAAACTGAAGGCACTTCTGCCATGGCTACCCCCTTGGGAGGAGTTCCTGGTGGGAAAGAGGCGTCAGAGCTATAAATAGATAGAAATAACTCCTTTACTTATACATTATAATTTGAGACGTAACAACAAAAATGACATAAATTATGTCTGCCAAACCTGAATTCCATAAATATATAACAGTACCAAATTCACAACTAACGATCATGGATGCGGTAAATATTGCGATTGTCTGAGTCCACGATTTTTACACTTTCGGGGAACCGAAACTTCCAATTTCCTTTCCCTTTTTATTTTGGAGACTGTTTTATTTTGTGCAAATACCCGGTACATATATGGAGGAATCTCTTATTGGTAAATTGGATGGCTACTGATTCCTCCAAGCCATGCCAGGAAACAGACACCCCCGGTGTTTCTAATATACCAACAACAGATTCCTCAGTTAATGGGGTGTTAATATACCGGTACTTTTGGTACCATACACTGGAAGGCTAGTGATTCCTCCAAACTATGCCAGGAAACAGGACCAAATTAACATTAAAAATGGTGTCCTATTGCTTGGAATGGTTTGGAGTAATTAGTTGCTCCAGATTTACCAGCACTACTACACTCCCTTAATGATGGCTGCACTACCCACCTGATGTCTGAGGATGGTACGATACACAATGCGGTGGTAATAATCCAATCTAACGCCAGAGTTACTTCTACTCCTCATCTTGGTGGCTGGCTGGCTACGAACTTCACTCGTTCCTCCTTCGTTCCTTAATTCCTTCTCTTGTAAAACTTCACTCGTTCCTTCCTTCTCTTGTATAAAACCACTCGTTCCTCCTGCCTTCCTTCTCTGGTAAAACTTCTCGTTCTTCCAAAATTCCTTTTCTTGTAAATCTTCACCCGTTCCTCATTCCTTCCTTCCTCCTTAACTTCACTCGTTCTTCTTTCCTTCTCTTGTATAAAACATCTACTTCCTCCTTACTTTCATTCGTTCCTCCTGCTTCTTCCTTCTATTCTAGTAAAACTTCTGTTTCCAACTTTTATCCTTACTCGTTCTTCCTTAATTCCTTCTCTTGCATAAAACTTCGGTTCTGCTTCTTCCTTAACTTTACTCGTCCTCCCTTCTCTTGTTAAACGTCTGCTTCTTTAAAACTTCTACTTCCTCCTTAATTCCTACTCTTGTAAAATTTCTGCTTCTCCTTCTTCTGCTTGTATAATACGTCTGCTACATATAAGACTTTTCCTCCTTCTGATATTCCGCATTGAATGCATTCCCAATTAATTTCCCCCCCTCGTCACAGCTGAGAGAGTATAAATGACAGCACCAGAGCCAATAATTAGAGTCAAATCCTTAATCTGAGCATATATCTTCTAAATATAAATACTCCAATATCCTGTTTGTAGCATCCGATCGTACTTATGTAGATTTAGAATCTTATTATGATTGAACACTAAAGATCCTATACATGGCCAACCTCTCAAGGGCATAAAGGGCATATATTAATTAATGCACCACAAAGAGTTACATCGTATTTATGAAACTATATTAATAATGTTTTTGCAATTATTCATTTATTTATTTGTTTTACATTTAAGAGGTTTTCGCCTTTTCGGTAGAATCGGTACCTTAACTTATATGCAGACGACACAACCCATCTCGTCGTCATCGTTGTTTTTTGTGTACTGCTATTATTATTATTATTATTAAGGGTGTTCCTCCAAAATATGCCAGAAAACAGCACCAGATTAAATTAAAATCTTCCTCGAGGACAAGTTCTGTTATTAGTCGCTCAATTTCTATTTATCTTGTTATATGAATTTAGCGACGAAGAAAACTTTTAATCAAAGAATAAGTTTATAATAATAATAATACCACCCTTTGCATCTTGACCAGACATAATTTTCTCTACTTTTAAGTTTGAATGAGCTTGAAACTTGAATGAAACCCGTCACGTTGACACTAATCCCGATTTATTGGGTCTAATCCTGTCTACCAAAACTTTAATTTTGAAGTCTGTTATACTCAAAAACATTTTGGGACTTGCTAAATTTGGATTTCCTAAATCCTCTCGGGGGAGTTTCTAAATCCGTCAACCAATCAGGTGGCAGCTTTAAAAAAGTGGAGCCAATGGAGAGCAAAGAGTTATCAGCTGATTTTATGTAAACAATCCACACGTGCTATGATATAAGTGCCACTGCTGCACATTTTTTTTTTTTTTTTTTTTTTTTTTTTTTTATGGTTAGAGACCCTATAGGTATGGTAAATATTGACTGAATTACCGTTATTGGCTACGATTTTTCTACCTTCATTACCCATTTATTCAGACAATTCTAAGACTATTTTCGGTATTTATTGAAAGAATTACCGTTTTGCAGCAGTGTTGCCAGATCCGGTTGGGTCCCAGTATTTTGCCCCAGTCATTTATTGTACTTTATCACGATTATTTCCCGGTAGTTTGCCCAGGTTAGGTTCCGGTAGTTTGCCCAGGTTAGGTCCCGGTAGTCTGATGCGGTCTAGGTTAGGTTAGGTCAGGTCAGGTAAGGTCAGACTAATTTCAAAATGCCCCATTTGCATATGCCCTATCTTGGAAATGGGGCATTTGCGGAGAAAATGCCATAGAAGAAAATAGTCTTAGAATGGTCTAAATAAGTGGGTAATGAAGGTAGAAAAAACGTACGCAATAACGGTAATTCATTCAATATTTACCCTATTTTCTTCTATAGCATTTTCTCCGCAAATGCCCCGTTTCCAAGATAATGGGGCATTTTGAAATTAGCCTGACCTTACCTGACCTGACCTAACCTAACCTAGACCGCATCAGACTACCGGGACCTAACCTGGGCAAACTACCGGGAAATAACCGTGGTAAAGTACAGAAAATGACCGGGGCAAAGTACTGGGACCTAGCCGGATCTGGCAACACTGCTACAAAACGGTAATTCTTTCAATAAATACCGGGTCTACTGCACACTACCCACTCACTTGTGCCAACCATTTCGTCACTCCAATATGTATATATATATATATATATAGTTAGCCATCATGTCTGCCAGCTGTGCTGAAAACCCTCCCCCAGGAAAGAAAGAAAGAGCCGCTATCTTCACGGATGAAGAACACTCTAATAATACAGGAAGTGGTAGAAAAATACTGTATTAGGTGCTTTAACTTGTGTAGCGACTGCCAAAGCCAAAGACATTGCGTAGAGGTCTGTCACATATGCACAGGCATCCCTCTTTATAAACATTTTTGGTAATTAAATATTTATGTTGAGGCAACTAACGTTACATTTTTGGTATGCGTTTTCCTCTCAAACAGAGGATTCACTGTGTACAGATTCGTATCAGTGAGGAAAAATTTGGGTATTTATTGAAAGACTTACCATTTTGCAGCAGTGTTGCCAGATCCGGCTGGGTCTCAGTATTTTACCCCCGTCATTTATTGTACTTTATCACGATTATTTCCCGGTAGTTTGCCCAGGTTAGGTCCAAGTAGTTTGCCCAGGTTAGGTCCCGGTAGTCTGATGTGGTCTAGGTTAGGTTAAGTTAGGTCAGGTAAGGTCAGGCTAATTTCAAAATGCCCCATTTGAATATGCCCTATCTTGGAAATGGGGCATTTGCGGAGGAAATACCATAGAGGAAAATAGTCTTAGAATGGTCTAAATAAGTGGGTAATGAAGGTAGAAAAAACATACGCAATAACGGTAATTCTTTCAATATTTACCAAAATTTGCTTATAGAATCTTTATGAAGTAATTCCTGACCCAATCCAACCTAACCTAAACTTACATATTTAATGATCACACACACAATAAAAAAGGGATAAGCAAATATACAAGATATGAAAGCCTAAACCAGTAAACCATCCCAGTAAATGGCAGTCTTGGAATTTTCCTGCAGCATGAAGAGAACATTAAAGTGTGAAATTAACTGTTCACTACTACAAATAGCTTGAACATCAATGGAGTGGTTAGCCTCTCCTATGCACATATACTTGTGGAATGACATTTGGTGCTTTGATGGGAATGTGGGTACCACCCATCAAAGGCTTCAATCACCTGGAGAAAATAATTCACTTTGAAAAATCCTCTGCATGTCCTGAATATTTGTGGGCATCTTTATTTCTACCATTGCCTTCAGAGATAATAACATGCACCACCGAGTTCACCACTCTGCTTACACTTGCCCGAGTCACTTCCTTTGAATCACCAGTTACACTTTGGTATGTTCCAGTCACTAAAACTCAGTGTCCCTATTATAACACTCAGTTAAGAAATCCTAAAATGGCTGCCCACAGCTTTCCTTAGTGTTTTGAGTATGTGCTTAACATGACTGGGGTTAGTTAGGAATTCCTAAGTTGTTTTAAGTATCTTGCTACATTACTCAATACTGGTAGCTTTGAAATTTATGACTATATGCTGTATTACTCAGATGATGCAGGGGTCTTACCATTCATCTTCTTCAAAGCTTTTTCCATTTCCTCTCTGCCCAACTGTTACCCTATCTTGCCGTTTCATCATTCATCTATTGTATCTTGCTTTTGAAATTCTGAATATATACAGGTATAGTCTTTTCTCTGTCTCTTGTATTCAGGCTTTCATACAAATCTCTAATTAATGTCTCTTGGTTTCTCTAACTATTGTATTACCTTCACCCCTCTTCCTATCCTCACGTATCGTTCCCTCTCTTTATTGTTATCTTAGTCAGAAATTTTAGTGGTCTATTACTTGTAGTTGTATACTTTATGATGTCACTCTATAAGGGAGGATATTATCACTAGCCTCTGTCTCCTAGGGCAGAATTTAAGAACATTTGTGGTGTATCCGATGGTGTGGCCACGGTACGATGGCTCTATTGTTTGTCTATGGAGTCATCGTACCGGCACCACGCCATCGTATACACCATGGATGTTCTTGAATAGGGCCGCTAAGTTTACAAAAAGAGGCAAGGAGGTCCAAATGTTTGTTTACAGAAGAAAGTGGCAATGAAATCCAAATGTTTGTCTACAAATGAAAGCGACAAAAAAAAAAGCAATCTCCATTCCTGTCTCAAAACCATAACTGAACGAGCTTGGAGGTGTTAAATCAAGGGTCTACTGTAAACATATACTCATAGACACATGTATGTTACATACAGTATACACACAAAAATTATACCATACAAAATATGCACACACATACATTCTATCTCTCTCTCTCTTACCTTTTAATGGAAGGGCTGAAGTAGAAACTGAAAAGTGGATCAAGGGCTTGGGATAAAGGGCCATATTCAAGAACGTTTGTGAGTCATGCCAACATCCATACTGTATCAAGAGAAGGGAGGCAAGAATGACTTTCACATGATTTTTCACTCAGATACATGCACACCTACAGGGACACTTATAATGCTGTAAATGGGATGGCTGAGAAAATATGCAATTACTAAGGTATTTTATTATGCATTGGCAAAATTTACAACATCCATACAAACAACTTTGATATGCAAATTTCACCTCGGTATATAATAAACAGTATATAATTATAAGAACATTTACAGTATTTTAATATTGTGCTTCTTTTAATGTATATCATAAGGCGGGCTAAGTTTTGTTTATGTTAGGTATTGTATGGGATACCTAGCGTAGAGATGATCTGTGAGCAAAGACAAGGGCTAAGTTAGATAAGATGTAGGTTGGTCACAGTTTACATTGGATCATTAGGTTGAATTATAAAGGGGGAAGGAAAGAAGACTGATAGGCTACAATGACCTTGTACCACAAGAAAGGAGACAGAGAGGAGAGAGGAAGGACAGTAAGCACAAAGGAAAAAGAAGGAAAGGAGGGACAGCTGAAGAGAGGAAACAGACTGGCTAGGGGTCCACGGGGTGCTATAAACCTTAAAGTATTGCCTACATCTTTGCTGGCAATATTATCGAATGGGGGACTGGATCATTATATGCTTGGACAAATCAAGTTCAAAATATGTTGAGGCAGTGCTACAGTACATTAGACTTGGCTTAAGTTTATTTGATAAGAATGAAGCAAGTAGACACATACTGTAGTCAACTCCAAAATCTCTCTAGATGTTGTCAGAAAATAATATTCAGTAATTGTTCAAAGAATGCATTGTATTGATAACTTTCACATTTTTAACACAATACTCAGAGCTTGCCTAAAGGAAAAGTACAATATCATGGACCTGGTTGTTATGTTATGATGATGTAATAGCCTAGTAAATGTCTCAACAAAGGCAGCATCACACTGCACATACAACTGCCTGCACAGGAAACTGTCACACCTTGCTACTGTACTTGTGTGAGGGTATAAAAAAAGAGATAACATTGGGAAAATAGCTTTGTAATTCAAGCTCTCACAATTTATAACTGGCATTGAGGCATCCAATCCATAGATACAGTATATGAAACCAGAATATAAAAACAGTACAGGATGTGTAAATCTATAATTACAGCATAGGTTTGTTTCCAACAGATCACACAAGCGTCAATGTTATCCAATTTCATATGTGGCCTTGTTGCTACACCATACTGTATACTGAAGCTCGAATAATTTACCATGTTTAGGACTGAAGTGGGGAAGGTGTAGAGCCAGGCAGGCTAATGGATGGGAATTTATTGTTACACGATTTGATAAAGATATGTGGTTCACAAGTTAGGCCAATTGATCTTCCCCAAGCACTTTCTGTTCATCAATGATACAAGATTCAGTAAACACAAGCATACTAGCATTTTACTTCAAAGCATCAAGGGGATTTGTGATAATTATTTATGTGAACTGGAAAGGAAAACTACATAGAGTGATGTGAGGCTATATTCCTTGTCAAACCCAGAGGAATTAGGCATGGTTGAAAGTTTAAAGAACCAAAAGGTTAATACAGTACTTGAATTAAATTAATCCAGTAACAGGTCTTTTAACTGACTAAATATATCAAACCAAATTTCAGTCAATACTTCATTAAATCCAAGCATTTCAGGTGTCTAAAAATTCAGCCCTTATACCTAATAATCATCTGTTATGTTGAGGGCTCGCCTCATTCGTGCAGTAAATTTATACTTCTAGGCAACTGCACAACATGCGTGTATCACTGAACATTCTTCTTTTCATCACAAACTCAAAAGGTACACATTAAACCCCTTCAGAACAATAACTCCAGTTTAACTGTTGTACTGTGTAACACCAGACAATTATCCTTGACACCCTGAAGATCTTGGATACCCAAGGGACTGAGTAGGATATTATTCAGTACAGTATTACAAAAACTTTACTCTCAGATTACACAGGATACTTTAAATATTATAAAATTTGGACTCACTATGACTAAAATCGATAGAATCATTACCCAGTACAGTACACTGTAAGACCACTACAGTAGCTAGTAAAAATCTTTGCTATTACAACTACAAGGGATATACAATGTAATCATTACCCATTACACTATAGTAATGAATGTTATCACTTAATAAAACTTCCTTCCAGTCAAGTCGTATCAGATATTGTAACATAAGATCTGTGTACAGTACTGTAGGTAATTTTGGCAAAACTTAGTCACTTCCCATCAGAGAGGATCTGGATGCAGGAGTAACTCAGCCAATGCACTGCCTACTGGATTAGTCAAAGTACTGTACTGTAAAATACAAATATCAAACAAATGCAAACTAACCAACTTGCAGGTGCTAGTCAGTAAACAGCTTCAGATAGACATGTGTAGATTGAAAAATCTCCGATACATTTCAGTGACACCCACAACTCTTCAGTCTAGGACACCCAATACAGTCTCAAGTGCATGAACAATTTGTTTCATATTGTTTAGAGCAAATTCCTAGACACAATTAGAGATGACAGATAGTGATACATTGTATGAAAGATTGTCACCAGAATGATGAACTTTATAATACTCAAGGCACGACTCGTATCCACAATACTTATTCCTTAACACTTGCTTTTGATTGTAAAAAGATCACGTCTGTTCTGCAGTGAAATCACATGACCACAATGCAATACTCTAGTGCTTACTTGAAAATATTTAGTGCATTACCTGCCCAATTTGAGCTTCACATGTATAATGGTATAAAACTAATGCGACATAATCCTTAATATTCTATTTTGTTTTGGTATCTCAATTAACAGGTAATGTGGAAAATTTAAATTCAAATACAGTAATAGTTTCAGTTGCATTATTCATGGAATAGTGTAAATGCTGATGAGTTATCACACATGTAGATACATCACTCTTAAAGGTGTAAAACATTACAATCTTCTTGTTTCTACTGGTATCCCAGAGCAGTTGTGCATACAATTTTAAACACATCTAAGACCTTTGTACTAAAGGAATGAATTGTATTGATTCAGGAATAAACTTCCTGCAGTAAAATTGCCTCGTTAATACTTGGCAATTCCACAAATTAGATAATAACCCATTAAATTATTTTACTTTAGTGAGCTCTGTTGAATACTGTCCAGTACTAGAGTACATGATATTCCTCACAACCAAGATGCTTCTTCAGCTGAAAAGAGTAAGATTATCTTGATTCACATTTTCAATCTGATGATATACATTATCACACTTTGATTAATTCCAAACAAGTACTGTACAGTACAGTATATTGTACTCACTTTTAGGATACAGTATTCTTTAACAAAAGGGGTCAAGACACACATTTATTACCCACATTGATTTGGTGGTAATCAGATGTAGGCGAAAAGTACTACCGTCTTCATCTTCAGATGTGTTGTAAGAGTGTGTATGTGTAAATGCTCGTTAAGAAGAATATTGTACAAAATCTTGTGGACGTACCTACTGTACTTCCTCGATTTTCATGTGTTCTCAGTACTCAGAGTTATAATGCAGCAATTATTAAATTGATTAAAAGCTAATACTAGTATCATCACAACTCAAACTCTCCTTCCTTAATTTATTTCTTCATTGTTTAATAAACGGACCTTGACTAAGCTAGATTAATTTATTGTTCTCTGTTTTTCTCCTTATCTATAACATCACAGTTATTTCACACCTCCCATTACAGTATATAGAATTGAAACTAAATGTTTAATATTTTCATAATATCCTCAGTAGTTTCTTCACAAGAAGAAATTATCATTATACGAGTAGCTCAATGGAGAAGGTTGGAGACAAACTGGTCTTTTTCAACATTCTTTTGCAGCCATGTAACATACTCGTCTTTTTTATTTCTAATTATTGTTGCTGAACCCAGTATCTCATGCTATTGCCAGTATATTCTCCAGTTTGCAAGAACATCAAGGAATATGGCACAGGAGTATGTTTTCTGGGCTTAATTGTAATTACCTCAACAGTTTTCCTTCACATATGTTTTAAGATTGTATTATCTTTCTGAGGTATCATAAATTTTTCCAAAGACTAATGGAGGGAGTTCATGATTCACATAGAAACTGCCAAACACTACAACTGCCAATGGGATTATTACAGTGAATGTTACCCCTCTTGGACAGAAATAATTTGAGAAGGATACTACGAGCTGTAGTAGGGCCATACAGGAAATAACCCCTGCTTCAATGCTCTAGTGTCTTAGGTGAGAGGAGCAACTCCAGCTGTTCCTGGGAACGTGTGTTTTCATCTGTAGAGGGAGCAATTGGGGTGGGTGAGGCAGCTAAGAGTTCTACACGTGGCCCTCCTTCCCTTGGGGACACAATAACCTCAACATCTGCCTTTTTAGTGTTGTCTGTTGATGTATTGGAGGGTGTCGGAGAAGATGCCGAGGCTTCGAGGGTTTGCTTTGATGTGCTGGGAGTCAGTTGTGAGGTGCTGGGGTCCTGCTGGTTTCTAGCAGGGGTGACGGTGGCCCAGGACAGTTTCTTGCGAGGGACTGGGGTTACCGTGGCTGTCTCTAGTTGGTCTCCCTGGCCTGTGCCATCACCTCCAGGGTAATGACCGTACCCATAGTTGATTATCCCAGCATCCACCTGTGTGTGGGACTCCAGCTGCCATCACCATAGTAACTACACTACTATATTGTAAATGTTCATTAACTCTGCAAAAACTCATCACTTACCTTTTACCTGTTATACAGTAAATCATTAAGGGATTAAATATATTGCTTTAGTAAAACATAATGTCTGGACATTGTGCAGTCGATAAATACCTCATTACATGAATACAGTACTTGAGATATGTTGTCTTGGTCTGCATTTCTACTGAAAGAAAAACTAAGTACAGTACAATAATGAGAATTAGGAGCCAGTGCATTCTTGCCATATTTAAGAAAAATGGTATCCGGTACAATTGCCATCATTACTGTACAGGAGAAATGTCGGTCACCTCCATCTTAACAAAACTATACATACCTTTCACCTCCATATCAAAAGTAACTCTATGCCTGTCACCATAACAGGAAATATACTTATCATGTAGCAGCTGCAGTAATGTACTACATTCAAATACAGTAGTAGGTATTTACTTCAAGCAGTATTTATGATGCTATACTCTCTGCTAAGAAAGAATACCACATGCATGACAAATTTTTTATTACCATGAAGAAAAATTATTATTCATGCTAGCTTTGAAATTGTTCTCCAATAATAATAACACACTGGGTATGATCATTTAAACACACATCATATATTTAATATTTTCTACATTATGAAAGACATTAAGGCATTTACAGAATTGAGTAGAACACCTATTAAATCCACAGGCAACATACAGCATCTTGAGAGTCATAAACTGGTGGTACTGTACATATTGTCCTGTCCCAAGTTGAATGAGAAGCGTAGTGGTAACTGGTATGAGTGCTGTGAGTGGTAGTAGTTGCAATAGTGCTACCTGTATAGCTGTAGTCCTTGTTCATATCACTGTGAACCCAGCGGCCTGCAGGAAACCTCACAGAGATTTTTTGTATAGTTTAAGATGAAGGATAGTCTGTGTTGAGTTAGGTGTAAGGATATTATGAGCATATGTACTGTGGTGTCAGGTACAGTACTGTCAGTACCTTCTTGTAGTGTGGGTAGAGGTCGATTTTGTATTACGATAACTGTAGCATTTATTGAGGAAAGGATGGTGAATGCATCACAGAATGGCAATGGGGGGCACAACAAATGAAATTCCACTTGTGTAAATACAATTCTGCAAACTATGACCCTAACCTTCGGCAGCTGCAAATCTGCAAATCTCTTTCCATTTGTTATTCAGCTAACGAAAAATCATAAATAAAATCTGTTTGTGGTTTTCACAAAAAAAAAAGTGCAAATAACAAAGGTAGGCCTAAATCACTTGAAAATATTTTAAATCTATGTATTTTTAATCATTTTTATATTTTTATCACATGCCCTTTACAGCCTTATCTCTAACATGAGTTAGAGCTTTTGTAATCATGGGGTTATAAGAATTTCCAGTTACTCATCCACTACAATTATATCTTTATTCACTCTATTCAGGTTAAAGTTTTCTGTAGGACTGAACGGGATATATATTTGACTTGAAAAAAGAAAAAGAAAAAAAGACTCAAACATTGTCAATAAAGCTCCTCATATGGTGTTGTTCCTTAATCATTGTGTTTATAGAAGTACTGTACTGTACTTTTACAACCACAAAACAGCAAATTTGCTTAAAATTTTTAACAAATGCAAATCTGCAAATTAAATCACACTTCTGCAACTGTGGAAGTGTCCAGTACAGTACTGCAATTTGGCAAGGTGTAGAGTCATGTGGTTTCTTTGGGTTTACTGGACTGAGGCATTGTCAGAGTAATGGATACTATATTTGGAGGATTATTTTAGTATGCAGGGGCCGAGATGTGGTTGTGCCTATGGAAGGTGATGTGCAGTAGGGGTTGGGTACCTTGCTTTGAATCTCTGAATGGTAACTGGGAGTGGTAATTAATGCAATTGTGCATGGTAGTGGTAGTAGATGTGAGCAACATGCATGGTAGTGAGTGCTATGAGTGGTACTGGCAGCCATAATGGGAGATGGTGGGAGTCGGAAAGTGAATGCTTGCAGTTATCTTGTTCTTAGAGATGGTGGATAAAAGCAGAAACAGGAGAGAAAAAAAAATTATTTCAGTACAAGCATTGGTGTACTGAGAACATACATCCACAGTAAAACCACTGCACCACTTGCGTCTGCGTGTAACAAAAATCATGGGCTGGGCAATGACAGTGACTGGTACAATACGATGGTTTCAATGATACGGTATGGAGTCATCATGTAAGTCATCATAGTGGTCACTGTCATTGCCCAGCCCATGACTAGTGGTAAGGGAGAATGTATATAAAAAAATGTGGCTTGGGTGTGAAGGCAACTGGTGTTGAATGTAGAGTGATTGAGAGGGTGATGTGTAGTTCATTGAGGTGGTTTGGACATAGTGTGAAGAGAATGTAAGATTGGGAGCTTACACAGTTGTACGGGAGTGATTTTGATAGAACTGGTGTGAGGCAATTAACCAGATTGGTGAACAAGGGGGTAAAATATGTAAGGAAGAGGAATGTGAGTGGAAGGGGAGGATTTGACAAAGAAGAGAGGGAGATAACTACAGTATAAATATTGGAACAGGGTGAATTGTCCACCCACTTGGAGTGAGGCATCAGTGCTGTAGACAGATAGATAGATATAGATAGATAGATAGTGTAATGTGTTGTGAAGAAAAGAAGGTTCAGTATTCTTGGGTAAAATTAAGATTGGCATAGGTAATACTTCCATGGATTTGCATGTTGTGTAAATCGAGCTGTCCTGATACCCAAACCATAGAAGATAAAGAAACATACCAAGCAGCCAAGGTATGGGAGACACATGAATACAAGCTATTCTTTGAGTTTCCCAAGACCTTGGCAGTAGTACTATACTGTATCTCCCTGGGTGGGTTTGTTTACCCCTATTGCCTAAGAAGCTGTAAACAAAATTTCAATATAGAGCATGAGGTAGTTAACAATGTGGCAGAAATGGCAGTGAGAGTGTGAGAGATATGGGATGCTTGTCATGAATGACAAAAACATTGAAGAATAAACATTTTTGTGGTGAATTTTGTATGAGAACCTCTCCTTACATTTAATTTTCTGGTCACTGCCGGTACTTTTCTTCCATGGTTATTGTGAATATCTATTGTGAATTCCTAATGAGAGCACTATCATGAACTATGTCATTATCACTTTTCCTGGTCCTATCTTTGTTCATAGAACTTGAAACTATCTTATAAAATCATAGCAATAATACTGATAAGTTAATAGAGGTGTCAGGAATAAGTGCTTGTTGCTTAGGATATTCATTGTTGAATTTACAGGTCCATGCATAAAGAGAGCAGAAAGGTGACATCTTAGCACATGATAATTTTGGTACACAAAATGCTTATCTTTCATTTATGTTTTATCACGTTATGAGACAATCATTATGTCAGAATTGTAATGTCTGTATGATTTACAAACTTTTAGGACTGTGTCAGTTTCTACTGTATATCCGAGAGTGAAGGGAGAAAGCTTAGAATACAGTATTGTATCAAATATAGAATTAAAGTACTGTAGTGTTTACGATTGAACATACCAACATATTTCAGTCCCTTATTAACAGCAATAACCACATGCCAGCAGTTGGTGAGGCCTCAAGAATGTACCAGTGATGAAAGTGATGTAAAATGCAAGCTCCCATATTAGAAAGAAGTGACAGAGGTGGTGGGAACTGAAGGCAACCACTAACCAATGGTGAGGTGACTGTTGTGGTGGTGGTGGTGGTGGTGGTGATGATGGAGACAGGTGTGGTAGTGGGATCAGCGGCTGGTTGTGCAAAAGCAAGCAGGGTAGTGTTGGAGATTGTTGTCATGGTAGTTGCTGTGGTGGTAGCTAGAGCTGTTTGTGGTAGCCTCTATGGTGGTAGATGGTGGTGGTTGTTAGGCTGGGGCTACCCTGCTTCCAGCAAACAATGGATTGCCCACACTTGGCTTGACCTCCACCTGGTAGACAGTCCACAGTCCACACCACTACCACTAATACATTACTAGTACCACCATGCAACTACAACACCATTATTACATTACTATTAATACCGTACAGTACCACCACTATAACATGCAACTATCTGTACACTACTACAGTAAGATCAACTTGACAAGTACAGCACAACCATGCAACTACAGTAAAGTATATCTATAATAATATTGTAATTTCAAATGTCTACTTGTCAGTAATGAGACAAAAGTCTAAGGTCTGCGTAACTCACATTTCACCTTCACTTTTAACCTCTAAAAAACCATTGGCCATAATTGCCAATACAGACTACTATGAACAAAAATGCTGGTGTCTGCATTTATAGTCACAGCACATTGCACCATTCAGGGTGCATTATTTGCTATACTGTACTATACAGTCAGCATCATTTGACGTGTCGTCGCAGGCCTCGCTAGGCCTGCATATTAGGTTTGTGATACATTATCTCCTAACGCCCATGAAAAAATGCCCCAGGAGAGAATAACTAATTGGCAACTCAGAGGTGTTGCCGTTCAGAGTTTTTAAAGACATAACGGTCAGTTTTAATTATGCTTTGGTAGGGAATTGATCTCGGAGAGTCTTTTGTGCCCTTTTCCCAAAACCTTGCACGAGGCGTTACCGACAATTGCAAACTTGCTCGTGCAAATCATGAACCACGTCAAAAAAGTATACAAGCCAGGAAAACTTAGTAGAAATAGTGAAGTGTTATAAGTTAGGCCTTAATTGCAAAGAAATCTGCAAAGAAACAGGAGTAAACCTACGTACAGTGCAATGACACGTGTTTAAATTTAAGGCGAGTGGTGAGTGAGATGCACTCCATCACAGATATGGTGGAGGAAGGAGTTCCAAAGTTGGAGACAAGACATTAGCAATAATCAGGTGGGAGTTAGAAAAAAATAAAACAATCACAGCAATACAAATTACGGAAAAGAACAAAGATCTACTACAGGGCACATCTGTATGAAGTCAACAGAGAATTATCCGAAACAAACTGAAATACAGCAAAATAAAGGCCAGATGTAAGCCTGTGGTGACAGACTCAGTGGATGAAGACGCTTGCCTTTGCTAAAAAATATTCTTCATAGACTCATGAAAGATTGGAGAAAGGTCTTGTGGACAGATGAATCAGTTTTTCGTGTTAGTGATACAAAAGGCATAAAGGTGTGGCGCCACAAGGGCTCCGACCCCTGTGACCCCCGCTATACTGCCAAGACCATAAAACATCCTCCCTCTCTTATGGTGTGGGGAGCATTTGCGTACGGTGACTTGGCTGATCTTCACATTTTCCCCAAGGGTCATTCCGTCACCAAAGACCTGCGCCTTTTACATAGGAAACTGGAAGATTGCTATGGGGTGACAGGTGCAGAAATCTTGCAACAGGGCGGCGCGCCATGCCACACCGCTCAGGTGGTAAAGAACTGGCTCAGGGACAGCGAGATCGAGATGATACCTGACTGGCCACCTAACAGCCTTGACATATGACCCATTGAGAACCTCTGGGCCATTCTCAATGTGAAAATAAGAGAAGCATATACAGTACCTCCACACTGGAAACATTAGAGGATGCACTTTGTTGGGTCTGGACAACCATACCACAATCAACTCTGCATAAACTTGCAGATTCACTGCCTGGCCGCCTCGCAGAAGTGCGAAAACGCAAAGATCAACCCATTCCCAAGTAGAAGGGTAGTAAACCTAGCTTCAGATATAATATTGTTACATTCTATCTATTTGTTTCATTATTATTCAAAATAGAAGTCACATTGCGTGTGTTTTTTTGTTGACAACACGTCAATTGACGCTGACTGCAATTAGCAAGGAGAGCATGTCCTAAGCCTTCCCCCTCTAATATATAACCACTCTACACCAGTCTTGGTCCAATGATTGTTGTGACAAGAGTACAGGACTGTACAGTATTACAGTACAGTATAACACAGTATAATACAGTATAACATTACAACAGCAATGATCAAACAGTGGATGTTTCTGTTATGTGTAATGCTGTAAAGTGAAGATATGGAAATCAAAGTGTGGTATATTTCAGGCAGTAGTGTCAGTAGCAAAATATTATTATGCTCCAAGTACACTTCCTTCAAAAATTATTATATGACCAGTCTAGTGAAAGTTTGCATTGTCAGGTGTGAGAAATGTCATTATTACTATAATATTATTGAACTGTAAAGTACAGTACATATATAATATAGTACATCTTAGTGCCATCACTTCGTATGAAGCTACAATACTAATACTATACCACTACTTACTACCAATACTACCACTACAATATGAAACTAATGATGCACTAATACATGTACAGTCGGCAGCAAAAGTAGTGTCGCCTCACTCAGCACTTCTTAAAAGATATCATAAAGGATAATAATCGAATAATCACATTCACCATACAGAAAAACGATATCCAGGGAGTAAATTAATATACAGTACTTCTGTGATTTTTCAGTTTGAGCCCGTGAAGCTTATATTTCCATACTTACTTTATGACTTGGCAGATGTGGCAACAGGACATTTGCCGCCAACTGTACAATATACTCTATACAAATAGTATCAACTCACTCACTATACAAAACATTCTTACTGTAAACAGGGATGAAAACCTTCAACCAAATACTTGGGGTCTTGCATCACCTTGACAAGACTAACACGAGTCATTTTGTTAGCTTACATGAGGAATTTACATTCCTCCACATAGGAATTTTTCTTATTGAGTATATTGCATGAATAAAACCCTGCTCATTGGACTATCACACACAACTAGTACTACACAGAACTCTAATATTTTGGTAACATATTACAGTACTGTACAGTACTATAATCCTTACATCTTTCAAAGACTTTTTTACTGTTCAAATTTTGAGTGATTTGAAGTTGTGCTGGTGGGCTTTATTTTATTTCTCATATACTTTTTCATCCATGTTTCTGTTTCCATTCAGCAATCGTGCAGTCAAAAACCAAATTTGACAATATAAATCTCTTAAATGTCTGAAACTTATCTCGAGCTATGATAATTCCTGAGGGTTTGGTATAGTACACAAATTTACTTTGCCACACATTTAGCAGTCATGAGTGTGTCTACTAAGGAAAAAATGTAGAAACACCAGTAATAAAAGGAGAAGCTAAGAAGTGCAAGAATGAAGTCCTAAACCTAATTAATTCAAATGTTGGTGGGTTACGGGAATTACAAAAATTTAAGGACACTAACCATGAATACCTGTACTTCACTGAAGCTCTGAGAGACTAACATGATTTAGTTACTGGAATGAAATATTTCACTCACTGGAAGACTGTGCAACAAACATTCATAGAATTGCATGCAATGAAAGTGTTACACATAATAATTACTATAGGTGCTTACAACATATTACAACTCCAGAAATGCTTACACAAAACATGATGACAAAGGCAAACTCCATAGCTAAATGGTTTGGAGATTAGATTAATTTTTTAAGCTCAAAATCCTTAGAAAAATAAGGAAATACAGTACTGTATTATTCACTGTAAATCCATCTATCATCCCTGTCACATTCATATATAAATACCAACATGCCTCCCATTGAGCACCAACTACAATACAGAACTCTCATTCACCATTACCCTACCCATCCATATCACTCATATACAGTATACCCCATACCTCCCACACCTGAACAACCCACCTGTCTGTCATCATCATCATCATTGGCCAGCGCCACCTCTGGGTTCTTGTCGATGAACTCCTTGCGACGCAGACACACCTCTACACTGAGCACCAACACCACCACACCACACCCGACCACCACCGGACCCACCAGCATGAAGGGGTTGTTTCCTGGTGGGGTGGAGTAGCACTGAGGGGGGCCATCTCTATTAATAAAATTGGAGGGTAAATGTTTCCTCCCAACTATAGCAGGAAACAGATTACTGTACCTCAATAATTATAATGGTAGGCGACTTGTTTTGAAGCATAGGCTGGAGGAATCAATAGCTCTCCAATTTGCAGAGAAAAGACAATCTCCTTAACGGTTCATTAAATGTCATCGCATAGAAGGACACATTAATGGGGAAGCATATTTTCTATATTTCATCTTGCAAACTACAGTACAACCTCATTATATAAAAAAACATTTTAAGTTTGCAGGTTGCATGTAAAATGATAAGTAGAATACTTAATCAATCTAGCATACATTAGAGGAATCAAGGTGCTCTAATGTAACACAAGTATATTACCATCTTAAACTGTCCAACATCACAGTCTTGGCTATACTCTGCCTCACTAAACCTATAATACTGAGCCTCCTAACACTGCCTCACCTGGAGTGTAGTCACAGATGACAAAGGCCACCTCATCACATTTCATCACCTCCCACCTGCCGCTCAGTTGCATCTGCAAAAATATAAACATGAAAGATAATAAGAACAACAGTATATTTATCACTTCTTACCTACATTTGTGTTGTGAGATACAAGCAATAGTGATACTTGGAGTATGAAAAAATAACAAGATAATGGATTTTTTGTATACACAATCATTGAGGGTAAAAAATAACTTCATTCAATAATCCTGGTTTAGATAAATTTACTGTTGCAAGAAGATATATAACAGTCCTATACCTTACTTTCCCTTCTTTATAGAATTAAGCAAATGCCAGCTATGAAAGTAACAAACAACTAGACGACTGACAAGTTGCTACATAACATTTTTGTATGTTTCATGTACTACAGTACATGAAACATACAAAAATACACGGGTCATACCAAGTGGTAAGTAGTTGGGTGTGATACAGTACTGAGCTTATTTATTTGTGTTACTCAATATGTTCCTCTACTATAATGTACACATGAACACACACAAGGTCATGTATCTACTGTTTATGATCCATTACTGTACTCTCAAATTACAAAAATATCACAGTTGTTACATGATAATTCCCTTTAACTGCAGTACAATGGAATTACTGTACTGCTATATTACAAATATATTACAGTAAGGTTCTGACAAAATAATTCCCACAAACTACAGTTTAACAACAACTCACTGCAGCACAGTAGGAGGTAGTTGCTGAGGATATTGAAGGTGGTGACCCTCCAGACCAGCTGGAGTAATTGAGACTGCCACCACTCTCCCACTTAGTCCAGGCATCAGAAGTGGACCCAGCAGGACGCTGCAGTGCCAGCCAGCTATCACCTACCAACTTCCCTGATCATGAACACCATAAATGTCGCCATCATAAACATAGGGCCACAGTCATTCATCAATTCCTGGATTTTTTGCCTAAATCACATCTTACTATAGATAGAAAAAAGAACTAAGGTACTGTAGTTTATTTATGAAGGTGACCATATGATACTGTAGTTAGGACTGTGTACGTTTGGCTACAGGAGTTCTCACACATGCTGTATGGAAAGAGAGGTCATTATTCTGTTAGTACTGCAATGAATGGTCTACCAAGTAACTCTGTGACTGCAAAATAACGAACCCAATGATAATGTTATATTGCAGTTACTTAGTCTTATAATTTCTATATGTTGTAAGCCCTTGAAAACAACAGTGTGTGTACAAATTCTTGTGGCCAATAGTATAATGAAAGTTTTGGGCAAATAATATCAATGATCAATACTGTATGGGTCTTTGCTAACCCATGAATTGTACAAGGACACATTCAAATACTGTACCTTTCTAGTAGTGAGTTTGGCCTCACCTTAACCACCCAAAGTTTCAATCCATGGCTGTGATACTGGGGGCTGTATGCAAGAACATCCATGGTGTTGACGATGGCATGGTACCGTTACAACAGCTCTATTGGTTTTCTATGGAGCCATTGAACTGGTACCACGCCATGGTCAACACCACGAACATTCTTGAATATGGCCCTGGTCCTCACCCTTGATGAAGTCTGCATGTTCCTGTGAGTATAGACGGAGGAGTGAGGCGCTCTGTGACCTGCAGTAGGACAGACCACGACCCCAGGTAGTGTTGTGTTGAGCCACGTAGTAGCACGACCCCCAACCTTCCTCCCACCCAAATGGACACTGGCCTGGTAAGCGAGATATATAACATGGGTGAGTGATTATACAATATTACACGTAAACTATTCCCTCAGTACCAGTCTTTTTAGTACAGTACTACTCTTCTAAATGCTTTTTACTGCATTCAACAACCAGCAATTTCGACCCTTCTATATCATACAATCACACAATTATTACAAGATTTTTCATTAACCGGGACGTCCCTACTCAGTAAAAGTGTACCTGAGCCACTACCTGTCAAAAAGATATGCAGAGTGTGTTAAGGCTGACCTGTACTGTACTATCTCAACCTTGCCTGAATCTCTCCATCACCACACACACACACACACACACACACACACAGAGTTGCATAGATACACAGACCACAACAGACCTTACGGTCCACACGAGGTTACCTGATTTGAGGACTACTGGTAGGGTATATATTACCCCAGTAATAGTCGAAGATAAGGATAACAAAGCAGAAGATTCTCTCCCCACCCACCACTCCCTCCGGCCTGGGCCGTACAGGAAAAAAAGTCAGAAATAATCACCTTGCGGGGTTGGGAGGAATATGCCCCAAGGAATTTTACAGGAAAGGCAGAAAGTAGGTGAAATAGGGTGGACTCGCAACCTAAAGGCGAAAAAAGTTATTCACTAATAAACGCTGTTAGTTGGGAATTAGAAACAAGGTGTTTATCTAAACGACGTTTGAAGCTGTCTATGGTGTTGCAGTCTATTACATTATGGGGAAGATCATGCCATTAGTTGATAACTCAGTTAAAAAATTAATTCTTGGATTCGTGCGAGTTGAAAGATTTACCTATGATTTTGCAACTGTTTCCTCTACGTTGTGTAAACAGAAATAGATTTAGTTCTCTTAGTTGCTCCTCGTATGTTTTGTTCCTCAGACTTGGTATTATTTTAGTAACTACGTAGGACTCGTTCCAGTTTTGCTAAATATTTCTGGTAGTACAGGCACCAGGCTTGAACACAGTATTCCACAAGGGGATGGACCAACGAATTATACAGAGTAAGGATTGTATCTTTGGACTAATACTGTACTCGAATGCTCTGACCAATAAAGCAAATTGAGAGAGAGAGAGAGAGGACATTTTTGTGGTTGAGGGAACCATGCAAAAAGAAGAAAGACAATTAATGACAAAATAATATACGGAGACAGAGAACGCAAAGAAAAAAAGTCACACACACACAAGGGATGAGAGGGAAGGGCGAAGTAAAGAAGTAATGGATTGGAAGTGAGGATGAGGACGAGGAATTAAGACACACATTAACGTACAGAAGAATTCATGAAGCTACAGTATTGCCAAGGAAAAAATAATACAAAGCGCTCTTGTAACTTTCACTTTATCGGTGGTTTATGGGTAAATTGGAAGGTTTCTAATTCCTCCAAACTATGCCAAGAAAAAGATTCCCCATTAGTACCACTGTTTTCCGGTATAGCTTGGAGGAATCGGTAGCCTTCCAATTTACCAACTAGAGAATTTCCCCTTAACTATAATTATAACTAACCCCTTATTGAATTCTATGCCGAGTTTGGTGAAATTTAGCCATGATTTGCCTTCGTTATTCTGCTTGATGTTGTTGTTGTTGTTGTTGGAGTATCGAGTTGGGATGAGAGTTTTCGGGAAATTGCTCTAATCGCCATGTATGTTCCCCCCCCCCCAAGCACGCTCACAGTAAGTCCCAAGCACACACACAATAGCTCACGCACACAATCGCACGCACAGACTTTATAGCTCACGCACGCACACAGCTATTCGCGTGCACTCAATAGCTCACATGCCACACAATATTATATCTCACGCACGCACACAATAAATAGCTCACGCCACACACGCACAATAAATAGCTCACGCACACACACAGTCGCACGCACTCACTTAATACATCAATCATGCATAAATCTCATAGTCTATCCTTTTAAACCTACTGTGTGTGTGCCTGTGTTTACATATTGATAGGTGTGTGTGTGTGTGTTTGTCTGTGTTTATGATTTGTGTGTGTCTGTGTCTGTGATTCTGTGTTTATCTCTCTCTCTCTCTCTGGTAATAAAAAAGAACACAACTAAAATGTATAACACTATCGGTTTAATTGAGTTTAAGAGTGATGCAGACAAGAGCCGCTATTAATCTCTCTCAGTGTTACGCTTCCAGGTAGTGTGGATCTATGTATTAATAATTTAATTCCCAGAAACACACACACACACGAACGAAGACACGAACACCACACACGAACGAAGACACAAACACACACACACGAAGACACGAAAGAACACCACGAACACACACACACGAACGAAGACACAAACACACACACACGAAGACACGAAAGAACACACAAACACACACACACACACACGAAGACACGAAAGAACACACAAACACACACACACACACACAGAGGGAAGGAATATTAAGGTGAGGTAACGTTATAAGTGAAAGAGAGAAGGGGAAGGGGAGGAAAATGACTATATGGCTAGAGAGAGAGAGAGAGAGAGAGAGAGATTACGTAGAGTGGGAGGAGTGAAAGGTAGTGTGTGAGTGTGAGCTGTGAAAGGGAGTGTGTGAGCAGTGAGAGGGAGAGTGTGAGAGGCTCTGGACTGAGGATAATGACTCCACCACTTGTGAGCTCACTCGAGAGGGGAAAGGGATAATACTGAGAGAGAGAGAGAGAGAGAGAGAGAGAGAGAGAGAGAGAGAGAGAGAGAGAGAGAGAGAGAGAGAGAGAGATTCTACACTTTCTACTTATATCATTAAAATACCTGTTTGTATATAACTATTTTCATAATGTGGACAGCTTCATTTTAATTAATTACATGTTTGGTTCTTAATTAACACATTAATATTACAATGTGTACTTAGTATTACCAAGGATCTGCTCCCTCTCATTTACACTCTAATTGCTGTAGACTAAATTCAATTAACCTTCTGATTAGATTCATTCGTCTGGAATTGAGAGACAATGGCGGAGCCTGGGTTTGGTTTGGCAATTAATTAAGGGGAGAATAATTCTTTCGTTGGTGAATTGAAGCTAGGACTCTTGATTCCTCCAAATTATGCCACGAAACATCAGATCCCATATTGGTACTATATTGGGGGTGTATGTTTTCTGGTATACTTAGGAGGAATTAGTAGCCTTCCAATCGGCCAACCAGACAGTTTTCTTATATGTATTCAACAGCTTCATAATTATCAGGTTTAGTTTTTCATATAATTGGCGTTAACAGATTGATTACGCTTAATCAAAATTCATAATTATAATATGGTCTTTAATTAAGGGACCCTGTTATTATAGAGACGAATCAACCAGTTTCACGCCTGGCCAGAAATTAATTAATCAAACCTCTTGGAAATCACACTTGTTTGTTTGTTTGCATTACTGAACTCACCAAAGTGTTTCAGGCTCATTTCGAACCTGCAGTAGACAAATAATTTCTTCCTCTGGTAATAAACGAGACAATATTACGATTTCAAAGCAGTGCCGGCCATGAATGAACGAAAAAAAAAAAAAAAAAAAAAATACATACTAATAATAATAAACAAAATCTTACTTAGGAGTGAACATTACTTTGATAAACACGGGCCCTGCATGGTCAACAAACAGTAACACAGTACGTGGGTGGCAGCTCGGGGGGTTGACTGGGAAATGAACCTGTCAACGTTTTAAAAGGTCACAGTGTTGAGTGATAGCACGGGTGTCAGTCAAACCAACCCAGTGTCGCTCCAAAATAGATAGACAGAGGTGTATGCAAAACGTTCACTAGGTTACGGATGTGGGTGTCGCAGAACCTTTCGTCTTCAATGTACACTCGCAATCCAAAATTTGTATCCATGCTCGCTTCGAATAGCCTGATCGAGTATTTAGCGAACTCAAGCAAATATCAAACAGGATAAGCGTTGTAATTGGTTAACTAGTATGTCAAATGATTCGAAACTTCAACAAGACTTGGATATAAATTTTGGATTGCGAGTGTACAGTTGGCTACAGGAATTAATCTTACACATGGCTATAATTATGAAAAGAGAGGTCATCATTATTCTGGAATATGTGGGTGTCGCAAAATTCTTCGTCTTCAATGTACAGTTGGCTACAGGAATTAATCTTAACACATGGCTATAATGATGAAAAGAGAGGTCATCATTATTCCGGAAAAGTACTACAATGAATGGTTTACCAAGTGGCTCGGTGATTAGCAAAACAACACACCTAATAATTATAATGTTGTATTGCAGTTACGTAGTCTGGCATTTTCTTTATGTTGTAAACTCTAGAAAACAAACAACAGTCTGAGTACGAATTCTTACGGCCAATAGTGTACACACATACAAAAAAAAAACACACACACACACCTCACTCACATACAATCACAATATATATCTCTAACTCTCGCTCATACACGCAAGCATTCTCTCTCTCTCTCTCTCACACGCAAGCTCTCTCACACACACACACACACACACACACACACACACACACACACCTCCCCTCACAGCGTACATGCAGTCTAAAGTTTTGCGAGACTAAAACTTGTCGGTTGTAGGAGTTAAAAAGGCCTATGACAACACACACAGTCTGCCTCTCCCTTCAACCATGTATGTGTGTGTGTGTGTGTGTGTGCGCGTGTGCGTGCGTGTGTGTGTGTGTGTGTACAGAATTTCCCCCCTCTCTATCTCTCTCTTTCTGTGTGTATGTGTGTGTGTGTACAGAAACCCTCCCCCCCATCTCTCTCTCTCTCTCCCTTTCTTTCTGTGTGTGTGTGTGTGTTTAAGGGGGGAATGGGAAGGAAGGCAAATTAAGAGGGGTTGGATATTAAAAAAAAAAAGAAAAAAAAATGGATAGATTTGAGAAAGGACGGGGGGAAGGGTAGGAGAGGAAGGAAGGATGGAAGGAAGGAATGTATGAAGGGAGGGAAGGGTACAATAAATGGAGGAAGTGAGAGGGAATGATGAGGGACAGGAAAGAAAGCATGAAAGAGAGGGAGGAAGGAAGAGAAAGAGACGAGGAAAAGGAAGGAAGGATGGGAAAGGGACGAAGAAAAGGAAGTAAGGAAGGAAGAGAGACGAGGAAAAAGAAGGAAGGAATAAAGGAAGGAAGAGGGACGAGGAAAAAGAAGGAAGGAAGAAAGGAAGAGAGAATAAGGCAAGGGAATGGAAGGAAGGGAGAGAGAGAGGCAAGGGAATGGAAGGAAGGGAGAGAGAGAGGCAAGAGAATGAAAGGAAGGAAGGGAAAGAGGAAAGAGAATGGAAGGAAGGAAGGAAGGGAAAGAGAATGGAAGGAAGGAAGGAAGGAAGGGAAAGAGAATGGAAGGAAGGAAGGGAAAGAGGCAAGAAAATTAAAGGAAGGAAGGGAGGAAAAGAGGCAAGAGAATGAAAGGAAGGAAGGGAGGAAAAGAGGCAAGAAAATGGAAGGAAGGAAGGGAGGGAAAGAGGCAAGAGAATGGAAGGAAGGAAGGAAGGGAAAGAGGCAAAGTGAAGGAAGGAAGGGAAAGAGGCAAGGTGAAGGAAGGAAGGGAAAGAGGAAAGAAAATGTAAAGAAGGAAGGGAGGAAAAGAGGCAAGAAAATGGAAGGAAGGAAGGAAGGGAAAGAGGAAAGAGAATGGAAGGAAGGAAGGGAAAGAGGAAAGAGAATGGAAGGAAGGAAGGAAGGGAAAGAGGCAAGGTAAAAGAAGGAAGGGAAAGAGGCAAGAAAATGGAAGGAAGGAAGGGAGGAAAAGAGGCAAGAAAATGGAAGGAAGGAAGGAAGGAAGGTAAAACACATAAAATAAAATAAATTAAGTAAGAGGACAATAAAATCAAAGTAAAAGAGAGGAGAGGGAATTGAAAGATCAAAAGCAAGGGAGGAAGGAAAGGGGAGTAAAGCTTAGCGAAAATGAAAAAGAATAATAGAATGGAATAATATGATAAACAAAGAGATAGAGAAGCAATACTAGAGAATATCGAGAGGGAAAGGAAAACTGAAGAGAGAAATTCAATAGTAGTATAGTAATAGTAGTAGTAGTAGTAGTAGTATTAATAAATAGTAATAAAGTAGTAGAAGTATTAGTAGTAGTAATATTAATAATAGTATTAGTAGCAATAATAGTAATAGTAGAAGTAGTATTAATAATAGTAATAGTAGTAGAAGTAGTAGTAGTAATATCAATCATAGTAATAGTATAAGTAGTAGAACAAGTAGTAGTAGTAGTAGTGGTCGTCGCAAATATATTTTATATTAATTTTAATTGTCCAATCATAACCACACAAACCACGATACCAATAAATGACAATGAAGACGAGAACGACGATGATAATTACAATGACGATAAGGATACTACTA